>OZ010674.1:57715593-57853093 GCA_963932185.1 Troglohyphantes excavatus | reverse complement strand
ATATTGATATATAAATATTTTTTTTCTGCTTAAACTTCTGTACCAGAAAACGCATTTATACAGTGAGCGTGATTATAAAAAAAGTGCTGAAACGCAGTTTATAAACTTTTCATTATTCTATTTTTCAAATTAAATTGAACGCAAATTAAATTAACACATTGTTAATCACTATATATTATTATTTAAATACTAATTATAACAAAATATCATTTTGCCATCATAATTAATAATTTAATTATACTAAGTAATTTAAAATGGACTTCACATTTGAAATAAAGATAATATTGACGTGCAAGCATTAATAAAACAAAAAATACAATAGATTTGTATATAAAAAAGTGTGTAGTTATAAAAATGAGCTATTTTAGTTAAAAATAAGATTCTAAAATAGTTTATACTTCTACTGATTATCTGCGTTTTTTGCTAGTAACGTATCAAGTTTCCTATTTCATTCTTTGATCTTCTAATCCTACACTATAAAAAATTACTTAAAAATGAGTGCTTGAACATACTCATCCTGCTTTGAGTACAATTGTATATTAATTGAGCGATGACGTATTCAATTTTAAGTAACCGTACTTTCTCAAAAATGAGTAGTTTGATTTAATATTGCTAATTTCAGCTTCTGTTCAAGCCATCTTAACAAAGAGACCTGCCAAACCTAAAATAGTTGTTCAGATGATGGTTTTCCACATTATTGGATGTCGATTGCTTAAATGGAAACTGAGTTATTATAAGTCAATTATCTTTTTTCTCAGTTTTTTGACACACCTTTTTAACATGTCGTCTGTTTATAATTTCTTCCCGTCGCCCTGGTACTACAACGGATACTACATTGAACTGCGGTGCCTGAGGATCTGAGTTCAATTCCCTTACTTTTTCAAAATTAAGTAGTGTGGTTTAATATTGCTAATCTGAGCTTCTGTTTAAGCCTTCCAAACAACACACTTTGACATAACGACTGAGGGACCTGACAAACTTAAAATATTTGTACACAAGATGGTTTCTACATTAATTAATGTCGATTGCTTAAATGTAAACCGAAAGATTACAATCTTTCTTACCAATCTTTTAGCACAACTTTATAACAAATACTTCTGTTTATAACTTATTCACGTCACTTAAAGGATAAGACTATGGACTGTGGTGCCTGAGGATCTGAGTTCGATTCCCGGAAAGTCTTGATTGTAATTGCCGATATTTATTAAAAGTGATTTATGAAGGCAGCCTATGTAGGCAACCTACTGCTATTTTTATTCATTTTTACTCATTTTATTGAATTTTGAGTACGTGTTTTTTTTCAAAAATGAAATTTATGTATTCGGAACTATTATAAGCATCGAATGTAATCAAAAATGAGTTCATTTTAGTAATTTTTGTGTTCGCAATTTTAACAGTGCATCTTATTACCAAACTACCAGATGCTGTTCCAGTCTGAAACACCAACATGAAACACTTCAAACGCTTAACGAGCAGATATTTTTCTCTTCCAATTAAACTTCCACGACGACAGCACCGCCTGAAAATTTAGATTAATTCAGCAAATTAGAGAAACGCCGAAATAGAAAGAATGTATCAGAGGATCGATTGCATAAACTCCACCATTAATTCCTTAAAACTAATTACCCTTTCCCTATTTTCGATTAGGAATATCAATATTTAACATTTTTAGAACGGATTTCAGGGGGGCGCCTCGTAATCTTACAGCATAAATAAACGGGAGATGACGGACGATCTCGAAGTTTGACATAGCGACTGAGGGACATTAATCACGTAGGGATTTGTAATTAATAAATTAATTTTAAGAAACACTCGGGTAAAATGCGAGGGGGTGTAATACACCCTAATTTGCATGGATTAATTGGACTTCTTCATATGAATTTTGAATAAATTATGATGCTGCGATGTTTAATGTTTCCACGACGACGGACATATTTAAATGCGTGTATGCTACTTTTAAAACACTTTCGAGATAATTCTTGTTTTAATTTGGCCGAGCCAATCTTTTGTTACGCAAGACTGTTCTTTTTAAAATAAACAATTAATATATTAGTGTAGTATGAGGTTTGCTAAACATCCTACTTTATATAGTAAAAATCCCCTTTTACGTATCTTGTAAGCGATGGCAGTGTTCACTCTAGAAATAAAAAGGTACAGGGCGCTATTGCCAGTAAAATGGCACCCCGTTTTCGAAAAGGCACTTCTTTAATTTAAAAAAGCCACTTTCAAAAGCTAAATATTGGGATTTTATTGACGGTTTGGAGCCTATCTCGAAGGGAAGACTCGTACAAAATTGCTGTCTCTTTATGAAGATAATACTTAAAATAAAACATTTGACATTTATAAATTAATTTTTAAAAATCTAAATAAATCTAATAAATCTAAATCATTAAAATTAATAAAACAAAATCTGTAAGTTGCTCTAATCAGACCCCTTACAACACTGATGAAAAGGTTACTTAAATCCAAAATTTGGTAATAAAATGCCTAATCTTGTTACCTTGCCCCAAACCATCTTCTCTTTTAAAAAACACAGAACAAAACTTAGCATTTAATATGCGGATACAGGCAACCAATAGAATTCGTGGAATGCCCCGTGCTCGAAATTACCCCGGAATCATCGCGATTGCACAACACGGGCAGTTAAAAAGGAGTTTTTTTCTATTATCGTAATTCACTTGATTCCAATTTACACAAATTGTTTTTTAATTGATGAATTTTTTTAAATACAGCTAACGCTTGTGGTTGTTGAAGCAAGAACGCTTGTGTGTGTTGACTGAAAAGATCAACAGGGTAATAGACAAATGGAATAACTTGCCAGTGAATATTGTTAATTGTAAAGGAGTAACGGATTTAAAGAAGAAATTAGATTATGCATTGGGGGATAGTTAAGAGGTACTAGATGATGCTTGTTGTTGGTCGTCAATATTTTTATATGTATTTAATGAATATTTCCAAGATTTAACTAGAACATGTATTTGTTGCGTAGTCTGTAGCGCGTGAGAGTATGGATCATTAAGTATCGGTTCGAGTCCCACCGGGGGTTACTCATATTATTTTTTAATGTATATATATCTTAACGGTTTTCCTTGAAAAGTGGGAAAGATATATAGTGATTATATTTCTGAAGTGTTGTTCAAAATATAGCTTAAAAAACATAGTGATGGATCCACAACGGATATGCAATCTAAGTTAGCAAAATTCTTACTTTTATAAATTTTAAATTAAAATATTCGTACTCTATTCCAATAATTTGATCATTTTATAAATTTCTGTAAAATTAAGTTTATGTCGGCATAGAAAATTTTAAAAAAGTTCAAAGTTAGGTACTATGCACTTTAAATGCTACAATAAGTTCATAAAATTATTTTTCAAATATTCAACAAAATATAAATATTCAATACCGTATCAATATTGTATATATATATATATAGATATATATATATATATATATATAAATCTCAATAAATACCCAACGTATCAGTTTAATAAAAAGTATATTTTATAATAATAGTAACATAAACAGAGTAAAACCATCTATCTTTTTTAAATTTTTTATGGGGGGTTGGTTTAAGACCTAACCTTTACAATTTGTAACGTTACAATTTGTAACCTTTACAATTTGTAAGGTGTAAATAATGGGAACCAACGTTTATAATCATAATCACACTTAACAATATGGGGGATATAGTAACAGTTGCAGATATACAATTATCTGCAGGAGCACCATGAAATATATTGCATGCGTCTTTAATTTATTACCCGAATAACATCAGTTAACTCCAAAAATAACACACAGCAATCCTTTCACCCAATTCAATACCCCTATTACTAAAAGTAACTTTATATTATTTAGAAGAAAATTGTTTAATATGTACTTTATAACATTACGTTAAGCCTTATTTAATAATGCTTGTAATCCGAGAATAAAGTTAAAACAGCTTTGAGAATCCCCATTCAAGGAAACTTACAATTTAAATTTTACCAACAGGGAACCCAAGCCATTCCAAACACAACGCGAAATCGCGAATAACAAACTGAACTCCCTTCCGTAATACATTCCCGTAATTCGAGACAATGACATTAATGGCGAAATAATTACTCGGGCCGACACAGAGAAACTTTCCTACTTAAAGGCCACTGTACAATTTACCAAATGCAAATGCAATTCCAGAATCGGTAACTCTAATCACCTTTCAGAATAAATAACATCTAGCGCCTCAGATAATTAACTCGTATAATTCGACGAGTATCAGATGCCAGATGCAGCTGATGCGGCAACTTGCGTCTGGGATTTCAACGTGATGAAGTGGTCGTCACTGGGATGCGGAGGTTGGGGATAAACTGATCGGAGTCCGTGTGGATTTGGATGAAAACTGGATCAGTAGAGGAGATCGAAATGCGCGCATGAGATTGAAGTGGATGGTTACAAAATTACTCGAATTAACACCGTTTTGTTCTATATATGGTCCTATTTAGCCCTCGAACGGCAAGGGAAAATAGTAAAGTTCTTAAAATATTTTTCTTATATTTATTGTTTTAATATGTTTTATTAAAATAAATTTTAATTATATTGATAGAAATTTACTTTGAATTATAATCCAATGCTTTTAATTTGAAATATGTTTGAACATTTAGTTGACCGAATGTTAAATGTTGAAATACTTTTCATTTAACGCTGGTCATGGAAAATGTACCTATTTTAACTCGACCTTTCTATATATATATATATATATTATATATATATATATATATATATATATATATATATATATATATATATATATATATATATATATATATATATATATATATATATATATATATATATATATATATATATATATATATATATATATATATATATATATATATATATATATATATATATATATATATATATATATATATATATATATATATATATATATATATATATATATATATATATATATATATATATATATATATATATATATATATATATATATATATATATATATATATATATATATATATATATATATATATATATATATATATATATATATATATATATATATATATATATATATATATATATATATATATATATATATATATATATATATATATATATATATATATATATATATATAATATATATATATATATATATATATATATATATATATATATATATATATATATATATATATATATATATATATATATATATATATATATATATATATATATATATATATATATATATATATATATATATATATATATATATATATATATATATATATAAATATATATATATATATATATATAGATATATATATATATATATATATATATATATATACTGAAAACAATAAAATATATTAAATTAAAAAAATATATAAAAATAAAACACTTTAGTTAAATTAAAATAAAAAATATGGCAAAAGTGAAAAATCCAGGTAATAAAACTAAAATATGAATTATTAAAGTAAAAATTATACTAATAAATATTTTACTAAAAGGTGAAAGACATAATCAAAACGGTACTTCATCAGGGGGTAGGACCGCATTGAAAAGTCAAATATATATATATATATATATATATATATATATATATATATATATATATAAATATATATATATATATATATATATATATATATATATATATATATATATATATATATATATATATATATATATATATATATATATATATATATATATATATATATATATATATATATATATATATATATATATATATATATATATATATATATATATATATATATATATATATATATATATATATATATATATATATATATATATACAGAAAGAGGGAGAGAGAGAGAAAGGTCGAGTTGAAATAGATACATTTTTCATGACCAGCGTTAAATGAAAATTATTTAAACATTTAACGTTCGGTCAACTAAATTTTCATACATATTTCAAATTCAAAGCATTTGATTATAATTAAAAGTAAATTTCTATCAATGTAATTAAAATTTATTTTAATGAGACATATTAAAATTATAAATATAAGAAAAATATTTTTATGACTTTACTATTTTTCTTTGCCGTTCGAGGGCTATATAGGACCACTTCATCATTTCAAATTAAAAGCATTGGCTATAATTCAAAGTAATTTCTATCAATATAATTAAAATTTATTTTAATCAAACAATATCTTATCGTATTCTAATCTTATCGTATTCTTAAGAATCCCTGTAAATTCTGTCATACAAAAGGGAATGAATCCTGGAATCATGTAGTTTTAATCTGTCCAATTTACGACGCATTCGGATGAAAATACATTACATATTAACATTTTCGCTTCCTAAAATTTCACAAAAAATAATATATTTGCTTTTATAATTACCCATTCTTCGTTGTAAAATTCCTCGAGGACTTGATCAGTGATGAGTGAAGAAGCAACCACAGTGATCAACAGAAAACACGGCGCATGCGCTCATCGCATTTGGTCAGTTGGCGACTTTATAAATAAAATTTCAAGCTGCAACAGCTGCTGGGTCTTTATTATGATAGTTACGTGGTTTGCGAATTAGAAAACAACGATATAATAAAATAAATCTTCAAATTAATTTGAATCAAAACCATATTCTAAATTAAATGAGTTAATAACCTTAGTTGTAAAAAATATAAAACCAGACGTATGCGTTCATCGCATTTGATGATTTGGCGACTCTAAAAGATAACGCCAAGCTGTAACAGCTGCTACTTTTTAACAATTGAGGTTAGTGAATTTAAGACCAACGATATAATAAATCCAATATTTCAAGTTAATTAGAATCAAACCCATATTCTAAATTAAATGAGTTAATAACCGTAGTTGTAAAACATATAAAACAAGACGCATGCGTTCATTACATTTGATGATTTGGCGACTCGAAAATAAAATGCCAAGCTGCAACAACTGCTAGGTCTTTACTATGGTAGTTATGCGGTTAGTGAATTAAAAGCCAACGATATAATAAAATAAATCTCTCAAGTTAATTAGAATCAAAACTATATTCTAAATTAAATAAGTTAATAACCTTAATTGTAAAAAAATATATTAACTGAAAAAAAGTATTTATTTTTAATGCATTGAAAAGCATTTGATTGAAGTAATGGGATTTTAAGATTTGTTGTTTTTATAATTGCTTTTATGGGGTATTCGGACAGAAAATGCTTCAAAAACGAATGATAAATAAAAAAACAGAGATGAAAACAAACGAATTGAATAGGAATAAAAAAAACAAGCAGGAAACTGAATCGGTTTTACAGCGTTCTAATTCAATCAGGATTTTTCCCCTAGCTCAGATTCTATGAACAGCGGAATGTTCTCTGTCTGGCTAGTATAAACCAGCCGACCGGAAGAGATTCAATTTGGAAAGATCGCGTTTCAACTCATGCGCGATTGGATTTGTTCCATTCTGAAAAATTACAGGATGCCAGCAGATCGAGCTTCTCTGGAACAAAACAATTGACTATTGATTCACGCGAATTGCTCGGAATTTTTCATTCATCCATCCTCGAACGCCCATTGTTCCAGGATTCGAACGCCTTTTCTAACTTAGCTGCTTTATGAAATCAATGGCGCCAAATAAGCTCACAAATTCCATAGTGTCAATAGACACCATTATGTTTCTCAGAAACGAAATTTCTGTTGTTATTAGTAGTAAACAGCCGACTATGGAAGACTTTGTAAAGCTTAGTTTGTTTGCGCGTTAATTTTATCGTATTATAGTTCATTGCTGATTTATTTTGTTCTTCTAGAACGATATTGTTATAAATCAACAACCTGGATTTACTAAACTTTTATTTTATTAAAACAATTAATATTAATAACGCATTAATATTAATTCAAATATATTTCACTCCTTTTCACAAGAATAATTACATATTATGCTAATTAAGTTGATTATTGTGAGGGGTGACTAGTCCGTTTTAGTTGAAAAATAACACAATTAAAATTTAACCAGAGCCATTTGGGATCTTTCCATAAGATTTGCTTTAAAATCTAGATTTCATGAATAATGTATTCCTACCTTTGAATAATTCATTAGTAATTAAATAAAGAAGTAAATTAACAGTATTTAACACAAATAATTTATCATATGTATATTTTATGTTATGAAGCTACAACAAATAAATCCTTAATTAACCAACAACACATTTTATTTGTACTATAAATTAAGTTGAATTAACTTTTAAGTATTTTATCAAATTAAGATATATAAAAAATCATCAGCTACTTAAAATACAATATTTTATATATGGTAAGAAACGTGCTATTTATTTTGGTTTTTCCTTCTTTCTTATAATAATAATTTATCAATATTTTAATACTAGAGAATAGGTTTGACATAAACTAATGATACAAATGCGTGTAATCTTAGTTAATGAAACGTATTAAAATTGTTTGTTATTTTCGCTTTTTTTTATTGAAAACTTTTCTGCATTAAAATAAGTATTTTTTGTTTCAAGATCCAGCAAGAAAATAACAAAACAAAGTGTAATATTTTTTATTTGTGAAACGCTTTTTTTATTGAAAGGAAACAAACATTGAACTAAAAATAAACATTGTGTATTAAGAAGTTTTAATCTGAAGCATTTAAGTTCAAACATAAAAATCAGAATTTTAATAGAGAGACGATTTCGATCATTTACGTTCCATACATAAAAAAATACTTTTCTTAAAATATAGTGTTTAAAAACACCATTAACAAAGACATTCTCTGACACAAGGTGCAGGTCTTTCGTTTTTTCCTCCAAGATCGATTTTTGATGCTTCAGAAGTTTTTCTTCCGTTCTAAAAGTCATTTATTTTAACTCGACATTTTAGATGGATGGGTAAGTGACGAAATATTTCTTTAGATCCATTGCATGCGGAATAATTTTCTCATTAATCTTACTGTGCAAAGCATATCTTTCGAATACACAATGACATTTATTTATACTTTTGTTCGTAATTATTCATATATATCTAGATATTCTGAAATGATTGAGCTTCTGAAATGTAATTAAACTTATGGGAAGTAAATAAACATTCGCATATGACGCTTTGAAAACAAATTTAAATAATTATGCAAGACTGGCATATTTGATATTTTCTGCAACCATTCTTTTCTGAATTGGTAGATACTGGAGATGCATACAATGCTTTTGGACGTGTAGGATAATTATTGAAATTTTGTTGTTTGCGTTGGAAATAAAAACAAATCATAGTACAATTATCGCTTTACATATATTTTGAAGAGATTACAATTCAATTCACGTCTTTGGGTCTCTAATTATCATAATTGTAACAAAAGTGATAAAGAATAAAATCCTTAAAAATATATGACACCTACAATTTCTAAAAGATTAGTATTTTATTCCGTCTTTTCAGAAAACTAAATATTAAGAAGTATTAAAATAGCTTATTTATTTGGTTTACATATTTGTTGTAATTATATTAGAAATTTGAATAATATAGCGGCAATCGATACCCAGAAATATACGCAAAATACGTACGGAAAATCACATTATTATCAGTATATAATACTTATTTCCAAAAAAGATAAATACAACCAAAACAAAAATATAGTTACAAAATAAGTACACGCTGGCAAGGGTTTGCATTGGGCAATGATGGCACTTTGCCATCGCGATTAATCGTCAGTCAATAATCGATATTTTCCGATATTTCTAATATATCGATATTTTTCGATATATCTAATTTATCGATATTTCCGATATATCGATGTTTTATGAGTAGAGTAAGTACAGTAGCGATTAGTAAACACAGAGAGATGTATAACTTTATCTTAAGTTATATGGACTGGACTTTATTTTTTTAAGTTAAAAAATAGTAGTCTAATGCAAGTATGATTTCCAATTTATAATTCAACATTTATATAATTTGCCACTTTTGTTCCGAGCATCCCTCGTGTTCTTCTGGAAAATCGAATGTACTTCTGACAAATCGTAAAATTGATTAATCATGAAATCAATTAGTAGTCGAATCTAAAATCATAAAATCGAAATCAAAATGATTTTTTACTTCTCGATTTTTGATATATATCGAAGCATCTCCCAAGTCACGTAAGGATACGTACTAGTTTGGAGTTTTAATTATTATAGATTTAGAATCTAAATTTTGTAAATTCGTCAACATTTAATTTCTTAAACATCAAATATGTATTAATCCCTTGAGCGTTTAGAAAAAGGACATAAGTGTAAAATTCTTTTATCTGTAAAATAGTTTACTTTATATTTTCAATGCATGTTTATTGTATATTTTGTTTAGTTTTTTATTATTTTAATTTATATATCTCCAAAAAAAACTTTATCTATTTAGATTTGGAAATTATATCAACATGGAATATTTTTATGAATTTAAAGTGTATGTGTATTGTTAGAAAAATGTAAATACATGGAGGACTTAAGTCGTTCAGTTCCGTTAGAGGGTTTATCATAATCTATATAGCATTAACAATAATATTACTTATTTCTATTCAAGTGTTCACATTTTAAATACATTCGAAAATTTATTAATATCCTATAAAATCTTATGCACAATCAATTTTTAAGCCTTTTAGTTTGCAAATAATTCAACATGAACTGACATTATAATGGATTTAGTAAAAATAAAATGATTTGTAGCAATTAACACTGGATTATTTAAAAAAAATATTAAATATATTGTGGGTGTTTTAGCAAAGAAAGGAATACAAGAGGGTAGACATAATATTATTGAAATATATTTAAACTTTAGGTTCAAGCTAAGATACTATTTAAAAAGGAAGATTTAAGTGGGTGCCTACAAGATTGACCCACTGGGACGATCACTGGACTGATCACATGAAGAATTTCAACAACAATGATAGGGTGTTGCCACCACTAAGTTACAAGTTTATATGCATGGGCTTTTCTATTGCAAACAAGCAGGGGAGATGGGAAAATGGGCATTGATATCCTACATATACAATATTAACCAACTAATATTAAGAATAATTAAAATAAAAAAAATAGTTACTGAGTATATTTAATTAAAATTTATTATGTCAACTAAAATGTAGACATTTCTTTACTTATATTTTCCTTTATTTACAAACACAAATGTAATTGTTTAAATTCGTGTACACATTTTTTAAGCAATTTAGTTCGCATAAAATTTAATATATATATTCTATTTAATATATATATATATATATATATATATATATATATATATATATATACAATATTATCCAACTAAATAAAGAATAATTAAAATATAAAAACATCATTACTGAGTTTAATTAATTAAAATTTACTATGTCAACTTAAATGTAGAAATTTATTTACTTATAATTCTTCTACTACATGTTCCCTTATTTACAACGACAAAATGCAACTGATAAAAATCGTGTACACATTTTTAAACATTTTAGTTTGCATAAAATTCAATATGCACTGAAATTAAAATGGATTTAGTAAATTTATAAATGATTTGTAGCAATTAACACTGGACTATTTTTTATTAAATATATTTACAATATTATTCAATTAAATTAAGAATAATTAAAATATAAAAAAAATCATTATTGAGTATAATTAATTAAAACTTACTATGCCAACTTAAATGTAGACATTTATTTACTTATAATTCTTCTACTACATGTTCCCTTATTTACAACGACAAAATGTAACTGATAAAAATCGTGTACACATTTTTAAACATTTTAGTTTGCATAAAATTCATTATGCACTGAAATTAAAATGGATTTAGTAAAATTAAAATGATTTATAGCAATTAACACTGAACTATTTTTTATTAAATATATATACAATATTATCCAACTAAACTAAGAATAATTAAAATATAAAAAATATCATTACTGAGTGTAATTAATTAAAATTTACTATGTCAACTTAAATGTAGACATTTATTTACTTATAATTCTTCTACTACATGTTCCTTTATTTACAACGACAAAATGTAACTGATATGGCAAATCCCTTTCAACACATTAGCCATTAAGCCGGAGTAGTCTTTGGTAATCCAAAAATTAAATTACTCCCTTGAGAAAATCAAGGATTGGGAGAGAACAGTGTCAAAGCACACATAAAAACAAATTAGATTCATGACATTTGCCGCTCTATTCTCTTTGCTAATGAAGTCTTTTCTGTGTTCCATTAACTTAATTTTCTCGTCTTGGTCAGAAAGTAAAAAAGAAGTCATAAATGTCGAATTTGGAAATTGGCCCAGAAAAGACATTTATTCATCGAGAGTGTGTGTTCATTCCAAATATAAATGCATTTTCTTATGCCACTGGATTTTCTCGGAAACTAATTTAGTTTATGAAGACTTGGTTTTTCTTGTTTGGAAACGTATTGTGGATGTTTGGGTCGTAAATAAAATGAAAATGATTGCAGATGTATTGCACACATTAGCAGTGGTTGCTTAAGGGGAGTCGGAACTACGAATTCTTCAAAATGTCGTTTTGAGGATTTTTACATGTTTGTATTTCTCAATTTATAACTCTTAAAATGAAATGTTACTTTTACTTTCATTCCAATTAGAAAATTAATTATAAAATGTAATAACATATATTTGTTTACTGATGTTAACATGTAACATATGTCTTATTTAAATACATTTTCTTAAAATTGGATTTTTTTTTGTGTTCGATGTACACAAACCTTGCAATTATATATACACAATATTTTGAATATATGATCTACATATACCTAAGATTATACTAAATAAGCTTTCAAAGATTATTATTTTATTTATTTAAAAAATATATAAAATTCTGCTAACAAAAATTGAATTATTTAACACAATTATAGTAAATTTCAGTCAAAAATATTTTTAAAAAGCTATAATGTTTTTCTATAAAAACCCATATCAGTAAATTAACAAGTGTCTTTAGTGTAGGAGGTTCCAACTGCCCTTAATAAAATACTCTTTAAACAATTTTAGGATTTTGTAATTAATCCATTAAAATTATAAAAGTTCCTAATTACGTTTTTTATAAATAAATAATAATTACCTTATTTGACTTAAATATGAACTTTAAAATGATAATTATGAATATATGCATATTTTAACATAGAATATTTTTGCATTCCATTTCTGTAAAAATAAAACTTCTACTAGAAATAACTTTTCTATATTAGAAATATATATAGAAAAAGCGTAATTTCAAATTTTGGTATGGTTAAAATTGTAACAAACGCAGCAGAAGACTGCATTTGTACTATACATGTACATCATAAGTTAACCGCACTATCTCTATCTTTAATATTTTACAAGAAAGCTTATCAAAGTTGTGTGACTATAAGATTAAATAAATATAGCATACTTTTACATTTATATATCCACTAGAAAACTGTATAAGATACAGTGAATACTTTTTGAAAATAGTATAAAAATCACATAACATATCGATTTTACAATGAAAATCTATATCATTGTTATCATATATCAGAGTGTTATTATAGATCATTGTTGTAACATTATTCAAGCAATTTGTTTTATGATCGAAAATTATTTCTAGTTTTGTGGCCCCTTTAAATAACATAATTTTATTCATTTAGACTTTTTTCATTGTTTATAATCACGTATGTAAAACATTTCTAGTAAAAAAAAAGGATAATTCAATCATTAAAAATAGTTTAATATTATGTTTTATCATAGTGCAACTTATAAGACTTTACATGCAAGATTATATACAAAATGAGTTTTCGATTTTTTACGATACAGTTAGAATCATTTAGTTTAATAAAATATGTAAAATTAATTTTGACACTTAACTACGCTGTTTAAGTTAATAAACTAATATTTTCTACGTTATTAACCTCAACTCACATTTTTGTAAAAAAAAAAATCGTCACAGTTTCTTTAGAACTTAACCACTTTAAAGAATATCCTTTACTTAGGCGAATTTATATCATGCTACGAGATAGGTAATCTATTTTATGGATAGTTTTACTACCATCACGTAATAAAATAAATGATGTTCTTAGAGATAACCTCAATTTTGAAAGTAAACATAATTACATTACATAGCCTTCTCATGATCAACTATTACGTAGCCTTCTCTTGAGTTTTGTATCTAATGCAGTTTAACTACTTTTAATAATAACAATATTTTACATACATGTATATATATATATATATATATATAACTTCAAAAAGGCAAAAAATAACACGAACGCTGAATGCACGTATGTAGTGAACATGTTCAACATTAATTTCCTTGATTTTCTATTGAGAATTTTTTTTTTCTAAAATAATTCAAATAAAAGATAATTTGTGTATACCAGTTTTCAAAGTATATCTTTTACTTTAAGAAAATGCATACCTAGCAAGTACTAAATTTTGAAAAATTGATTTTAATATATAAACACATGATTATTTTTTATAAAAACACTATTAGGGAATTTTTTTTTTAAAACGTCAAATCTATGCTTAATATTTTTAAGTAGGAAATAATTCATATGTTACTATTTATTTCTCATTGTTATGTATTAAATATCATAATTAAATAAATCCATTGAAAAGCAAGAATATATACGGGCATGCCGCAACCATGTCCAATTGCATTCATTAATACGGTTGCTGAACAAAATCACTAGTGAATAGAAATAGATTATTCTGAATGATACCTAGAATTTAATAATCCGTTTTATGATTGGAACAATTACTAATGAGATAATTGTATTAATTCCAAGCGATATTTCCGAATCAAAATGTTTGTTTTCGAGCAATTTATTAATTTAATTCAAATACATGTGTATAGAACCCACCAAGCATATTGAAATGCAACCTTTTTATTGATTTTAGTATAACAATCAAATTATGTCAGCCCATTTGTTTATCTGCTTAATGTGTATTCTACAATAGAATTAAATCTTTTGTTGTAGGTTTATTATGAACAGAAATATTTAGTTTGCTGGCAGTGAATTAGTATCTTGTATCATTAGCTTTTGAGATAAAATAATGAGCACATCTAAACTTAGGTAATATCTAAAATCTTAGGTACGTTTGTTATAAATATTTCTTCACAAAATAATAAGCCCGACCTTTGTATAATGAGCACAATATAGCTGCAAATTGCGAGTAATATTAATTCTATAGATTTATTAGGTTTACGCCTGTTTTTTTTAAAGAGAGAGATACTATATATTAGGTCATTACATTCTTGTAAAACTGTATATAAGTGTATTTGAACAAACATAATTTAAAAGAAATACTTAAACGAAAAATAAAGTTATAATAAATTTTTTTTTAAATAAAATATAATAAAAAAGGAATTACATTATAAAATAATATGAGTTTTGAAAATTATGCTCTTTTTTCTACAACCATATTATACATTTCCTATAACCTTTTATACATACGTATTATTTTTATAAAGATAATAGACTACTTTTAAAGTATTTTAAATTTCTCAAAATGAGGCAAAATGAAATATATTGCAATTAAATTGGATAATAAACTTATTTAAATAATTAAATATTATTTGACAACTACGAATACTTCATATAAGGGTTATAGTTTTTCATTGAAATGCACTATTTGAATATAATGACGATAAAATTATAAATCGATGTAATATAAAAATATATGATTAAATCAAATAAAAATATGTAGTTAAATAAAATAAATATATGTAATAAAATAAAACAAAAGTATATAATAAAATAAAATAAAAATTTGACATTAAATAAATAAATAAATAAATAAATAAATAAATAAATAAATAAATAAATAAAATAAAATTAAAATATATAATTAAAAAAAACAATAATATAAATAAATAATACAAATAAATAATATAAATAAATTATATAAATAATAAAAAAAAATATATATAAATAAAAATATATAATTAAAAATATATAATTAAAAATATATAATTAAAAATATATGATTAAAAATATATAATTAAAAATATATAATTAAAAATATATAATTAAAAATATATAATTAAAAATATATAATTAAAAATATATAATTAAAAATATATAATTAAAAATATATAATTAAAAATATATAAATAAAAATATATAATTAAAAATATATAATTAAAAATATATAATTAAAAATATATAATTAAAAATATATAATTATAAGTTCATATACTTCATATAAGAGTTTTATTTTTTCACTAAAATGCACTATTTGAATATAATGGCAGTAGATTTATAAGTTATCCTCCATTACTCTTTCCTCCATGTCTTGCATATGGAACAATTTCACCATCATGAGTGAGCGTAATAACTTTAATTGATCACAGACACAACGGACCTCTCGCAGTCGAGTCAGCTACAACTTCATTATTCCAGATACAGATTGCGATTACTCAATGAAGCGCTTTTAAACACATTTAGAAAGTTTATCCCATTAAATGGGAGAATAAATTGCTCCCTTGAGGCAGGTATTGTCATAAAAAGGTCAAATTCCTTTTGAAAAAAGGGAATATAATTCGTGCTAATGCTTTTTATGGCTTATATATGAACGGGTATGCAAAAGCTATTATGTCACGGAAACAGCAAGTAATCCGCAGATGTAGTGTTATTTAGTAGTCAATTAGGTAATAGAAGTGAATGTGTTTTTAAATATTTTGCTGGGGAAAGTGTCAGTTTCATCCCTTTAGGGATAGGTATTAAAACAGGGTTAATATATAATTTAGGAACATAATACATTTTAATATACCTTGGAACAATTCGGGAAGATTAAAAAGTGTATTAAATGCGAATGGCATTTAAATGTTAATAAACGAATTAAACTTGTATTAAAATGGAATTGGTATGGTAGTTCGTAGTTTAATGTCATAGAAAGTAAAGTTATGTTTTTGTTAAAACTTTAAATACATAAAATTCAAGTTTTGCAAAATAATGTTTTAATTACTGTAAATATTTTATTAATGCAAATACGTATAAAATTTCGTAACCGAAGATTAAATGAACATATTTCATTTGATAATTAAAAACAATTTTAGTAATGTGATTAATAATTTAGGATAAAACGCACATAATGTCTTTTATTTTATTTCAGTTTTTAAATATAAAACAAATAATAGGTTTAAACGTCCTGATGATATTTTGTAGAAATGTCCATAGTGTTATGCGCGCTTGATTTAAGTTTGAAAAACATTTGAAATTTAGTATTTTATTATTAAATATTGAGTATGGTGGGGTAAAATGTGTCTTTTAAATTAAATATTAAACTTATATGTTTTAATGTCGTCCTTTTTTGTTAATTTAATAAAAAATAATTAAAAAAATATTTTTGTTATTTTTTTGCATTTTTTAAACGTAAATTTATTTTTAAAAAAAACGCTACTTCTCCTTCAATTTAAAATTTTTTAAAACATTTTTAATTTATTAAATAACGTTAAAGTATGTACTATAGAAGTGTGAATATACTTTTGCAGATTTGGGTATTAATAATTTTTCAAAAACTTATTTTTAGTTCAAAACCTACAAAATATTCAACTTTTTATGTTTAATAATTCGTAAAAAAGTAATTTATAACTTAAATTTAAAAAACTATTCGTACGATTATATAACAAATATTGGAGCTTGAAAACTATGAACAGTTTAGTTTTAAGTTAATTAGTTACAAAGCCTTAGCATTTTAAAAGTAACCACAATGTAAAAAATAATATTGTGTGTAAATGACAATTGTTGCTGATGAAAAATGTGTAGAAAGATGGTAAATGATATATAAACATCTAAAAAACTTATGTTTTGTTTCTTTTACTGTTTTTAAATTTTGTACACACCTTTTTAAGTATTTATAGCACCATTTTATGAAGAAAAAAAATAGCAATTATTTCATAATTTAGGGTCGGGTCTCCCTTAAATAAAAAATAATTTATGTGGAACAAATTAAAAATAACGTAAATAAAACATAGGTTTATGCATAAAAGAAAGACAATTATAATAGCTGACGTTAATTTTCGAAAAAATATATTAATAACACAATGGCGATTGTTTTTAATGGCGCTTTATAACTTGCTTTTAGAATAGACTGTTATTAAATAGTATGTTAAACAATCTATTTGATTTTATTCAAGTTACTAATTTGAGTTAAAATGTTGTTCTAATAATGCGTTTTTATACGAAAATGTCCATACGTTTTACTGGGACCTCAAATTATCACATCTGTGAATCGTAGTATGTTATTTTAGAAAAACAATTTGTTAAAAAAATTGTAAACCTCAGAATTCCAATAAATGAACGTTTCTATAAAACAACTGAAATTTTACAATTTTTGTTCTAAAATAAAATGGAATTTGAACGTCAAAAATCATCGAGTTTTATGACCCATTTTCCCCTACCTTATCCTATCACAATTGTACAAATATGGTTTAAATCCAAGTTTAAACTGATTTTATCTATTCATTCCTGGAAATGCCTTTACCCGAAATACTGTTTTTTTCATTGTTTAATAAATTAAATTTACACTTTAAGGCTTTTCTTCTATAAAAAATATAAATAAGTGAATTTGAAGTTTCTTTTTTTTAACTTTTATGATTTCGTACGATTTTATTGCAAGGTCATTTTTTGTATGTATGCAATTGAATTTTCTCGAAAACTTTCAATCAATTTGGAATGACAGTAAAATATTACATCGAGAAATACAATATATATATATATATATATATATATATATATATATATATATATATATATATATATATATATATATATATATATATATATATATATATATATATATATATATATATATATATATATATATATATATATATATATATATATATATATATATATATATATATATATATATATATATATATATATATATATATATATATATATATATATATATATATATATATATATCTTGTGTTATTGAAACTATATTTATTTCTCAAGGGACCAGATTTGCATTGTTTTTAAGGAAGGAGTATACTCACATTTAATGTTACAGATGTTACAATTAATTTTACAGTATCTGTTTTTGGCAGAAAGAATTGTGCTCGTTGAGAGAAAATTAACTAAATTAAAAACTCATTACATATACATTAGGTTCCAACATTTTTTCAGTTTAAGCGACATTTTAACATAAGTATTTTTTTTCTAATTGTTTGAGAAAATAAATTTACAAGCGTTATATTCCTCACGTGTAAGTTGTGTTAACATTTTTACTTGACTAACATTTTCAATATTTTTGTACTTTTAGGTCGTGAAAAAAAAAATGTGTCCAAATTTGACTATTTGCATAAATATAAAAATACCTAAATTCTATTCATGAATACAAAACCTATTTAATAAAAAAAGTAATATTAAAAAAATATTTTTTTAATGTCATTAACTTTTATAGATGACTTGATATATTGAATTGTTATATTGTGTTTTTAATAATATTTGAGTTAATAGAGCATATTGATCAGTGCTTTTAATGTGCCTAAAATACAAGAACGTTAATTCGCCAGCTCAATCGCTGAGTAAACCTAAGGAAGCATATATAAATGTATATGTCATTTTCGGATAAGTATGTGTAAATTTTGCATACAAAAAAAATTGATATAATAAAAACCAATTATTAAACTATGTTTATAGTAAAAACACTGTTAAAAAGAGGTACTCGAAAATAATTAAAATGTACTAATTTTGTAATATACTCGATGGCTCCAACTGCATAAGTTTCAATTTTGAAAAATACATTACTCAAACATTAATACAATGTGTAAAAATGAGCATAATTAGTATATGCTTGGATACGGTGGACTTTATAAATTACTTTTAATAAGTATCGATAATTACACCTAGACTTATAAGAAATCGAACACAGATCCTCAGAAACACAGTCCGTTGCCTAATTATTTTAACTACCAAGATGGTATTAAAAAGCTATATACAGAAAACATGATAAAAAAAAGGTGTGTCAAAAGAATTTGATGTAAGATAATTAAGTTGTATAATAACTCATTTTCTATTTAAGTATTCGACATCAAATAATGTGAAATTATCTTCTGAACAACTAATTTAAATTTGTCAGGTTTTATTAAGATCGCTTGAACAGAAGCTCAGATTAGCAATAATAAATAACATAGCTCAATTTTGATAAAGTACGTTTCTTTAAATTTGAGTACGGTAATTTACGTTGCAATTATACTTCAACTTCTAACGTCATGGACGTTATAACAGGTCCAGAGATTTCCTGTTTTTCCATCAATGCGCACATGTTTTAAACACATAAAAATATTCTTTATTACAATATTTTTCAAACCTATTTTTTAGGTATAACTTAAAAGTTATATCTTGACAATTAATTAAAATGTCGATAAAATATCAAAGTGTCCACTTAAGAAAAAATATTTATGCTTCTAAACAGTGATAAACAACTTTACAATTGTTAAATAGCTTGATCATCAGTGGGTTAAAGACAGGCAATTAAGTGAAGGTACTCATTTTTAAGTACCTTTTTTTCAGTGAATGTATAACAAACATCAAAATATTCATGCAATATAAAAAAACGTACATAAAAATGAGTATCTAAACATAATCGTTTTTCTTTGATTAGAATTGCATCGTAAATGAGTGATGACGTACTCAAATTTAAGCAACATAACTTTCTAAAAAATGAACAGTGGGATTTAATATTGATAATTTCAGCTTCTGCTCAAGCCATGTTAAAAAAGGGTCTGGCAAACTTAAAATAGTTGTTCAGAAGATGGTTTTCCACATTATTTTATGTCGATTACTTAAATAGAAACTGAGATATTACAACTCAATTACCTTACTTCCCGTTCTTTTGGCAAACCTTTGTAACATGTATTCTGTTTATAACTTTTCCACGTCGCCCTGGTAGTACAACGGATAATATACTGGACTTCGATCCATGAGGTATGAGTTCGCTTCCCGGAAAGTTTTGGTTGTAATTATCGATATTTATTGAAACTGATTTATGAAGGCAGCCTATGTAGGAAACCTACTGTTTTTTTAATTAATTTTTATCCATTGTACTCATTTTTGAGTACATGTCTTTTTCAATTATGAAATTTATGTATTTGGAGCTATGATAACCATCGGAATGAATCATAAATGAGTAAATTTTACTTGTTTTTGATTACATATTTTTAACAGGCTGCACCATCAATTCATTTATAATTATCAAAAACTTGTAACTAAAATTTCAATCCATATAAGTTATTCAATCATATCTATTGTTTAATTTCAGTTGTAAATCAGAAGTATGAAATACACCTATTTGACGAATTTATCCTCAAAGGAAACATGGCCGTGCTCAGATGCCCAGTGCCCAGCTTCGTCAGTGACTATGTACGTGTGACGTCATGGGAAAGAGTTGATGGTTTCCTAATTACACCAGGAATCATTAGTGGTATGTATGCATTAAGAATGTTCTTTGCTGAATAAAATATTCGGACATTTATCTATGTAAGCGCTTTCCGAGATTTGGACAGATGATAGATTAGTTAACAGCACAACGGGATTGAGATATGGTTGGGGAATTTACGCTCTAATATATAAAATAAATTATTAACCCGCCAAGGCATAATAAAAATGTCGAAGTATTTTTGTTTCCATAGTAGGAGAGTGAGTGTAATTTGTATTCACAGTATATTTTCATTTTGTTTTAATAAAATATGTTTTAGTATTTTTTTTAGTAGAGAAGGTTTTTAATGGATATCTCTGAAATTTGAAAATTGTTTCAAAGTATAACTTTTTATAACCTTTTAAAGGCGGGTGTTTGATTTTAACCTGTGATTCTGGTCGAAATATCGGTCACCCTCCCCGAAAAGGAGTTAAACTGACTAAACTAATGGATATACAAGTTAATTTTTCTCAGGTGTTTAAAATTATCATTAATTGCACTGTATATTCAGCCATTAAGAAGTTTTAGCTAAAATTAAATAATTCATCTAAGGTTCAAAATTAATTTTGTAAAATTAAACTAGTTATTAATTTGGATGTAGTTACTTTACATTGCGTAATATCTTTTTTTTCATATAACTGTAGTTAGTAACTTATTTTTAAATATATATGAGGTTAATAAAACATTCTTTGAACTTATTGTTAATTTATAGTTTAAAATTGAATATTTATTTTGAGTTTTTATCATTATTAATCTGAATTTACTTAAATAAAATAATTAAAACTATATATATAAAATAATATTTGAGCTAAATAGAAGGTTGTGTGAACTGATATATTTTATTAATTATAAAATAAAAGCTTAAATGAAAATTAATTATAAAATAAAAGCTTAAATAGAAATTAAATATAGAATAATAGCTGAAGTCATGATTAATAAAATTTTACATATTTAGAAAACAGTTATAATGTATTTTTATTTATAATTGTTAACCATTACGTAATGTGTAAACATACATTATAAGTCTGCTTTATTTTGCTACAAACCTTTTTCCATTGTCATCAATATAAGTGTAGTAATCTAAAAATCACTATTAAAATATATTAAAGAATAGTAAAATGTCAAAAACTTTATTGAATTATAAAACAAACTAGCAATAGTGTTCAATAACTTTTGCATGAACAACCCTCACTCACACACATTAGTTTTAACTTGTCCACTACGTTAAAACATTCTACCCCTAGATGGTAGCACTACCAACGGCTCGTTTAAAACCGTTTGGTAACTAATTATTTTTAAACGTATTACAAAAAAATATTAATATTCATGAGACAAAAGTACGATTCGTTATCCGTCATTCGGGGAATTCCCCTTTTTTATACTTCACACGTTAAGATCCGTTGTGTGTGTGACCCGCAAAATGAATATTTAATATTGAAATAATATATATATATATGATTATTCTAGTATGTGGAAAAATGTGTGTATAACAAACAATTGAATAAAATAACATATATTTAAGTACTATAAAAATCATCCAGACAAAGGATTTGCCATTCATATATATTTTTTAAATACAAAAATGCCCATGGTAGTCTGGAATTGGTGGTGTACTAGTGCACATTAAATCGATATTTATCTCAATGATCACGTATTGGCCGTGACGTAGAAGTTCGAAGATAGAGTTGCCTGTTCGGAAATTGATATTGTATTTGTTCGTGTTTCAAAATTTGGAGTCAGTATCTCCAGTTTTGCTTTTTAAAATACGCCTTATATATCAACTCATTGATATAAGTGTTAATCGATATCAATCAAATCAATACTTTGAATAAAATCACAAACATGTTATTAGATTAATTTGATTGACTTACTAGATAACGTACTCATCTTTGCATTAAGAATAAAGCCCAGAACTTTGTTAAATACACTTTGTTGCGTGTAACAATGATCCAATGATATCAATCTATTTCTTAGGAAAGTATGGTATGTTAGAAAATGGAGACCTTTATTTCCGAGATGTCACAGAAAGGGATGCGACATACAGCTTTAGATGTCACACTGAGAATCTTATCACAAGAGAAAAGAAAGTCAGCACCAATTACTCAAAGATTACAGTTACAGGTATGTTGTATTTTTAAGCAAAACTTAAAAAATACTATTAATAACTGAACATATTAATTTAACTTCCTTTCTAGGCTTTATGTTTTTATTGTTGATAATTGGAAATCGCCAATAAAATGTTAATTGTAAATAAATGAATTTGTGTTAATAATGATTAATGTGTGAATTTAATGAATTTGTGTCGATACCTGTAACACACACAATGTAAAAAAAATACTTAAAAATTAGTATCCGAACCTACTGGTTATTCTTTGAGTACAATTGCATCGTAAATGAGCGATGGCATACTCAAATTTAAGTAATAATACTTTCTAAAAAATGAACAGTGTGATTTAATATTGCTAATATCATCTTCTGTTCAAGCCATCTGAAAAAAAAACGACCTGACAAACTTAAAATAATTGTTCATAAGATGGATTTCCAAATTATTTGATGTCTATTGCTTCAATGGAAACTGAGATATTACAAACCAATTATCTCATTTCACATTCTTTTGGCACACTTTTTTTAACATTTCTTTTGTTTATAATTTATTCACGTCGCCCTGATAGTACAATGTCAAGACACCGGACTACGGCGCCTGTGGATATGGGTTCGATTCCCTGTAAGTTTTTTTCTGTAATTGTTGATATTTATGGCTGTCTATGTAGTCAAGCTACTGCTCGTTTTATTCAGTTTTACACATTTTTTAATACATGTCTTTTTTTAAAAATTAAAGTTTCGTATGCGGATCTATAATAAGCATCAAATGCAATTAAAAATTAGTACATTTTACTTATTTTGAATATATCTATTTTTAACAATGCAACGTCTATTTTTAATAAAATATTTAAGCTAAATATAAACGCGCTTATTTAAAATAATGAAAATTATTGAGTATTCAGTCGCCTGATCGAAATATATGTTTTAAAAGTTTATCTGCAACTAAATTTGTGTAATTTTATTGCATTCAATTAAGTTTTCAAGAGTCTTCGAATAACCACCGAATTGAATAGCATTAATATTTGTGCAAAAACGAAGTAATTTGAGATATTCTCGTGTTTCAGCTTTTCGTACTTTGAAGTGCGTCCCATTCACTTACTTTCAAAAGATGCTGAGCATTTACAGATAAGATTTAAAAAAAATATCCCAATTCTTAACTGGATTCACTCATATATTTTCAATACTCACTTAAATTACTCCGAATTCTTTTGATACATACTTTTAAACTTTCTCTGAAGAATTTCAAGTTAATGTATTAACATTTTGGAAACATTTTTATAACTGTAGAAAACTATTTTAAAAGCCCTCATTCAAATAAGCTTATTGAATTGCATGTAAACAAAAACATTTGGGTACATGTATTTTCTATTAAATTTCATCAAAGTTTATCTGAAGGGTTTTTGGATATTCTGGAATTGCTCATATTTAAAATGGTTAATATCCACTTGAAATTCTTGTACTCGATGAAATAAGTTTTTTGAAAGAAATAACATATCAATGAAATTATATTCTAAAAAAAATATTTGTTTAAAGTATATAAAATTAAATAATTTTTCATTTATAATCGTGTTAAATAAGTGAAGTTGAAAATGTGATTTTTATAAGGCTAAAGTTTCTTTTAAAAGTAACAATGCAATACAAATGATATTACATTTCTAGAATGAAAAATTGTTTTTAAATGTAGCTTCAAATTGATTTTCACAATAAAATTGTCAAGTGATTATATTTTTTTGTTAAGAGTACACTGTTACACATAGGTACTCAAAAATAAGTAAAATTTACTTCTTTGTGAGTACATTCGATACTTTTCATATCTGTGAATACATAAGTTTCATTTTTGAAAAAGACATGTACTCAGAAATAAGTAAAATGAGTAAAACTGATATAAAGAGTAGTTTCTTGCCTACAAAAACTGCCTTCATAAATCACTTTCAATATATATCAACAATTGCAACCAAGACTTACCGGGAATCGAACCCATATCCTAAGGTTAATCAGTACAGTGCCTTATCAATTATACTACCAGTGTGACGTGAATAAGTTATAAACAGAGGTAATGCTAAAAAGGTGTGTCAAAAGAATGGGAAGTAAGATGATTGAATTGTAATAAATCTGTTTCCGTTTAAACAATCGACATCAAATTATGTAGAAAACCATCTTCTAAAGAACTATTTTAAGTTTGTCAGGTCGCTTTGTTAAGATGGTTTGAACAGAAGCTGAGGTTAGCAATATCAAATCACACTGCTCATTTTGGAGAAAGCACGATTACTTAAATAACAAGTCATCGCTCATTTGCGATGCAACTGTACTCAAAGAATAACGAGTACGTTCAGGTACTGATTTTTAAGTTCATTTTTTTCTACAGTGTATCTGTTTCCCTGTTCCCTTTAAATAGGGATCCAACTTAGAAACGCAAAAATACACAAGTAAGATTTTTTAAACTGGATAACGTTCCGCCATTTGCTGCCGTTGCCTATAACTGTCTTTAAATTCATTGCCGAGTGATACAATTCATTGAAATAAAAACGCGGATTCGATTTCAGGTTCTTTAAGATCTAATTGCAAACTTCCTGTTGTGGTAATCAAACGCATTGAAGAGGCAAGACTTGAACATCACAATATTTAATATTAAAACGCATTGAAGAGGCAAGACTTGAACATCACAATATTTAATATTAAAACGCATTGAAGGGGCAAGACTTGAACATCACAATATTTAATATTAAAACACATTGAAGAGGCAAGACTTGTACATCACAATATTTAATATTAAAACGCATTTAAGTAGTAAATTACATTAATTGTTAAATGACAAAATTACAATCACGTACATACTCATTAAGAGCACAGGTTAATCTATCATATTATTTTTTTACAAAGGTTCGTAATCTTCGTCAGTCGCTAATGGTTGGTGGCTGATCGCCCTTTTGGCGAGTGAATATTACAAATTGGAAACTAGAATTTATTACCAAAGACTATGCAATAAAATTCAACTTCAAATAAACTAAAGAACGTAAAACAAGCGCACGCAAATTGCGGGTTTGGCTTGAGTGGGTAGAGTGGAGCCTCCACGGCCCTCAAGGTAACAAGCAAAATGCAAGTTCTTATATCTGTGACTTAAAACAGGATGACTAAATTTGCATGGGAATTAATTGGTCCTTCTTGGTCTAAGTTACCTATATAGCAACAGTAGTGTTCTTAAATTTGCATATGGAGGAAGGCGAGTTGAGTGGCATGTTGAAGCTACCTTACATGGCAAAAATTAAATAAGTATAAATAATGGGTAAAAGGCATTCAAGGAAAACTGTTGACCTAGAATATCTACAATGAGGCTTTTAAGAATTACAGCTATAAAATGCTATAGAGAGCAAACCCAACAGTATGCTATTTTATTAAATTTGCTTGGGTAATAATTGATATCATAATTGCATTTAATATAACTAGCATATTTGATTAAAACACATTCAAAATAACCATTTACTATTTTTAGTAACAGTTAGCAACAGTGGCGTTTAGCAATAGTTGCTTATTTTAGGATTCTAGTTTGGGACCGAGATATAACTTTAATCTATTAAATATGCTAGACTTAAAATGTTAATTTATAAAAACTATTAATTACAAAAATATTATTAATGCAGTTACATTAAAAGCAACTGTTAATGAACAATGTGTTGGAGTCTAAATGTATATTATTATTCACGTAAAATTACAAAAACATTATTAATGCAGTTACATTAAAAACAACTGTTAGCGAACAATGCGTTGGAGTCTAAATGTATATTATTATTGACGTAAAATTACAAAAATAATATTAATGCTTTCGCATTAAAATCAACTATTAACAACGTGTTGGAGTCTAAATGTATATTATTATTCACATAAAATTACAAAAATAGTATTAATGCAGTTACATTAAAAATAACTGTTAACAAACAATGCGTTGGAGTCTAAATGTATATTATTATTGATGTAAGGTAAATTTCATATAGAAAATTAATGAAATAATATATTAAAAAAATATACAGATAAAGATAAATAGATAAATTAGACTTTTAACTTTGGTAGAATTAAAAGACAATTTTAGAAAATGAGCAATACATTTATACATTTTGGCCGACGAAGAAATATTTCTAAACCATTGAATATCTTATTATTTTAAAACAATTGGCGGACCATTCAAACTACAGACTGTCGCTGAACTATTTTCCTACCAATCCACAAACTCCCAATAAAATAGCCAAAGTCACCTAAATATCTATCGAGCTCGAAACAACCAGCCACATAAATAATGTAATATCTCCATCCACTACACACTTTTATTCATCAACGTCACAGCAAACGCAGTTAAACATCCATTTGTTTCAGAGCCGCATCACAATCAGCCTCCCAGGATCATCCGTCGTTCCACCCGCGTCAAAGCCAATGCTGGACATCGCAGTACTCTGACCTGCATCGCCCAAGGTCACCCGATCCCCGTCTACAAGTGGCACAGGTCCGTCGGTGGACAGAGAGTGATGGCAGACTTGGATGCGTCCATTAGACAGGAAGGGGGCGTCCTCATATTCAATAAGGTCAATAGGGGAGATGCAGGACGTTACTCTTGCCACGTCAGCAATTCAATGGGGGAGGATAGGGCTGATATGGAGATACTTGTTGAAGGTAGGATGATGCTTAAAAGGTTATTAGATTTAGTGATACAAACACTATAACATATGATGTTTGGGATATTTGTAATTTAGTTGAATCTTAATTTGATTAAGTTCAACAAATCTTAAGTTGATACAATTATAAATTATGTTTCATTATGGAGCAGTTATTTGGTTTTAATTTTTTATTATTTGGTTATTTAGATTGACCTCCAAATTGTATAAGTCACATACAATGGTATAAGTCACATACAATGTCATAAGTCACATACAATGGTATAAGTCACATTGGTATAAGTCGCATACAATGGTATAAGTCACATGCAATGGTATAAGTCACATACAGTGGTATAAGTCACATACAATGGTATAAGTCGCATACAACGGTATAAGTCACATACAATGGTATAAGTCACATACAAGTCACATCTGAAAATGATTTAATGATATAGATACACTGTTAAAAATTGTTACGACCTTGCACCAAAATTTGCTATCCATTCAGCTGCAACCAACAATTGATGCTTAGTTTCACCATTTTACGGTGCTACCACGGATACCATTTAATGGTGAAATGTTGCACCAAAACTCATAACGTTGCACCAAAACTCATAACGTTGCACCAAAACTCGAAATTCGAGTTTTATTAGTAATTTAGTAGTAGTATTTTTCAAGCGAAGATGGCAATCCTCCTATCGCAAGACCATTTTTTTCGATAAAGGATTTTTGGGTCAACCTAGATTCCACAATAATATGGTGTAATTTGCAGACCTCTGTTTTACACCAAGGTATCGAACATTGTTCAACTGCAATTTTAAGCAGTGTAATTCAGTTAAATCTTAATTTGATTAAGTTGAACAAATCTTAAGTTGATACCATTATAAATTATGTTTCGTTATGGATCAGTTATTTGGTTACAATTTATTATTATTCAGTTATTTGGCTTGACCGCTGAATGGTATGTCCCAGACATCTGAAAATGATAAAATGATCTAGATAGCTGAATCTATTACATTTGGCAAAATAGTGTGACTCCAAGTTAAAAAAGGTTGTTCAATAATCAGCTAAATATCATCTGAACTATCATATCCAAGGCAAGTTGCAAATGTTAAACAATCTTATCTTTTATTCTATTTTTAGCTTCTACCAATTGGCAGTAACCCGCTCCCATAAATCAAATTAGGAATGAACATGTTGACTTTTCATAATAAGTAATGATCCGTATTTCCCCAATAATGTGTTAATTATAAATTATCATTAGAATATCCATTTTAAATATATTATAAAATGTTTAAGCTGAAAAATATTGTCATACACAACAGATAGCTACCATGCACTGATAATTTCTAAAATATAAAGATTGACTATTACTAATTTGTTAAATTCCTAATTCCAATCATAATTCCCCATACCAATTTATGGTATTATCAAGTGCGAGTTTAATCAACTAATTCCAATAATTAACAATATTCAAAAAATACATACAGTGAAAGGAAAAGTTAAAGGTGCATGAATCACATTTATATTGCGACTTCTCTTCAAATATATATGTGAATGAATCAACTATACACACATAACTTTATGATTTATTTATAAACACTATATGGCTATTGAACAATAAATGTATCAGTGTCAATCAATCAATACAAATATATTAAAACGCATATTCTTAAAATATGTTAATACAATTATTTCGTAAAGAACGAATTACCATATATGTATGAAGTTTCAGCATTAAATAATAAATTTATTTATGCAAAAACGCAGTGCATATGAAGAAATCTTGTTTTTTAAAATCTCATAAATATTAAAATATAAAAGTTATATCAAGCATGCAATATTAAAAATACTATATTTCGTAACAAACGACACCGTATCCGTCGTCATAATTTACTTTTAAATTAGATGCAAGACATTTTTATTAAATAATACTATTTTCACAGACAAATTTGCTATGCGAAAAATTGCAAATAGTTTGATAAAACTACGTGTAATTTGAAACGGAATGTGATTTTTTATCAAACAACATATTATTTAAATGAAATTTTCACGTTAAACTCATTTTTTTAAATTGGAGTATGCTAATCCGCTGTACCTGGAAATGTTTCTGAACAAATCCTATTTTATAACGAACACATAACTATATTTGATACTGGAAATGTTTATAAAAGTACACTTTTAGTAATATTTCGGCATAGTATCATAACCAGTGTTTAACATTAATATAGATACATATTTACGTCGGAATGTTTCCTACAGTATATCATCACGCCGTACATTTTAAATAACACACTCCCCTTAAATTTCTCAAAAACACATTTGTGGTATTTCAATTTATATCAAACCTTGCGCACCGCATACAAACTGCGCCGCAATTTCAATAGACCTGAAAGCTTCCTTACTGTCACTAACCAACACCGGATTTAACCGGTTTTACTATATCGAACTCGAAGTGCCCCAGCCAAAGAAAGCGGCCGTCTGTTAAATAATAAATGGCAGAGCAACCGGGGCCGTTTCTTTACCCGATACTAATCAGGTTTCCCAGTCCTTTTCTGACAGACAAGTTCTTTTCTAATTCGACTAGTTCCAGGAGACTTTCTTAAAAAGAGCAGAATTTTAAAGAAGGATCAGTCCTGCATTTTCCATGCGGGGTCGGGTGTAATTATGCGATTCTGTTAGAAAGTTCTGGCATGTTTAAACTTTAAAGACACATATAGCGTTTATTTCGGAGACAAGATGGGGATATTTTCTTGTATTTGGTATTTATTTTCATGGTTAAATATATAGCTGGATATTGTTAATTATTTATATGTAGGAATGGATTAATTCTGGTAAAAATATTTAAAGTTTAATGTGGTTGCATATCCTTGTATATATACTACGATGTTAAAAATTATTACGACTTTGCACCAAAATTTGGTGCCCATTTAACTGCAACAAACATTTAGTGCTTAATTTCACCATTTTATGGTGCTACCACGGATACCATTTAGTGGTGAAATGTTGCAACAAAACTAATAACGTGGTATAAAACTCAAAATTTGAGTTTCTGTAGTATTAGTATTTTTGTAGCAAAGCTGGCAACAATCCTGATCGCAAGATCGCAACTTTTGTACTTTTTTTTGTCAAGTCGGGTCGATATTGGCCACCGATAGGAATCCTCGAACTAGGAATCCTCTGATTCATAGATGAACGCCTTGATCCACTGAGCCACGAAGGCCCTTGTTCGTCGTTGTCTTTCTTGCATGGAATTTCCCGTGTAGTAGCAACAGCGAAAATTGTTGCAGCTCGATTGCAGTTAAAGAGGTTGAACCAAATAAAAATTTAGTTAAAATTAACTGTTAAAAATTTAGTATGACCTTGCACCAAAATTTAATACACATTTAGCTGCAAACATAATTTGGTTCTTCGTTTCACAATTTTATGGTGCTACCGAGGATATCATTTATTAGTGTTCCGCTGCACTAAAACTCGGTATTTTCGGTACACCATATTCTGTTGAAAAGTTGAACCAAAATTCACGTTTTCGCTACCCCATTTTATGATTAAACGTTGGACCAAAATTCGATTTTTCGCTACCCCATATTATGGTGAAACGCCAGTATAATTTGTTGGATATTCTGGACGATCACTACTTTTTTACTTTTTTTGTCAAGTCAACCGCACGAGTTCGAACTTGCAAACCTCTGATTACCAGCTGAACGCCTTTATCCACTAGGCAATCAGGTCCCTAATGCAAGAGAATTAAAAGGATATTCCGGTTTGTAAATTCAGCAAAGGTTTTGGTTGCTGCAGAGCACCAAGATATGGTGCCACGTTGCACTGACATTTTTAACTGTGTATGAAATTTAATTTAATTTGCAACGTAAACTTAGTCATTTAACGAAAAATTTGATTTATTATACGCGAAGAAAGTACCAAATATATTTTAAGGGGACACAGTACCGTAAAAATAATCAAAACATCGATTTTTTATTAGCTTAAATTACCTTTCCATTATTTCTGAACATGTATGAAAATTTTCAGTGTTTAATTTAAAATATTTAAGAAGTTATTTGCATTTATATTGGGTGACAGCAGGCTAAATGTGCTTACAAAGCTGGAGGATTTTTTTTTAACTTTTAAATGGGGAGTTCTTAAATGTACTTTCATGTAAATGAATAGAGAACTCCAAAATTAAACAGAAATAGTTTGTACATATGGAGTTATATATATTTTAATGTTATTGTGAAAAATGCATTGAAATTTAAATTGAAAGGAAGTTCTTCCAAAATTAAAAAATGACCAAATATAAAAGTATTTGTTAATAAATATACTTATATTGATGCAAAGTATGATATATTTTGATAACAGTATGATACATTTTACCATAAATACCTTTTTTTTACTTTTGAAAACTTTAAATCACTTTTTCTCAGTGTTCATTTTTAACGCATTTTACTGCATATGAAATGCTAAGGCTTTTTTGTAATATAGATAGATATTCAATTTTTTTAATGAATATTATCAGATATGTGTTTGACATAATCGGGTATGGAATAAGCCCTAGGCACATAGTTTTATTTTTAAAAATAATTCAAACAGAAAATTTTAGATTTTTCAGGATTTTTTGAATTTTGAGAAGAAAAAAAGTATATAAAATCTAATTTTAGTACTATTTAATATTCAATACCCAGTTTTCTTTATTATATTTCAAGGAATACAAAAACAAAATTTAGTGATAAAAAATTAAAATTTAAAAAAGTAGTAGAACATTTCAAAAACAGCAAAAATTAAAAAAAAATATTAATTCTGAATTTATAAAAAAAAACTGTTATGAATTTTTTTTAACAATTTTGTCATTAATTATATATTAAAGTATTTTGCATTCAAAATATAAAAAAAAATATTGAAAATAAAAAAATATATGAAAGGGTACCGTGTCACCTTAACCCTTTAAGCGGTTAGAAAAGAGGCAACATTTATAAGTCGTTTCCCCGCACGTCAATTTATAACCATCCTATAATTTCATAACCAAATAGTATATAACATAAAACTATTTTTAATTTTACATAATAAACTGAATGATAATGGATAACCCCAATAATATATTAATTGCTTTATTTTAATTTTCTAACAAATAAATGCATTTAAATAAAGAAAGTGTAAAGATTTTCATTATTTTCATACCAGCCAATATATGCGCATAATGATAAACATTTATGAGTTTCTTTATTGAAAATTCGTTTCCTTATTGAAAATTCGTTTCTTAATCCATTTACACACTCCCCAATGGAATTATTATGCTTTCAAATTGCTCATTCGAAATCCAATACTGGACTTACAAAGTACCCAGCGAAACATATTTGAGCAATCAATTTATTGCTAAACAAAAAAGTAATAAACAGATACGATTACCAAACTGCGCCAATATCATACTACTTTATCTAATGAGAATCGAAAAAGCCAGTCTGATGCAGCTCGAACAACGAATATATCATAAATCACGTTTAAATCGACGTTAACTGCAAGTAATCCTTTGCCCCTTACTTCCTGAACTTCCCAGCAGTAAAAAAATATAATTGAGTGCGCTCCGGAGCAAAAACCAATTGTTTTTATTGAGGAAAAAGAGAAGAAAGAAATCACATTGTTACATTTATCTAGTTTTTTGATGATCAGAATCTTATGTTCTCCAACAACAGTCTAGACCCGAACGAACGATCAAAAAGGAATTACAGTTCGTGGGCACGTAAAAAACATTCCGGCGTCTAACGAACTTTCGATATCACAATTATGCGGAAATTGAAGCTTAATTTTTCGTCTAATGACTCGGCGTTTATTATTGCTGTGTGATAATGATGATGAGACGCAGAGAAATTAAAGAGCGGAGAGAAATAGTTTGGGGTTGGGGGGTAAACGTGTTTCGATTATTACACGAAGAATTTGAATGGGATGAAGATACAAATTATCAAAATGAAAATGTTTATCTTGTTAATAAGTACCTGATGTTACTCATATATTCTTTAGTTTTTCTTATGTAGTTTTTAGCATTACATAACTTCAAATCGTAGTAAATATTTTATTATTTATTAGTTACATTAAATGGGTATGGTCGTTAATTTTTTAACGATGTTTTTAATTTTAGATATTTTTTATGTTTTTCAATTGTCTCAATTATATCTGTACTTGCTTATTGAAAGGCTTCATTTTTAATTTTATTCAACGCTATGAATATGTGGTGCGGATAGCCATTTATAAAAATGCATTATAGATTCGCTTAATATATATAGATTCGCTAAAAATATAGATTCGCAGACATTTAGACCCCTCAAGGGATCCTACCCTCTACATTTTTAAGGGTTGGATCACCCTCAAAAATATAGAGGGTACTATCACTTGAGGGGTTGAAAAACTGAATTATTATAATAAGTTTACTTAAATATATAAAATATATATATTTATAGTTTTCAACACTTTCACATGGGCTAAGTTATGTTGCCCTGCCTGTGGGCTAATTCATAAAAGGGTGGAGAAATAAAGGGGGGGGAAAGGTGACGTCGCTTGGGAGACAGAACAAAGAGTTTTTAAATCATTGAGAAAGGACGACTTGCAATACAATGAAAGGCGTGTAACTGTCTGACAGACGGATCATTAGAAATTATTTCTCAAAAAATATAGATTTGCAGACATCTAGACCCCTCAAGGGATCCTACCCTCTATATTTTTGAGGGTAGGATGACCCACAAAAATATAGAGGGTAGAATCACTTGAAGGGTTGAAAAACTGAATTAATTTAATAAGTTTGCTTAAATATATAAAATATATATTTCTAGTTTTTAACACTTTCATATGGGCTAAGTTAATGTTGCCCTGCCTGTGGGCTAATTCATAAAAGGGTGGATAAATGGGGGGGGGGGTGACGTCGCTATGGTAGACAGGACAAAGAGTTTTTAAATCATTGAGGAAAGACGACTTGCAATACAATAAGAGGCGTGTAACTGTCTGACGGACGGATCATTAACAATTCTTACTCACAGCAGGTATATTCGCAAATGGTGGTAGGATCACTTGAGGGGGTTGAAAAACCGAAAAACCAAGCTGAATGTGATCTGTAGAAGCCATTAGTCAAGCGTCAAATGTCCGAAACCATGTAATTACCTGTTCTGTCGCAGACAGCATACTTCAGACATAGCATACTTTTAAAACACCCCTTGTTCTTACAGTGGTCAACATTGTCCTAAGAAAACCTTTAAAATATGTGGGACAGATGCTGTAAAAACCAAAAGGAAATAGTTAAATTAATTTTAAAGGTTACAATTTAAAACTTCACATATCCATTTTATTAAATTAGCAGATAAAACGAAACAAATATAAACGTAGGCTATACATATTTATGTTTTAATTTGTAACTTTTAAAGATTTGTGGACGTCATATTTTAAAAAAGTGTTTATACATATCTTCAAACCATATAAAACAAATTTGCTTGTTCTTTGGTAGCTAACACTTTATAAAGGCAGTACTGAACTATGTAGCAAGTACTTATATAATTAAATATATTAACCCTATTTTGAAATAGTGTAAAATACACTTTTAAAATATTTTAAGATGTATCGTAAATTTTTGCTACTAATATCTGAATGAAAACATAGATATATTGCTTTTAAAATTAAGATAATAATGTTTAAAATGCTAACCTGTGAAACAGAACCAGCGTTTAAAAAAATAATTTGAATAAAAGAAAATACAATTTAATTTTGCTATCTGAACAAAAATAAATGCGTTTTTCTCCTAAAACATTAAACCCAGAAACTACTTATAAATTGAATCGAAATAGCCGTTAAAGCTTAATAGACTATTATACTCTAATTGTTTCGAATTCCTTTTGTTGTGTATTGGCATTGCAGTGGCTTTCCAATTTTACAAAAGCGTTCTTCAAATTGGTTTTATCAATTTGAAGTTTAAAAAAATATGCATTCTAAAGAAAGGATTAATGTCTGTAACAATGGATATATTTTTTTTTCACATTATAAAATAGCAATAGCTGTAAGCTAATAAAAATACTGGGTATTTTTTTTTTACAAAAAAAAGGTAAGAATATAGCATGTGACCCTGTAAAGCATAGCGACTTATACATTTCCCCTTTGTATCGCTAGTTTCTTCATCAATAAAAATATTTTTTATATCTAAACCATCCTGGGTATATTTAAAGTAACTTTTATATCAAAATATTTAAATACGTTTTTTTAAACATGTTCTGAAAATATAAATTAAATTTGGTTGTACTGAAAATAACTTATAAATATACTACTTTTCATTAGTAATTAAATCTTGAAAATGATATTAGTTTGAAATTTTTGTTTTGAAGTTAAATCCAATGGACATGGATATTCATTGAATTAATTTATTTCTATTGAATGGATATCCATTAAATTAATATATTTCCATTGCATGTATATTGAATTATATTTGAATGCCCATTGAATGTATGAATTATATTTCAGTATCCATTAAATGTATATGGAATTATATTTGAGTATTCATTGAATGTAGGTTGAATTATATTTGAATATGCATTGAATGCATATTCTAATATATTTGAATATGCATTGAATGTATATTCTAATATATTTGAATATACATTGAATGTATATTAAATTATGCTTGAATACTCATTGCCTATTGAATTTTATTCCAATATCCATTGCATTTTTAATTTTATTTGAATATCCATTAAATGTATATTGAATTCTATTTGAATATTCATTAAATGTATATTGAATTCTATTTGAGTATTCATTGAATGTAGGTTTAATTACATTTAATATACATTTAATTCATATTGAAATATATTTGAATATATACTGAATATATATTGAATTATATTTGAATACCCATTGCACATTGAATTATAATTGAATATCCAATGCATTTTGAATTATATTTGAATATCCATTAAATGTATATTGCAGTATACTTGAATATCCATTAAAAGTATATTGAATTATATTTGAGTATTCATTGAATGTAGGTTGAGTCGTATTTGAATATGCATTGAATGCATATTAAAATATATTTGAATATACATTTAATATATATTGAATTATATTTGAATATCCATTGTGTATTCAATTATATTTGAATATCCATTGTACATTGAATTATATTTGAATATCCATTGTATATTAAAATATATTTGAACATACATTAAATGTATATTGCATTATATTCGAATACCATTGAATGTATATAGAATTATATATGACTATTTATTAAACGTATCCCACTGGATACGTCCACTGGCGACGACATTTTCTCTAACAAAACCAAAGATATATTTCTAAACAACAGAACAAATTGTTAAATATTCCCCAACAACCCCAATCGAAAAACTTTTTTCCCAATCAACCCCCAAAAAACCGCGACTCCATTCCACCAACCCAACCCAAAATTAAACGACTTTTCACCACAACCCGCCACAGTCGCCCCCTCCAAACCACCCCCGCTTCACTCTCCCTCCACACTTAATAGCCTATTACAATGTCCTCTTTTCCAGAACCACTTCGGGTGAATCTCTCACCCGCCGAACTGCAGCTGGACGTGGGTAAGACTGCCCTCTTCAACTGCTCGGTGGAGGGCCATCCAATCGGCAGCGTCGTCTGGAAGAAGGACACCAGATTTATCTCCTCCAATTCCCGCGTCCAATTCCCGACCCCCACGTCGCTGCAGCTGCGACAGCTGAAAAGACAGGACTCCGGGATGTACCAGTGCTTCGTCCAGAGGGATGTGTCCTCGTCCCAGGCGGCCGCGAGGCTCGTTATTGGAGGTGGGTTTCTCTAATTCCACCTCCGAGCAAATGGTCCTTGAAGGGGGAATGCGGGCCACTTAGCAGGAGGAGATATTTTCCTTTATTTGTGATTGGGTGGGGGGGGGGAATAGTTTGGGGGGATGGGAAGGAAGAATACCATGAAATGTCAGCCATGCTTAAAGGTTTGCTGAGGCATTCAATGGATTTTGACATCAACCTCAACTTTGCATTTGTATTGATCTACCCATGAACATAATTTTTAAAAAATGTTTGATGGAGCTACTTTAATGTTCGCAAATATACTACATTTTATTTGTTGCATAGATCGATACAGTAGAAGGGCACATGATGTATACTTCTACTACTAAAGTTGTATTTAAATATATATACATTAGGGGATTACATTCTTAAAGAACAGTAGCTATCAAATTTTAACAATTTTTTTTTGCTAAACTAATCTAGCACGTTTGACGTTCTTTTTTAATAAATGATCAATATTTATATAATATGTAAAAAAAATTGTTTAATATTTTAAAACATATACCTTTTACCCCTCTGACGGATAAGCAAAATTTTGAATCTGTAGATTTATTTTCACTGCAGAAAAGTTTAATTTATATTTTCAACACGTACTTTTTTAAATATCCGTTATTTCAAAAATAGATTTTCTATCGATTTTTATTTTATGTGTACTACTGGAAAAACTGGAGATACTCAAACGGAAATACACGTTTGTATTCGTCGAGTAGTTACAATTAATTATGTTTGAATTACGTAATTGTGAACGTCAGCACTTCTATATTTAATACCTACTATACAAAGTAAGTGAATTGGTTAGGTTAAATAAAAAAATATATAATAATATCACGTTTAGTTTGAATTATATATGTATATCAAATTTCAAATAAGGGTAAGATACACAGATCGTTTCCTTATATTTTTGCAATTTTTCAATTCAGTGCATCACCTTGCAAAGCGGTATTGACAAAAAGTGTCTGATCCCAGTCTAAAAATGTACTCAAAGTCATGGCGTGGCATCATTCGTTTGGGCATATCTTCTAAAATTTATGAAAATGGTTGAATCTGGCCTTGAAACTAGACAGCTAGCAAACAAAATTATTCGCTTATTTATTATATTTTCGCAAAAATAATTATAATTAAGTAAAAAACATTTTTAGATAACAAAAAAATACATGTTTACAATACTGGATTATAAAAAGTATAAATTAATTAAAAAATGTATAATTTTAGATTTTAGATTAAAAACGAATATATGTGATTTAGTATTCCAAGGAAATGTTTTAAAAATTGAAAACTTAATTTTACTGATGTTTAAGAACACAATTAAGAAACAATATTTAAATTTTTTATCTTGCTTTAAAAATAAGAAATAATTGCATTATATTGTAGTGAGTTTCAAACATACCTATTACAAAAACTATATATGATTAAAAATATATTGTAACACTACAATTCCAGGAATAACTATTATAATTCAATGTTTTTTAAGTAGATTCACATGAAATTACGAAATAATTATTCACATAATCTAATAACATAAATACAGAGAAAAAACATTAATACACTTATAATAACAAATTGATATATATTATCTATTATTTTGACATTTATTTTTTAAGTAATAATATTACTATGAAACTTGACATTATAATATGCGTATATTTTTATGAATCGATATATTTTACGATACAACCCCCCAAAATAAATTTTAATCTATTACAAACAAATTCCAAATGAAATTCGAATCAATTTATATCCCCGGATAAAAAACCGGAATTGGAACCCCCCAAAATAATATATTAGACGGTTTCCGGAGAGGGAATTCGACAATTCTCCGGGGGTTCCTATCACGATCTTTTTTCCTGCAACAACTATTCAAGTTACTAAATTTGTAGAAAACGAATCACCCGAGTTTCGGGATCCCCAGCGATTCGAATGTTTCCGAATACTGGAGTTATCTGAAGAAATGTGCTCCCGTAATTTCGGGAGCCTCACAGAATTCGGATTATTCTGGGCACTCCATTTCCTATAACAGTGAGATAATGGAATTATTTTTAAATTGTAGGCTCTAATGGCGGAAGATTTCATTTGTTTTGATTAAAAAAATGTTTGGTGGAATTGTGGTAAAGATGTATGTATGAGTAAAATTTATTTACATTTGTAAGATAATGGAATTCATTTTCTTTGAAAGGGTTTCATATAAACCAAAACTTACTGAATTATGGCGCACATACATTTAAGTGTTGATTATGATTAGGGATGAACTTAGCAGTTAATCTGAAAGAACGGTAGTTATTAAGATATTATTGACAAATAACAGTTATCCTTAGCTGCTGTTACTTAGGTATTTTTAAAAATTGTGTGTGAGGGAGGGGGATTGATAATATGTGTTTAATCCAAATTAACCTAAAAAACAAAAATTTACTTAACAATACATGTTTAAAATTATGTTATATTAAATAAATAATATTTGTAATTAGATTAAATTGAAATAATGGTATATTTTAACTGTTATTCTAATATCGTTCATTTCTAATTCTAATTGTGTGTTCGACTTATCATTTTGAGCTTTTGTACTTTATTAAGAAATTGAACTCATTTGTTTGTTATCATATAGGCAGTTTAATAGATATTCAAAATACAATAAAAAATAGGTAAATGCACAATTGGTGAAATTTGCAATATTATGCAATATAGGTTAGTTTTTTAAATTGTATCCTCTGTGTTTATAAGGAAGTGTCATATTATGTTTAACACTATTGCATTAATACATTATATATATTTTTAATTCAAACCTGAAGAAGGCGTGTGTTTGGTTTTAGCATTGGATTCTGGTTGCAATATCAGTCCGCTGCCCTGTTATGGAGTTATTCATAACTCGAATCATATAGGCGTAAACTTGATTTTTTAAAAACAGTTTTATTATTCATATGTTTAAATGTTTAGTTATTATTTAATAGTTTTTATATATATCAGAGTTTCTGATTTTAAGAAATTAATTTTTAATTCTTGAAGTAAACCGTCGAATTGAAATAGAATTAAAAAGTAAATTTATAATTTAGGTAATTTAATAAAAATTGAATACGACTTAGTTTGTCTAAATATACATTTTTATAAATGTGATGGTTGATCATCATTTTAAAGATTAATCTTTGGAAAAATGTTTGTAGTCTAATTTAATCCTAAATTTAAATTTTAAATGTAGATATAAATCTATACTTGATGATAATTTATCAATATCATTGATATGTCAAAATACATTTTGTTTACCAGCAATTTTTTTGTGGGAATAAATGTGGTTTTAGGTTCTACAGTAATTCCCGTTTTTTTTCCTATTATAACAAATATTTTTTTTAATTTTAATACTAAAGAATATTTTATTTTTAAAAAGTTATTTATTTATATATATTTTGTAATTTTAATTCCTATGACAAAACTTGTGCAACATACAAAAATTTAATTCCAAACATAATGATATGAATGTGATTGCAAAATGCCTTTAAACAATTCAATAAATCAGCTAAAAACATATCCAACAATATTAATTTTATTATCAAATACAAATACAACGTTAAAATACGCAATAAAAATCTATCGAATCTGGACATGTTTCGGGAGATACATCTCCCTTCATCAGCAGATATTTCTGCTGATGAAGGGAGATGTATCTCCCGAAACATGTCCAGATTGGATGGATTTTTATTGCGTATTTTAACGTATTATTTGTATTTTAAAATTCTTAACGCAATGTTCTATAAGACGATATTTTATCTTAATATTAATTTTAGTAATTGATATGTTATTACTATTGGTAAATAATCTATAAGCAACTAGTCTGGGTGAGGTATTTTAGATTTTACCGTTAAAGAATACGTCGTTTACAGAAACGTCAATTTCGTAAAATCATCTATTTTAATTGCATAATATTTTTTATTTTGATATAGCTAGAAACTCATTTATTTATCTCTATTTTTCTAAAACTTATTTTTTTTAATTAATACCATATCCATTGTTTTTCATTCCAGACCTGGCTGCTCAATTTAAACTGGCTTTCCCTGAGAAAACAGTTCGCCCTGGCAGCTTCGTATCCCTCATCTGCATTGCCAACGGCAACCCAGCCCCCCAGATAAAATGGACACTGGACGACATCTGGACACTGTCCACTCGACCAGGTGTTCTGGTCAGCACCTACCTGAGCAATGGCGGGGACGTCATAAGCTACGTGAACATCACATCTGCCGACGTGACTGACAGCGGGGTCTACACCTGCACCGCCTTTAACGAGGCCGGAAAGGCTTCGCACTCCAGACGATTGAATGTGTTCGGGTCTCTTTTCATAAGGCCCCTCAATAACCTGACGGCTCTGGCAGGAGGGACGTTCAAAGTGATGTGTCCTTTTGGCGGATATCCTTTTGACAGTGTCGTTTGGAAGAGAGGTAGGATTTTTGAATTGGATTTGTGTATAATTAATGGGGCGATGCTGTTTTATTGAGTTGGATTGTTTAGGTATTGACATCGGGGATTTTTGAAAAGGGAATTCGATCAAAGGGGGAAATTAAAGGGAATTCTGTCAAATCGTTTAAATGGGAATTAAATTGTTGGGAAGCCCATGTGCAGAAGCAGACATAAGCACTTTTAAATGTTTAAAAAAATCACGAAAAAATGTCAGACGATATATATAGATGATTTTTATTGTAGTGGGCCGTATTCCATTTATAATGGTTGACAGCATAATTATTTTACGAAATTAGGTAAGAGAACACAAAACAAAAGATAATACAATAATTTTAATTGAAAACACATTTTGAACAAAAATACAAAAATAAATTACACGGGCATTAAAAGTCAAGGATTTTTATTTACCTGTTATAAAAAAATCCATCCGAAGTTCACTAACCGAAATCAACATAATTACATGAGCACTTTTAACTATTTTGTGAAAATCACGAAAAACGGTCAGAAGATATAACTGGTATTAACACGGTTCAAGTTTTTTAAGGGATTTTATATTGAATTAATTGTTTTTTGTTTCAATATAAAGTAGAAATTGTAGCATAATGCCTAGGTACAAAACCAGATATAAGCTTTTTTAAATGTTTTTGAAAAATAAATCACAAAAAATTTCTGGCGATGTAATAGATAAATATTTTTTTATTGTAGTGGGCCGTAGCCCATTTATAATGACTGATATCATGATAATTTTTCAAAAATAAGTAAAAGAGCACAAAGTAAAAGGTAATACAATATTTTTTAAATAAAAACACATAATGAACAAAAAGGCAAAAATAAATTACACGGTCATTAAAAGTCAGGGATTTACGTGTTATTAAAAATCCATCCGAAGTTCACTAACCGGAATCAACATGAGTACATGAGCCCTTTTAACTATTTTGTGAAAATCACGAAAAAAGGTCAGACGATATAACTGGTATTAATGCTGTTCAATTTATTTTTAATATATTTTATATTGAATTAATTTTTTTTTGTTTCAGTATAAATTTTTCATAAGTGATAAAGTAAATTATCACACCAAAATCGTATGTTTCGAATTTTTTGGATTTAAATTCCATCTTATATGAGCTATTTTATTGTATTATTTTTTTCAAAATAATACAATTATGTTTATTATTTCTCTAATATGTTTACTTAATATTTAAGTTCTATACATATTATTGTTTACTTAAGAATAATTTAAAATAGTTTCTAGTATTATGCGAAACATTTAATGTGTTAACATAATTATGTTTTGGTCACTTTATGATTTACGTAACACTTATCAATGAAATAAAATTAATAACACTGTGTAAGGAAATATCAAGAATAACTCGAATCGAATAAAATACATTTTTTCCTGAAATACCGAAAGAAACAAACTACCAATTAAAATTATTTTTGAAATGTTTATTACAAAATTCATAACTCCTACAGCATAGTTTAAAGATGTGGTACTGATAATGCCTTCTGATTATTTATTTAAATTTACTCGAAATATTTACACAATTTATTTATTCAATATTATATTTCAAAATTATTCGAGACACGTTCACGACGAATAAAATAAAGAAACTCAAAATATTTCCGCTTTCAAATCTTATAAACGAGAAAGTTAATATGCATGCGAAATTTGCATGATTTATCACCAAACTGTCATTGATATTTGTTCAAGAGTAAAAAAAAACCTTTTGATGAGAAATTAGGTCACATCGCAGTAACACCAGCATATCATAACAATCAATCAATGCAAGATATCTGCATTTCACTTCTCTTTTATGAAAGGTTTTTCGTTCCCAGTTGTCTTAACAATCCCTCCGACCCATTAAATTCCAATTTCCGCTGAGCTATAAACGATGCACGTTTTACGACTACTTACCCTGAAAAATTAATAACGCAGACGTGTTATAACACGTAAATAATAATGAAAAATTAGCAAATGGGTATGATAAAATGTTGCTTCTTGCACACGTTTCACGTGTTTTCGTTTAACAGATTGCGAGGTTTTACTGTGATGGGGAAATTAATAAAAACCCATTAGTTACTTTGATTTTCATTACTTTTATCTCCGCCATTAAAGGACGATTAGATAAACTCTTTTGAAATTAAAATTTCATTTCATTTAATGTGTTTTAATGTTTGGATATCTTAAAGAAAATTCAAGATGGTATTAAAATATTTTTTTCAAAGTTCGAGAAAGAAAACAGTAAAAAGTGGGAAACGTTATAATTATGTTCTCTAATTTTTATTTTTATTTGTATTTATTATTTGGAACGTATAAACTCACAATAGAACTACTAGAAACTTATGGAGTCCGTTTGTGGCAGTGTCGTCTGGGAATTATTTCTGAATATTGCATGATGTACCCTGTGTAACAATGTGCACTAACTCCCCCAAGTAATTTAAGACCCTACAGTAATGTATTTAAATAGTAGGTTGTTCAATTTTGCTAAAAAAATTTAATAATAATAAATATAAATAAAAATAGACACAAATATCTATATCTATATATCTATCTATCTATATATCTATATATCTATCTATCTATATATCTATCTATCTATCTATCTATCTATCTATCTATCTATATATCTATATATCTATCTATCTATATATCTATCTATCTATATATCTATATCTATCTATCTATCTATATATATATATATATATATATATATATATATATATATATATATATATATATATATATATATATATATATATATATATATATATATATATATATATATATATATATATATATATATATATATATATATATATATATATATATATATATATATATATATATATATATATATATATATATATATATATATATATATATATATATATATATATATATGTATATACAAAACATGTATTTCCGTTCGAGTATCTCTAGTTTTACAAGTAGTACAGGTAATATGAATGTTGATAAAAAAAATATATGTTAACATAATAATCAAGTTTAAAGCATTAGGAGAACTTTTCAAAACCTTATCGATTGAAATAATTAAAGAAAAATATATTTGTAAAATGTGTGTAAGAATGTGTTGGAAAAATATATTATACTTTCTTGCAGTGAAAACAAACCTACATATTCAATATTTTGCATTCCCGTCAGAGAGTTAAAAATGAGAAATACAATGCAAAGTAACATTGTAACAAGCAAAACCGGTTACTTCAATTATTTCAATATACAAAGAATATTTTAAATTTATATAAAACTTTGTATGTGGTTAAAATATATTTAACTCAATACTATGGAATTACAAAATTAGTATGCAGAATTGCGTGTGTATTTATTTAATAGAAGTTATTTGCATACCATTAATTCGATTCATTTTAAATTCGCAAATTGAAACGTGTTGATAATCAATACGGGTTCCCATTCCATCATCGGATTGTAAAGCTCCTTTCCATCCCACATCATTTGTAAAGTAAATACGCTTAATCACGTTCGAGGCATTGGCGCAAAGCTCCATTCGACCCAAAAGCTAAGTTTGGATTTTCATTAGCGACAGCCCGAATATTCACCTCATTAAAATTGCCAACAGAGGGCCTCGGGCTACGGCCGCCAAGAGTTAGGCTGGAGTCAGCAATGGTAGAGGGCTGCCAACTGGCAAACTTTTGTAGTCGCCAAATGTGGCGAAACACATCGCCAATTTTCTAGATAATGCCAAATAACTGATATATCGATGACATAATTTAAGTTTTTAACCTTTTGAGATAAAAGAAAAATTATCGTATCATAAAGCAGTTGTTGTGCTAAAGTTTGTATGAACATGTGCATGCTAATAATAATTATTTGTAAATGTTTTAATCTAGGTCACTTAACTAAAATAATAATAAACACTGGAGCAAGGACTGAGCATGCGCGACCACTTTACATCTTTTTGAGCAAGAGTATTAAAAGTAGTCATTCCGCGTAGGTTTGCGTAGATTTAAAAACGCATTTATGACCTTCAAAAATACATTAAATGGTATACACTAAATGTTTTGGCATACTTACTTAAAAGAAAAGAAGACAAAAACAGTTTTAAATATTTCTGTGACGTCACGTAAGATTCCCGCAAAGTGAAGGTAGAATGTTTTCTAATTCAGAACGTTAAAGTATACTGTCGCTCAATGGGAGTACTTGCTCCAGTGTTTGTTATTATTGAAACTCAGTGATCTAGATATCTATAAATTTGTAAATGTTCCTAAAGAGAGTATAAGTTTACGAATTTAAAATATATGAGAATTGACGATCACAAGGCAGATTCATGACATACTGTAATCGTACCTTTCCCTCAAATATTGGATGAAAATTAAAGCTTATTTAATATATTTATGAATATTTAGCGATCAGTTGTATATTCAGAAACGTTACCGAATAATCATAGATATACATGTACAAACAAATGTGCCGCATCCAGATTTACTTAGTTTGCAGCGGCGCTACAACACTAGTGCCGCAGAATTTAAAGCGAGGCGACGAGACCCCCGTCGCCAAGAGCCCAATGTGCAGCTCTAAAGCGACGTCAATTAATCAAATCAAACCAACCAAGATGCAAGGATGCCGCATTCCAGTTATGCAAATAGCCCACACACCGCAACTGTATAAAAATAGAATCTATCACTCTTCAAATGACTCTCCTCATCTGAACATGGTTCTAAAATAACAAGGTGCATGCTGCAACATTTGCAGCATCATGATTTTTAAATGTTTCTTCTAAGTCTAAGTTTATTAGGTTCGATTTTAGTAATTTTCACTAAGATTACCTAGTACCCTGAACAATAAAAAGACGAATCATTATAAGTTAATAATAAAATGTAAATTATTGAAATAAATGCAATATATAAGAGTTTAGTTTTGTTTCATAATTTTTATTTATTTTTAAATGAAATCGAGAAAAATTAATGTTTTGTACGATGCGGATATTTGAAAAAAGGTAGGTGATGTCTAACTTAAAGTTGACAAAAAATGAAAATAAAAATACAAAAAAATTTCTACTTTACTATAATACTAAAATATTCTCTTTCTGCATTTTTTTATTTTTACTCATTGTACTCATTTTTGAGTTATTTTTTTTAATGAAACGTATGCATTCGGAGCTATGATGCGCATCGAATGTACTCAAAAACAAGTACATTTGACTTATTTTTGAAAACATATTTTTAACAGTGTCAATTCAATATTAATCAATACACATTCAATCTAATCCCCAAATATGTTTATATAAAAATATCAAATACATCATAATATTTTTATAAATATATCAAAATATTTTTATAAATATATAATAATATTTTTATAAATTTATCATAATATTTTTATAAATATATCATAATATATTTATAAATATATCATAATATATTTATAAATGTATCATATGATATTTATAAATATATCATAATATATTTATAAATATATCATAATATATTTATAAATATATCGTAATATATTTATAAATATATCATAATATATTTTTAAATATATCATAATATATTTATAAATATATCATAATAATTTTATAAATATACCATAAAGTTTTTATAAATATATCATAATATTTTATAAATATATCATAATATATTTATAAATATATCATAATATATTTATAAATATATCATAATATATTTATAAATATATCATAATATATTTATAAATATATAATATTATATTTATAAATATATCATAATATATTTATAAATATATCATAATAATTTTATAAATATATCATAATGTTTTATAAATATATCATATTATTTTTATAAATATATCATATTTTTTATTAATAAATAAAATTTTATAAACCATAAAAACATGTTTCTATAACCAATTCTTAAAATAAAATAAAATATTATTGGCGATTATTCGCCAACATTGGCATCAATCTACTGCAAACGCAGCGGCGAGTGCCACCAAACCTCTCCTAATGCCACTGCTTGTCCCCCTTAATAGAGGTCGGTCCCAAAGTCATCGTCATTAGGACTAGTGTGATGTTCGAGGGAAAGATTTTCTGCGGTTTGGGGGCCGCACGCATGAATAATTAATTGTATTTGTTCCGAGGGCAAAGTGAGGTGAGGAGTTTTGAGTTAATCGAGTGCGCATAAATTATGATTGGGAAAATTTTCAATTATCCGGCCGCTGTCGGAGGAACTGATAGCGTTATTAGGGGTCGATTCGTGTAATTAACTCTGGGGTTCGCACGATAATTGAAAACGACTTTGCCAGGGCGAGTATTGTGTTGGACTGCGATTAGAAAAATATAAATGAAAGACATCGTAAGTTCGTCGAAGAGTTGAGGTCTTTAGTGGGGAGCCCGTGGAATTGATAATAGTTAATGGAGATCTACTGTTTGAATATGGTGCAATATACTGAAAATATCATAAGAATGAGTTTTAGTTAATGTTATATGTATGTCAATTGTGAAAAAAGGTTTAGAATTCAACTTGATTGTTTTAGTTTCGCCATAACGACTCAAAAATTCCCTTACTCTCAAAGGGAAAACTTTACACGAAACTAATGAAAATCAAATTCCCCTGCATCAAAGTTTTGATACTTTAAAACACTTGTATTGTCTAAAAGTAGTTGTTTATTTTGTTGTTATGTTTTCTTTCACTGTTTACCATACTTTCTATGTACGGCTCATCATGGATTTAATGCCTTTTTAGTATTTACTTGGCAGATAGAACTTTTTTTGTCAAAAAAATCATTGAACTAAAATTAGAGTTAATATAAATTTGACTATAACTCACCATTATATTTAATTTATGGATTTTATTAACATAAAATATTGAATTTTTAATGACAAAGGAAGGTAGAAAAGGCATTATAAAAAAATTGGAATTACGGTCTTTTAACTTGTGAAAACAGTTTAGATAAGTCTTATATAAAAATTTTATTTAAATGTAACTCACACAATATCAAATATTCACACACACACAAATTTGTATTAGTTTTGTAATTTGACATACTTACGCAATTCTGATGACTATACCATATTTTGTAATAATAAAAAAATATCAATTTAGGATAAGTTTAAAGGAATTTCATTTTGTATTAATAATTGTATTAATAATGTGTGCTTAAACAAATTTTGTACATGTGTTATAAGCTGAATAATTTGAAGGAACTATAAAAAAATTGGTATTACGGTCATTTATCATATGAAAACAGTTGACATAAGTCTTATATAAAAAAGTATTTAAATTCAACTCAAAGAATTTCAAATATTCACACACACACACAAATTTGTATTAGTTTTGTAATTTGACATACTTACGCAATTCTGATGACTATACCATATTTTGTAATAATAAAAAAATATCAATTTAGGATAAGTTTAAAGGAATTTCATTTTGTATTAATAATTGTATTAATAATGTGTGCTTAAACAAATTTTGTACATGTGTTATAAGCTGAATAATTTGAAGGAACTATAAAAAAATTGGAATTACGGTCATTTATCATATGAAAACAGTTGACATAAGTCTTATATAAAAAAGTATTTAAATTCAACTCAAAGAATTTCAAATATTCACACACTCACAAATTTGTATTAGTTTTGTAATTTGACATACTTACGCAATTCTGATGACTATACCATATTTTGTAATAATAAAAAAATATCAATTTAGGATAAGTTTAAAGGAATTTCATTTTGTATTAATAATTGTATTAATAATGTGTGCTTAAACAAATTTTGTACATGTGTTATGAGCTGAATAATTTGAAGGAACTATAAAAAAATTGTTATTACGGTCATTTATCATATGAAAACAGTTGACATAAGTCTTATATAAAAAAGTATTTAAATTCAACTCAAAGAATTTCAAATATTCACACACACAAAAATTTGTATTAGTTTTGTAATTGACAAAATTGTTTCTTTTCGAAAAACATAGATATTTTTCCGAAACAAAATAAATACAAATTTAATTTTACATATATAAAAATATAATGATGAATACAAAGACAATTTTAAGTTTCAGAAACATAATATTGTCCTTTTGACTTATTCAGGTTAAAATACAGTATCAAAAATATTGATTTACTCGAAATAACAGAAACATCTACAAATGCAATATGTCAACTAAATGCATTCACCAATTTCCAATTCATTAATAATTAATCAACTTATCAAAAACTTATTGAAATAATTGTATATTTTAACTGTTATTAAAATATCGTTCATCTCTAATTATGATTATATTTTCACCTTATAATTTGGATTTTGTGCTTTACATTAAAAAATTGAGCTTATTTGCTTGAAAATCGGTATTTCCATTCCCCAATCGTTACTAAAATTTTGAAATTATATAAATAAAAACTTTTTTTAAAATTACGCTTTAAATAATTATACTAAAAGTAATTGTAAATTGATATACATTTAAGCCGCATACACTAAAAATGCATTTAACTCCTTTACGCTTTTGTAGTCAAATAAAAATAAAATATGTATTGCATTTAACCCTCTGAATGGATAGAAAAAAAACAACGATTTTAAAATAAATTTCTCGGGAAAATAGTTCATTTTATATTTCTAATTAATGTATATTATATATATTATATAATTTTTATTTTTTTAATAGATATAGCTTTCAAGAAACACACCAACGTTTTAATTTTGAAAAATATTTCAACCTAGAATATTTTTTTGAATTTAAAGTGTATGTGCATTGATAGACAAACTGGAAATCCCTAGACTACATAAATCTTTCAGTTTCCATCATACGGTTACAATTCCTTTAAAAAATTGCGTTTTAAAGATTATTTTTAATTCCTATATTTTGTAAATACATCTTTTATTTTAAAACCGAATTAGTAAATAATCGTAACTGCATATAAAATTAATAATTTATTAATTTAGCAATCATAACAACCCCTTTAAAAGTCTATAAATATTTTTTTCGCATCCAAATTCCTCCAAAACAACATGCAATAAAAATATTCAAAGTATACATTTTAACAACATTTAAAGTCATTTTTTGAGAATCCCGAAGAGAAATTATTATTTTACTACACGCACGAATATGCAAAGTGAGGAAGGAATTGTCTTCTAAATTTCAAAGTAGCACATTAAATTTGTATCACGTTTTTGAATGAGAAAAGAAAGATCACAATTTAAGAAAAACAACAGAGAGAGATTGAATTATAAACCTGCCAGTTGGATGTATGCCAACGTAAGGAACACAGACAATGTTTCTCTCATGAATTTTACATAAAATAAGAAAATTAATTAAAATTCAACATTCGGAATGTATTAAGGGTTCGAGAGAATTTTTGAGTTATGTATCTATACATGGTGATTCAGTACTTTATTTTAATAATTCACAAGTTGTAGACTGAGGAAAAAATTTATACAATTTAATATAAATGAGATTATGCCTTTTTATGTTATTCAAATATGTTTAACCATTTATCATATTTCTTGATAATGCGTTTTATCTTATCTTAAGAAGTAATACTGTGATGCCTTCAGGGATGCCTCATTTCTTAATTTATTTTTGAATGCCTATAAGTTTTAAGTTGGTTTGAATATAATATTGAAATTAAGATTTATTTCAAATTGAAGATAAATTATTAATTTTTTAGAAATTAAAATGTTTCAGTATCATGTTTCGCTTGCTATAAATCATCATACTGCTTTCTACAGATTTTTAAACATTAGATTATTTTTTATTCGGTGCTTAGATAGTTGTATCCAGTTTTTTATCACAATACACTCGCGGTAATGAATTTATTATGAAAATCTCTGCGTAATTTGTAGTTGTTTTATACTTTATATTTGTAAACAGCTACAACATTTTTTAGAAGACAGCTTTATTTTTTTCCAACATAGCAAAATGCGATTAAAATAAAGTAATACAATATTTATAAATTTAAACTAATTATAGTGAATGTTTTGAATATGTGCGTTGATTTATAAAGTCATGTTGAATTTATTTTAAATACTCAGTTAAATAACCTAGTATTTGCATTAGTGAGATTTATATAAATCCTTTATTGTTTTATAATTTAGTAACCTATTGTTTTCTAATTATCTAACCTTCGGTTTCAATAACGTTGATTTTATATGTGATCAAAGAACTAGAATTATTAATTATTAAAAAAAATGGTTATAATTTGAGATTTCATATTTTTCTAACGAGTATAATTATGAGCCAAATCTTCCTATTTTATCTTAAATGCTGTATAATATACATGTTCATTAACATACAATAAATTAAATGTATATTTAAGTCACATGAATTGTTTGTACAACTGAAAAAAAAACTAAGCCAGTTGTAATTATATTCATCCAAAAATTTCGAGATTGCAATATGTTTCAACCTTTACCATATTAAATTCAATTAAAGAAGTCATCTCAATCTGAATATTGAGGTTGAGACAAGAGTCCCCTTCCCCAAAAAAATATAGCACATGGTTATGATACAAAAAAATTATAAATAACAAAAAAATTATAAATAACAAAAAATTATAAATAACAAAAAAATTATAAATAACAAAAAAATTATAAATAACAAAAAAATTATAAATAACAAAAAAATTATAAATAACAAAAAAATTATAAATAACAAAAAAATTATAAATAACAAAAAAATTATAAATATTTTTTTTTTATAAATAACAAAAACATTATAAATAACAAAAAAAATTATAAATAACAAAAACATTATAAATAACAAAAAAATTATAAATAACAAAAAAATTATAAATAACAAAAAAATTATAAAAAACAAAAAAATTATAAATAACAAAAAAATTATAAATAACAAAAAAATTATAAATAACAAAACCAGTTCTTCAATGAAAACTTATTTCCATTTAAAATCCCGAACATTTATAGAACCTTAATAAACCAGAACACAAACCCACCAAAAACATTCCTCACTAACCCCCTAACACCCACGTCTACAAAAATAAACACATAATATCCCTGACGCCTCATCCCCTCCCCCGGTTTCCTAAAAGGCATTGCCGCTGCCTCAGGAAAACTTTCTTGTGTGGCGAAAACTTCAACAAATGCGGACTGTTTCCGGAGCGATGATGGAATCGGTCGCCCTTGGAAGCGGAGCCGGAGCATTGTCAAAAGTCACTCGATAAATAATTCCTGGATCCTTACTCTGGAGAAAAGGAGTTTCCCAAATGCTTACTCACTTCCTGGAAACTGGAAGGAATGGCAGGAAAAAGAGGGGAAGTGAACCATTCTTGCGGCTTCGTTTATAGGGGGAGCGGGTATGTATGGTGCTTGGGGAATGGGCTTGTTTTGAAAGATGTTTTAAGTGTGACTGCTGTGGGCATTTGGAAAATAGCTGTTTATCATTGTAATATTTAATTTGGTTCAAAGGGAGAAGCTGGAGAAACTTGATTTAGTTTTAAAGGGATTTTTGTTTGGGGGAAAAATTATGATTGTTCAGCAATTCCTTTCAAGTTTAGTGTGCGTAATTCAAGAAGAATTGACTTTTATTTTTAAAAGAGATATTTCTTAGGTGAAATACTAAATACTTAAATGTCCAGCATACAATTTTATGAGTGGGATGGTTTGAGGGTGTATTTCGGCAACTGGCATTTAAATACTGGTGAAAGCCATGAACAATGACTATATTCCTTACCTGGAGAACCATGACATTCCTTATCTGCGTACATTAACATTACTTATGTCTTCAAACACGTGACAATTGATCCATGCAGCATCTAAGATATATTTACAACCGGTTTGCAGATAAAGAAGCTAATGGCCCACACTTCAATTTGCCAGCTGATTTGCATGAGCAACGGCACCAAGAAAATCTAGGATGCTTTATAACTTGTGGTATAAAGGGGTATCGCACACCCGTAGTCGCTAGTGGAATTGACTACCAAATAAGCAGACAAGTAGATGAAAATCACTGCATCTATGTTGACAGCATGCTTCGCAAGATCGAATCTTTGATCATAGCGCATGGTAATATAACCAAGTATTAAAATCACCATGAAATGCTTTCGTAACGCTTTGTCCGAGGTGGTTATTGTTATATTTTGAGATGTTATTTTTGGAGAAGAAGAAGAGGTAACCTGAAACTTATTTGATGGGTAATGGTAGAAACTAAAAGTCAGCATGCTGAATAGAAGCAATACGAAAAGAACAGCGTAAGTAATGTTAGTGTTAATAACAGTAGCATTATATGAATATTATCGAAAAAAGTTGGGTCATATAGGTAAGGACATACTTGAAGAAGATAGAGTTCGAGGAATATAGTTAAATACAACGTTTTAAGGATAGCATTAATGGAAGAACGTTAACGAAAAAGTGTTAAAAGGAGATCGTAGGAGACAGAGTGAGATATAATGATGTGAAGTCATATTGTTTAATAAAGAAGCATTTAAAATATATCTTTGGGGTGATAAATTTAAAAAATATAATTTTTAAATATAATAAAATTTTAATATTATCGAAAAAAGTTGGGTCATATAGGTAAGGACATACTTGAAGAAGATAGAGTTCGAGGAACATAGTTAAATACAACGTTTTAAGGATAGCATTAATGGAAGAACATTAAAAGGAATAGTGTTTAAAGGAGATCGTAGAGACAGAGGTAGATATAATGATGTGAAGTCATATTGTTTAAAAAAGAAGAATTTAAAATATATCTTTGGGGTAATGCATTTTAAAAATATAATTTAAAAAAATTAATATTATTCCAAAAAGTTGGGCCATATAGGTAACGACATATAATACTTAAAGAAGATAGAGTTCGAGAAATATAGTTAAATACAGCGTTTTAAGGATAGCAATGAAAGAACGGTAAAGGAATAGTGTTAAAAAGAGATCGTAGGAGACAGAGTTAGATATAAAGATGTGAAGTCATATTGTTTAAAAAAGCAGCTTAAAATATATCTTTGGGGTGATAAATTTTAAAAAGATGGAGTTAAAAGCTTTTAACCATTGGAGAAACTGGAGTTGATGGGGTAGTGATAAAGAGGATACGGCTTCTAAAAACATCTATTATCTAATTTTGTATCATAAATAAATTTATTTTAACCCTTTTCTCGTTAATAAAAATATAACTTTTCATGTAATAAGTTAGCTGTAGGTAGTAATATTTAAATTTAGTAATTAATGTATTTATATTTATTTTTATAAAATAGATAAAAATTATTTATTAAAAAAATTTCGATGAAAATTCTATTATGTATGACTAAATGTAAATGACTAATGTTATAACTAAATATGAAATAACATGTAACGGCATATTTAAATTCTGACAACAACATCCATTAAAATCACACTATTGCAGTAGAGTTATTTGTTTCAAAAGCAATTTGTTTTGACAATTTGATATTTTTTTAAAATCAAAATATCTCTTTAGGCCAAATAAAAATAATTCACGTAAAGCAAAACACCATTAAAACATTTTCACTTATAATTCAAATTCCATTTAAATGTCACTCAAGCAACACACCAAGATAAAGAAATACCTCCCGAGTTAAAAATATTGTCGTCACAACCCACTTTACACGACAAAAGAAACTTTTTTCCAATTCCAAAGTAACAGCAGCTCTCGCGATAAACAAGCAGACGCCTCTGTTAACTTCTGGCATTTGAAATTCTGACCATGCCTCCTTACAATCGAAATTTACAACCGGCCCCTGTGATTCGGAAACTTTCTGAACGGTTCCGTCCGTCCTCCCCACTTGGAGCTCACACACAAAGAACTTCCTGTTAAATATTGAGGCTGGCGGGAGAAGTATCCAGGAAAACTGCCGGAAAGAAATATAAAAGACAGGGGGGGAGGGAGGCGAGAAATATCCCGGAATAAGAATAAAAAAAATAACCTTTAAAGAACTGAATTTTCGAGATCAGCAAATCAAACGAACCGAGAAATATAGAGGGTGAAAAGTTTAACCGGAGTCTTGTGCTGAACAAGGAATTTTTCGGTTTCTCAGTTTAAATATGGCTGTCGCGTATAATTTATAGCGGGGCTTTTCCATCTCGTTTGCATACCTATTCAAAAGAGTTCGCGGATAACAAAGAAAGCTGCATTGGAGGAGAGGAAATTATGAATTGGGGAAAAGGCTTGTATAGTTGGGATATAAGGAAACCTGGAAAGTTCTGATGATTAAATTGTTGTGATGACTTTTTTTTTGGTGTGTTGTTGATGTGATGATTTGAATTTTGCATATTGTAATTATTGTTTGGGGAATAATGTTTAAAGTTCGAAAGGAAATGTTGAATAGGAAAACATATTTTAAGATTGCTCATTTAATGTATTGAAAATGATTAAAGTTTTATATTTTAGAAATAAAAACTATGGTAATATGTGCATACTCTAATTTGACATTTAACATGTTTTGAATAAATTTCTTATAAAACAGATGTCATTTTAAATTATGCAATTTTGTTAAATGTAAAAGATGCACAGACCACACATTACCTCTCATAGTTATAAAGTGTATAAACTAATAAGGTTATTTGAAAGATTACAGGCCCATTTATATTATTAAATTTTTTTATATAATTCGAACTATTGTTTTTGTATTCTTAAATATTTCAGTCAACCTCTTCCAAATGTCATAATGTTATGACATTCGACATACTTACGGAATTCTGATGAATTTAACATATTTTGTAATAATAAAAAAAATTAGCAAATTTACTATGGATTTCATTTTATATTAATAATTTGTACTTGTATAATTGCTAATTTTGTACCTGTATTATAAGCTTAATGAGTCGATTAATTATACTATACAAATAAGTTCTGGGAGTACGGCTTTACCATAAGGTTTGTGAGAGAAAGAAAGAAATAAGCTAAATAGAGAAAATAGAGAATTCAATATTTGTTCTGTAAAATTAAAGAACTAATTAACACAGCTTTAGTTTCAATAAGATAATACCTTAATAAAAACTCAAAATGAAAAAAAAAATAACCAAGAATGCTTACAACAGCAATGAACGTATGAAGTATTTATTTTGACAAAAAATCAATTCTATGGGGGGAGGAAAATACATAAATGTCGAGAAAATAAATCTCACAAAAACATAAAAGAACGTGTCTCTACAGACAAGAGTAACAAAATTAAGATCACAACTCCGACAAATGAGAACTTAATTAACAGAAATGCTTTTGGGGAAGTCTCAGAAGGAACACATGAATTTTAAAATAGAACTTAAAGTGTAAGAAGGGAGCTATTAAATGAGGAGCAGGCCCATGAGAAAAGCCCAAAAGCCCGTGTCAAAGGAGATTGTTACTTTAATTTTTAAGAATATCATTATCCTAATTTAAGAAATGTAGTGTTTTCTTAGAATAAGGTGTATGCAAGCTACTTTACAGCAGTAAAAGGTTATTAAAAAATAAATGGTATACTTCATTCGATGAAAGTTAAAATATTGCATATTTTAACTTATTTTAAAATATTGCATTGTTATTCGAAATTTGTGACTTAGTTAAGAAAGTTAACTGAATGCATATTTAATTTTAGATATGTCTTGGATGTCTTGATTCGTCAAAATTAATGTATGTGATGTTACATACCAATCGGCCATGTTTATTGTTTTTAAAACATAGAAATTTAGCTATACGTTTTGCTATATATAACATTATATTTAAGTTATACGCGTGATTACAATTTTTGTGTTCAATAACGGTAATTCAATTTTACACTTATTTTCATTGGCCATTTAAAATTAACCGAAACATGTCCTCTTTTTGAACAATTTAAAACATGTACATTATGAATTACATAAAACTATTAAGTATATTAATAAAAAATCACGTTTAATAATGTACAATGTCGTATTGATTATCCCTTAATACAAATAATTTAGTTTTTTATGATTTTATAAATCCGGAGAGGGCCGTTGCAATGCATAAATGGATCATCAAGATTAAATACCGTTAAATATTTATAAATATTTAACAATACATTTAGGCGATACCTGCAAATATACTTCTCACATGTAGAGAAATCATAAAATACTTAGGTATTCCGTCCGTTTGAGGATCTGCCGTCCGGACTGGAACCCGCGAGGTATTGTTCCAAAGTCCCACGCACTTCCAAACAAGCTACCAAGGAATACATTAGTTGTATCTTGTAAATATGTTTTAAAAATAATTTTCTTTATGTAATAATTCTTTTAAATACATTTTTTTTAAAGAATCCGTTGACATTTATGAGATGGAAGTACGATTTGTCACTGCTTAAGAAAATTAACTTTTCTGACCTCAATTCTTAAGATTCGTCTGTGTAAAAGGCATACAAGGGATGTTATATAAATAATATACCTGAGCTGTATAGTTTCAAAACCAGGTAAATCCAGTCTCATACATTTTACAGGAAACACCAAAATCGACCGATTGTCAACACATAGATATGTATCTAGGCCAGGGGTCGGCAACCTATTGAAATGGAAGAGCCAAAAGTTGCGATTTACAAAATTTCCCAGCTTTTTAAGAGCCACTAAAATTTTTCGTATCAATATTATAGTATTTGCTTATATATATTTGATTTTTCATTTAAATAAGGAAAAATATTTATTCATATAAAAACACAAATACAGATAGTTACATCAATGGGAGCATTGGCTTTGTATGCCTTTTGAAAGTTTGATTAAATATGTCTTATAACTTGTTGTTTTAAGTTTCAAGCACGACTCTAGATTTTTATTTGTTAGTTGACTTCTAACTTTACTTTTTATTATATTCATGCAAGAAAACGCTTGCTCGCACGAATATGTCGACCCGAAGATCGTCAGCACTCCATACGCCAACTTCTTCACCTCACTGTAGCATTTTGGAAGACTATTCCATGCACCGAATATGAGGGACTCAACTCGCGGAATTTTTTTTAGAGCTGTCCACTTGTGCTGCGCGATGTGCATGCATTTCTGGACCTCCAACTCTTCCAACTTGATCTTGAGTTCTGTGAACTTGCCACTCCACAAGTCTTTGGTTTTCAAATCTAGCAATTGTATTTGGAGCGATCCAGCATCAATTCCAAATGGCTCAATGTTGATCTCATTTGTATTTGTGTTGAGAGGATTTACTGTGAACACGAGAGTACTTTTGTTTGTTTTGAATTTCTCGAATCTCTCGGAGAATCCATCCTTCACGTTTTTAAAGCTATGCTGAAGTAATTCGTGTCAAAGTTGCATTGGTCTCATCGTGATATTGCTTTAGATTTTTAAAATGAAGTAATTTACCGCTCTCCATGTCTTCAACAAAAAGAAGTAATTCTTTTCAAAACAAACTACTTCTTCAAGCAAGGCGTAGGCTGGGTTGCCCTTTCCTTGCAGTTTTAGATTTAGTTCATTTAGTTTCATTGTGGTATCTACCATGAAGTTGAATGTTTGCAGCCATTTGTCTTCTTCCAGTTCTGGATGGTCAATGCTTTTTTCATTGAGGAATGTTTTTATTTCACAAGCACAAAGCAAAACATTGCAATAAGTTACCTCTGGAAAGCCATCGCTCTTTATTGTGCAGAAGTAGGTCAGAAAAATGGCTATCTATTTATTCAAGGAAATCTTTAAACTGGCGATGGTAGAGTGCTTTTGCAAAGATGCTGTTTATAATCTTAATTACCATGCTCATGACCTCAACTATTTCGGCCGGAAATGTTTGGGCACAAAGCGCGTCTTGATGAATTATGCAGTGAAACGTTAGAATTTGGTGGTTTATTTTTTTCTGAAGAATTGATGCTATTTGTAATTAACGATTATGAAAATAGAAGCTATTGAGAAATTAGGAACATAAAAATATATTTTCTTATTTTTTAAGGGTTTTGATAATAAATTATTATTTTTTTTCGTATGGAACTGGAGAGCCGCATCTTTACATCAAAAGAGCCGCATGCGGCTCACGAGCCGCAGGTTGCCGACCCCTGATCTAGGCCCATTACTTTTAATGTATTTTTAGACTGGATTTAGACACTTTTGAGCAATACCGTTTTTGAATGTAATGTAGTGCAATGGAAACTTCTAAAGAATAATAAAAAAAATCAGCAAGATTTTGTGAAAAATGGGGATTAATCTGGTTTTAAAACTAGATGACTCATGTACTAATTGAATGTTTTTCATCACAATTATAATTATTTTAATAATATTTAATGCAAGCTTAAAATAAAATCTAAATCATGAAAAATATACCATATAAATTAGATTTTTAAAAAAAAAATATTTTTTTAGTTTAAAAAAAGGCTATACAATGTAAAATATAGGGAACTATTATATAAACAAATACTCTCTATTCACATTGTAAAATCAAACTGCCTTTATTGACTCATCAACATCCACTCTAAACAATTCACTTATAAACAACCCAAACCATTTATTGATTCGTAACCAAACTTGGCATTCGACTTAATATTTATGGAAGCACTCTAAAATATACAGTTGATTAACACACAGAATCAACACACCACAATCTCAAATGAAGCGGCACAGACGAGAGTGCAATTCAAGCAACACAATTTGCATATCTGGCCGCAGGGCTGCTCTCAACCCTATTTATGTGTTGCTAACAAATCCCTGCCCAATGCTAATCTAGCTACGGTCGTGGCCGCATTGGCCGGAATTAGAAAGGATCCCGGGATCTTGTGTAAACAGATTACACACCCATATCTGGGATGTCTTGATTAAAACTTGGAGGAGGATCTTGAAGTGATGTTTAAAGTTTCATATTGATTTGGTAAGATTAGTCCTTGTGCATTTTAAGGTTGGATTTCGTTTGATTACAGGAATGAGCTAATTCCGAATTAATTGGGATGTTTGAAATTTATGCTAAATAGGAAATGTTCTCAAAATTGTGGCCTTTATTTTTGTAGATAGAATAATAATAGCATTGTATTTAAATAAAACTGTAATTTGGGATGTATTTGTTAATGCTCAGATTAGCAACTTTTCTATATATGTTCTTTACTATTGGTTTTAATTCGGTATTGGGCCAAATGTACCATACCGATTCATCGGATATAGTGATATCTGAACCGGGCGCATTACGTTTGATGTAGATGTTAGGCAGCTTACTAGAAAATAGAGTTTAGTATCGATATTAGGCTTTGTTTATGTCTTGTTAATTGATATATTTATATCGATTGGTATCAAATAAAGAGTAAATATAGTATATATAGCCTTACCAAACAATAAAGTTAATTGGACATACTTAGCATTTAATTTCTTATTTATATTGGACGTTTTTAACATATTCAGCTGGGCTCTTTTAAAGGAAAGTTGCCTTGAGTGTTGGCTAATTCCTGTACAGAAGGCGAAAATGCCGTTTTTGGATGTTGGACAAGGATCTCTTAAAGTATTGTGGAAGGGCGACTTGGTTTCCAAAAGGAGGCGTGTAACTGTCTGACGACGTATTGTTAACAATTATTCCTCACACTAGGTAGATTTGCATATGGGGGTAGTGTGACTTGAGGTTATGAAAAGCTGAAACAGACCAACTGAATACGATCTGTAGAAACCGATAGTCAATCGTCGACAATTCCGAAACCATATAATTACTTATATTGCGGCATACAGAATACTTCAGACATCACATGTTTTTAAAATTATCTCCCTTCACTCTTAATTTTCGTGGGCAAAACTGTCCCAAGTATTTCGCTGGACCTGGAAAATCTATGGAACATATATTGTCCCAGCCCATAACGTAAGGGCTTAAGTGTTAAAATAGACGATTTTGCGGAATTTTTATTTTGTAATAACATGTGATTATGGTTGTAACATTATTTACATGAAATTTGATAACACAAAGGTAGTTAAATATTTCGATTTAGATTGTGTGAAAATAGCTAAATAAACTTATTTGCTACTTTAACAATACATGATAAAATGCCTTTTATTGTAAATGACTTTAACATCAAGAACTGAAATTAAAACTACGGTCTTTCAAAAAAATATTTTAAAAAATATTATAACACAATTTAATTTAAAAAACATATTTTTAAATGCATAGCTTAAAATGAATGAGATAAACTTTTAATAATGAAACTTTATAAATAGTTCACTCTCTCGATTCTAAACAACCCAATCATAAAAAAAAAAATCTTCAACTCCCTTTTTATCAAAAATCAAAACTTAAATCTAAGAATAAAAAAAAAATCCCCATCTCACTTTCAGAAGAACAAGAGTCCTTAAAAACAATGTTCGGTCACCTACTACACGCTGCACTTTTCAATTTTTGAGCTCAACCAAAAAGAAAAGTTTTTAAAGAACTTCCCATGTCTCTGGAAGAATCCAAGAAGCCGATGATAAATTGCCTTCTTTTCCTAATTTCTGGACAAATTCCCTGCTTCTTCGGTGAGTAATTACATGATGTAAAGTAGATGTTAAATTGAGCTGAAAGTCATTCTCTTACGGGCGGAGGATGGAGAGAAAAAAACTCCATCCATATACGCGCTTAAAAGATGAAACGTCTTCAATCTTCTTGGGATGTTGGTGGATAACAAAGGCTCTGGTTTTAAGTAGCACTTCTTTGTCAAAGTGTAATGCACACAGAGTGGGGATATAAAATTTCGATGGATTTTATGATGATATACATTGTTGAGGTAGCCTAATCTATTGCTTCACTTTTATGTGATACTTGTATATTGAAAACTGAAATATAAAATATCTATGATGCTGGGATATAGTGTGACAAATTAATAATTTTCTTTCCCTACCATTTTTTAATAAATCAAAAAATTAAAATTATAAAGCAGTAAAATTAAATATGTATTATGTATTTAATTTTTGTATTTTAAAGACTATTCATTCTTATTTTTTTTATTCAATAAAATTTTATTAGTTTACCGTGTTTTATAGTTTTAATCGACACTTTTTTAACACTCCTAATTTCAAAATATACAAAGTATGATTGTACAATTAAAAATACCGAATAATTGTAATAATATATTAACAATTAATTACCATTTGGATGACATTACAGTAGTTTAAACAATTTTATAATGGTTAGTAATAAAACCATATATTAATCATTACAGTTTAGAAGTTTTAGATTAAAAAAAAACAGATCCACAATGAAAAATTCGCGTTTTTGAAATTTTAAATGTAAATGTTTTTAATTTCGAACCAGCACCTTCACCAGTGCTGAGTACACTCAGCACAGGTGAAGGTGCTGGTTCGATCCCCGTCATGCGTATAGCGGGTTGTCAGATTCGTTCTTTTCGTTCGCCAAAAATTACCCGACTTGGAGCCCGATGGATGCATGGAAAATCCATCGTGATCCATTGTCTTCACGCTTGTGCTTGCTCAAGATTTACCTTTTAGTCCGATCATAGCTCAAAATAATGAGGTAGTATTACAGGGTATTTCTTTAGGGATGCATTCCAAACCGTCACCAATTTCCCATTATGCAGCTCTAGTGCGACGTTGATTTAACTAGCCAACCAACTAAATGGATGTCTAAAAAATTTAAAAATTAACATTTACCTTATATGTACACTTAGGAATTGATGTATATGCTTTAATATGAGAAGGTAGAGTATAATATAAAAGTTTAAGGTATTTTTTTTAAATGCATCATAATATAATAAAATTATTACTAGCATGCCCGCGACACACACATTCGGGGTGTCAAAATATATTAGCGAATATTTTATGGAAGAAAGTTTACCCGTCTCTTCATAGATGGCATCATTACCAACGGCTTGTTTAAAAAAAATCATTAAAATTAATTGTTTAAATTTTTTTTGATATTCTGGATATTAATATAAATATATCCTAAAAATAACGATTAATATATTTTTTAGATTAGCGCATACAACATCAAACATACATGTACAATCATTGAATCTTATTTTTATTGATTTTTTAACTTAAACATACTTTTTAATGTTTATTTTTATTTAATGTTGTATTTAACTATAATTTAGATATTATTTATTTTGTTGATTTTTATTTAATGTTGTATTTAACTACAATTTAGATATAATTTATTTTGTTGATTTTTATTTAATGTTGTATTTAACTACAACTTAGGTATTTTTAATTTTTTTTTATAAATTGTTAACGAAATACACTTGAAAACAAAAGTTTAAAGCATAACTTTTCCGTAATCAGTTTTATAATTTGTATATAAATAATGTATCAAAATAAATAAAAAAAACTTTAAATGTTTAACAACATTTTATAAGCAAAGAAGAACGCATCATTAAAATACTTACAATGAATATCACTGCCTACAATGTAAAATTAAACTAAACTGTTAAAACAAAAACTTTGCCTTGGCTTTTAATCTCCGACAAAGAAAAATTATGAGCCTTGGTGTATTTTTTTAATTCTTTACGTTAAGCGATACTTAGTTCATTTACATGCATGAGGTATTTTTTTGATTAACTTTACATTCAGTAGACTGAGCAAGTAAATCTTATCTCAGTGTACCCTTTGCATTATAACTAGGCAGTTATTCAAAACCAATTAGATTTTGTAATTACGCTGAAGAAAAACGGTGAAAATAATATTGTGGGGTCTTGATGGAGTTTATAGGTAATGACCCTTTTAGGTTTTGTAAAATGGAAAAGAGACATTTGCATTTGAGGTACGTTAAATTTTATTTTAATGTTGTTGTTATAACAATTATTCCTAAATAATACAAAGGCAAAATTTATTTTAATATTCATGGAATATATTCGTAAATAAAAAAAATCGTAATTGGAATAATCTAAACAAATGCAAGTAGCACTTAAATATGTTACTTATTTTTAGGCCGGTTGTTTTTCATGTAGTAAGAGTCCCACAAATTCAAAAATGTACTAAGACTATCATTTTTCATTATCAAAAATGTACTAAGACTACATTTTTCATTATCAAAAATGTACTAAGACTATCATTTTTTATTATCAAAAATGTACTAAGACTATCATTTTTCATTATCAAAAATGTACTAAGACTATCATTTTTCATTATCAAAAATGTACTAAGACTATAATTTTTCATTATCAAAAATGTACTAAGACTATCATTTTTCATTATCAAAAAGGCTAAGATATATAATTTTTCCAAGTGGTTCTAGTTTAAAAGGTTACCATATGATAAGTTGAATGTTATTTCCCTTAATATTATAGTCGAGGTAAGATGTAAATTTTCAATAATCTTATCATAGAACTGTTTAGGCAGTCACCCGAACTATTTCAGCTTGACTATGGTGGTAGGTAAAAAAAAATGGCGCGTTTTCGCACATTTGGCATTTAGATTCGCTTAATGAAACTGAGCCATAATGAGTTACCATATAATTTTTACTACTCTGTGTATGCCTAAATAAATCAAACATATCCATATAATTTCGAGAGAAGACACATATGTCTTAAAGCTTTCATCTACGTCAAAATATGATTTTTTAAAAACAAATCTAGTTAACAACTACTTCCACTTTGTGAATTAAATTTAGTGTTTTGGTGTAAAAACTGGTAGTCAATTAACGGAAAATTTCAGATTAGGTGCTGAGAGAAATTATGGGTGAACCAAACCTTAAATTCTGAAACAAATAATTTTTTTTTGCTTAAAACGATGTATACTTAATTTTTTTCCTTCAGAATTTCAAAAAATTAGAAGAAAGGGAATATATGTTTTTTTTACATGTTTATTTACCATTTATCATCAAATTATCTACTAATAGTTTACAACAATTTTCAGTCAGTTAAAAAACAGAAATAAATTTTGTAAATATTGCTTTTTGTTTCATTGATTATTGTTCAGAGAAAGATGTTCTAATAGTGCAATAAAACGGTATTTCTTAATTTAATACTAAATATATTGGAATTTGGAGCTCGTGACTTAAGGAACATAAAACATCATATATGTGAATATAAATTATTTATATTATTCTGTTTGCATGAAAATTGACTAATACATTTTATACATGACGATAAAATATCCAATAATTGAAAAACCAACAAAGAAAGAAAAAATAGTATAAAAGAAACTTATTATAAATATAATATGCACAATGTTATTTAAATTTAAAACATAATATACCAACTTTCAAATTCCAAATATGAAGTTCTGTGATTATAAAAAATTATCTACAATACAAAAACCCTGATAAATTTTATTAAAAAATTACATATTTAAAAGAAGAAAAAATCTAAAGAGAAATACCTTCATATTTAAGGGGGTCCGATACCTTCGACATTTTTTTCTTTATTTTTATACTTGTACAATCCAATTTTTTTTCTCTTTCGAAATATGCATAAAAAACCATTTTAAGACGCTCAATTTTTTTTTAAATTGCACATTTATTTTTAAATTAAAATTTTAATAAATTTTTTAACAATTTTAAAATTCCTACTCCTTTTTTGTTTTTCAATATTTTGAAGCAATTTTTTTTATTTAAGATCTTGAATAATATGTAAATAGATGTATGCATTCAAATTTTGATTCAGATACATCACTTTAAAAAAATAAAATATATTAGAAATTTTGGAAAAAAAATTGACGAAAAAAAATAAAATTCCATTTTAAGTGGCTTTAAAAAACAAATTATGGTAAAAATAGGAAATCTGAATGCATACATCTATTTAAAATATATTTATCTTGCTATACACACAAAAATTATGATTTTAAGTATAATAGTAAAAAAGCCTTAGCATTTTTAGTGTTCATTAAATTTCAAAACCACGAACAGAGATATTTGCTTTTAAAGTTTACATATGATACAACTATGTTATAGGAACACATCATTAAAACATTCATAACTAAAAAAGTAATAGGAATTTTTTGAAGCAGTTTTTTGTGAGTTATTAAGATAAGTTTGAATATTATTTTTTAAATATAAAAAAAAAATGACTCTTTTTGCGAATTTTGGGTATCGGACCCCCTTAATGGTTTGGATTGAGTGAAATCTACCTTTCGACAGCGAATCCTCATCCCCAGTTAAACTTCCCACCGAAGAGTAATCGGCAAACTAACAAAGTGAGTTTGTACAATCCTGCGAACAGCAGTCATTTGTCAATGTCAAAACCCGCTCAGAGTGAATGGAAATTACGATCTTAAATAGCGAGTCGTTAGAGCGGGACGGGAACAGAGCTGAAAGGTGATAAAGCCACAACATGCGAGCTTTTGTCACTGGAAATGGTAATAGGAGCTTCTCGTCATCGCTCCATTTATATCTTTGAGAGTTTCTCTCGAAGTATTAAAGGTTTAGAAGAGGAATTGATGAGGAATAAGGATAAAGTTTTACAGGTAGTTTTGACTGGCAAAAGTGTTTGTGCGTTATTTTAGGTAGTGAACTATCCTTGAAGGTTTGAATTAACAATACTAAAATGGTAAAAAGGAAAATCTTGCTTTATTAACAACCCTTACCCGGTTGTTTTGTTTACGAATTTGGGTTACATTATTATTGGAAAATTAAAACATTATATTTTTTATTTGTTATCCTGAATTCTAATTTTCTCATTGTAAAAAAATTACTTGAAAATGAGTACCTGAACATTCTCAATTTTCTTTGAGTACATTTTCATAGTAAATGGGCGATGAAGTACTCAGGATTAAGTGACCGTACTTTCTCAAAAACAAGCAGCGCGATTTAACATTGCTAATCTCAGCATCTGTTTAAGCCCTTTTAACAAAGCGAACTGACAAACTTAAAACAGTTGTTCAGATAATGGTTTTTCAAATCATTTAATGTCGATTGCATAAATGGAAACTAAGTTATAACAACTCAATTATCTTATTTCCCATTCTTTTGGCACACCTTTTTAATATTTCTTATGTTTATAACTTATCACGCCGCCCTTGTAGTACAACGTATAAGGCTTTGGACTGCGGTGCCTTAGGTTAGAATTTCGATTCCCGGTAACTCTTGGTTGTAATTCTTGATATTTATTGAAAGTGATTTATGAAGGCAGCCTTCGTAGGCAAGAAACTGCTCATTTTATTTATTTTTCTCATTGTACTCATTTTTGAGAGCATGTCTTTTTCAAAAATAGAACTTATGGACTGAAAATTGAGTACATTTTACTTATTTTTGAGTACCTATTTTTATCAATGTATGTTTGATAAACGAAATTGTAATACCTCTATTCTAGTAAATAAAAAATCACTTTAAAAGCATATCTAATAAGTTACTTAAAATATTATTGCAATTCATTTGATAATTAAATAATTAAACATTTTATAATTAAGATAAAATCTATAAATGTTGAATAGAGATATGTATTTTAAATTTATTTTAATTTTTCATTATTAAAATTAATCTTGTTTTAAAATACGGATTATTAATAAACATATTAAAGTTTTTCGTAGACACTGTTCAAATATTTATCAAATATATGTTATTCTACATAATAAAGGGAATAAACAAAAAATAAATCTAAGAAGCACTTTATGCATAAATCTGGTTAAGTATTTCCCTGAAAAATAATATTTCTCAGAATAATAAAAGCCCTAAAATAAAGACGTTTTAAAATGCAATACATAAATCGTTTCCTAATTGAAAACAAAACAGAAGGTTGGGCAAATTCAATTTTCTAAGTATTCTGAGATAAAACTTATTCAATGCGATTGCAAACCATTTAAGACATATAAACATTTGAATAGTGTTTATACAAATTGAAAGTGTTATTTGCAACTTTTATACAAAATGTTGAGAGTTTCTGAATTGAAACAAATTGTTGCGAACATATTTACCATAAATATGAATAATATAATAAATACAAATAAAATCTCGTCAAGAATAAAATTTTATTTGAGTGACAAAAATATATGTTTTTAAGTGACAATAAGCATGTGTTATTGTTATAATAATATTGCTTGCTTCAATTTAATTGTATTATATTTCGGAAATAGTCCCCAATATGATTTATTATTTAAATTCTTTTATGTAAATAGAATACATGTATCTTTAAATACAATTGATTTTTTCTTCTATAACCTGATGTAAATACAGTATGCCCATGAGCGTAATTACATAATAGTATTGTATTTTTAATTATAAAGTGTTTTCTTATTTTATATAAAGGAATTTTGTACCTCACTTTGTACGTAATATGGTAAAATTAACGACTAGATTTTATACTATTACAATACAAATGCAACGTTAAAATACGCAATAAAAGTCCGTATAATCCGGACATGTTTCGGGAGACACATCACCCTTCATCAGCGGAAAACGTAAAGTCTGTTTTTAATAAAATATAAATAAATAAATCCAGAAATTTAAAGTGTTGCCAAAGAACAAAAACTAAAAAACTATTTCAATCGGTTGGAGTTAACTATTGTGTGCCCACAAGCGGGAAATACTGGGACCGCAAACGTTTCATCGACAATCGAATCAATATTGCTAAAAATATGAAACGCCTCCAGGAAGTCAAGTTCAACTGGAGATTTAGGTTTGCAAATTAAATGTGAGTTAGAAAAATTAAATATATGACCATGTTCCCAAGAGTGCTTGGCAATGGATGACTTCTTTATTTCTTGTTTAACAGTATGTGCTTGGTGCTCCTTGATACGAAATCTTAATGCTCTCTATATTGTTTGACCAATATATGACATGCCACATTGACATGAAATACTGTATATGCCCCAGTTATTAAGATCGTCAATAGGGTCTTCAAGTTGTGTGAAGGTGATCTTATTGATAGGCGAAAAAATGGAACGTATGTCGAACCTCCCGAGAATTTTAGAAATTTGATGGCTAATCAGGGGATAATATGGTAAAACAACTAAAGCATTAGAGCGCTCAAATAGACTAGAATTTTTAAGTGGATTTTTAAGTTTATGTAGGGCCTTATCAACGACGTTGGGTGAGAAACCACGATCCACGGCGACGGACTATACGGACGGATTATACGGACTTCTATTGCGTATTTTAATGTTGCATTTGTATTTTAATATTCTTAACGCAATGTTCTATAAGACGAGTTTTTATCTTAGATTTTATATCGTTGTGCATAATCTTAAATATATATTCACAGCCATTTGGCTACAGATAATTCAATTCTTTATATTAAATAACTATAAATAAAAATCTACATATACTTGATATACCTTGAATGCCTTTAAAGGTATACCTTTTATAGGTATTGAAAGTGTGTTGATTGCATAGATCAGTTAAGTACATTTAGTTTAATCATCATCATATGTATTATTTCTTTGGAGAGAGGGGTGTAGGGGAGTGTCTAGGCGACAATTATCACACGGACGCACTAGTCACAGGTATAATTTGTACCTTTTTATGTATGTACCATAAATACCTTAACTTTTTACTTAAGTAAATAAATTGAGTAAACTTATGAAGGATTTTTAAATGTTGTATTTAATTTGGTAAATAAATTTAAATTTAAACCTGAATTATATTTGAATTATAATTAGCGTTAGTTTGTCCGCCCTTTGTTCAGCTTACGATTTGGTGAACCGATGTATAAAAGTTGGGGATATACAGCCAAATATACTGAGCCAGAACGAATATTAAATTGGGCAGCTGTAGCGCAACGTTTCTCAAAACACCAATCACCCCAGAAACCCACTGAATATTTTCTCAACCTATCTTGCTCTTAAACTAACCGTTTTTCAGCATCCACAATGAAAATGAAAAGGTACTTGAAAATGAGTAACTGATCCTACTCGTTTTTCTTTGAGCACAAATGCATTAAAGAGCGATTCCACATTAATAACCGATGACGTACTCAAATTTAAGTAACCGTACTTTTTTAAAAATTAGCAATGCGATTTAATATAACTAATCTCAGCTTCTGTTCGATCGATTTTAACAGAACCTGATAAACTAAAAATAATTGTTCAGAAGAAGGTTTTTCACGTTATTTGAAACTGATAGCTTGAATGGAAACCGAGTTTTACAACTCATTTTTCTTACTTCCCGGTTTTTTTAAAACACCGGTTTTGTATTTCTTCTGTTTGTTTATAACTTCTTTACGTCGTCCTGGTAGAACAAAGAATAAGGCACTGGGCTGAGGTACAAGAGGATATGGGTTCGATTCCCGTTAAGTCTTGGTTGTAATTGCCGATATTTGTAGAAATGGTTTTATGAAGGCATCCTATGTAGGCCACATGTTCACTTTTATTAATGTTTACTCATTGTATTCATTTTTAAGTACATGACTTTTTCAAAATTGGCACTTATAGATTATAAGCTATGATAAGCATCGAATGTAATCAAAAGCGAGTCAATTTTAATTATTTTTGAGTACCTATTTTTAACAGTGAACCATCCGAATATTTGCTCAGCCGATTTTGTCCTTAAAATAACACAGCACCCATTACTAATAAACTCAATTAACGCCGGGCGATCCGGCATAATCAACCAACACGCTAACACCACAAAATCGCTTAAAAATCTATTCGTTAAAATCCGGTTGAAAAGAAAAATCTCTAAAATGCCATACGTATTAACGACCTGAAAACCAATAAGTGTTGTACGTCTGGCAATGCATATGCGGAACAGATAAACCACGCTAGATAAGTGATTGTCCGCAAAAATTTATAGGACTTTTGACCATTATTGGGTATTTTCGGTTGATTCATTTGCCAAATAGGGTCAATATGTGGGGCTGAACATTGAGATATTTTCCCATTTTTAAAATTAAATATAGATTTTAGATCACAGCAGGAGATAATGGCTCAATTCTATTTAAAACGAGTGGATGAGAATTGGTTTGGGTTGGAAAGCAATTTGGATGTTCTAATGATTATTTTCCCGTAAATTTGCTGTAACTGAAGCGCTCTGTTATTTATTATCTGGTTCATTGATGTTTTTCATTTGCACCTGATGTAAAATGTTTCGTTTACATATGATAAAATACATTGGATATACACATGGAAATGTTATCTAAAGTATTTGTGACTATTTTGAGTGATAAAATTATGATATTTATTTTATTTTTAAAAGGTTTATTCAACTTTTTTAAAGTTTTATTTCTGTAGGAAAAATATAAAATATATTTTATTAACGTTTTACCACATAAGTACACATGATGTTTTTTAATTTAAATGGCGAAATTTTAATTCTTTTTTATAGAGGTATAGTAAATTAGTACCACAAACGTCGTAAGTGAAAACTTTATTTAATGAATAGTATTTGGCTATGTATGCCATATTTTCTCTTTTTACAAGTTTAAAAAGAATACATAAAGCGTTTTATTTTATATCAATACATAGATTGTTGATCGAGAGTTAGCGAGGTCCGGTTTTAACTCGACCATTTGACATTTCGTCAGTTTCTTTTCATATAAATACATTTGTTATATTTTTGGAATCACAGCCAAACGCGTTGTTAGATTTTCTTCAAATTTAACATGTATGTTCTTTGAAGCATTAAAAACAACTACATTTATAATTTTTTTTTCAAGGTGGTATATTGTTTGAATCGGTTTTAAGATGATATTCATTTTAGTGTCCCGTTTCATGTAAAGTTAATCTTTTCTTTGGGGTTGTGAGAAAAAAAAATTCCAACACTACGAGTTATAACACTTAACATATTTTTCATACTACTTTTTATTCAGTATAAATAGTGCGACATTTACATTACTGAAATTCTAATAAAGTTACATCTTGCTAAACCTTCCCCCCCCCCCATACCGATAAAAAAAGTACTCAAAAATAGGTAAAATGTTCTCAATTTTGAGTATATTTGATAATTTTCATGGCTCCATATGCATAAGTTTCAGTTTCTAAAAAGATATGCAGTTAAATATGAGTACAGTGAATAAAAGAAGCAGATGCTAGGCTTCATAGGCTGCTTTCAATAATCACTTTTAATAAATATCGACAATTACAACCAGGACTTACCTGGGATCAAACCCATATCCTCAGGCATCGCAGTCTACTGTCTTATCCGTTAAACTACAAGGGTGACTGGATGAATTAATAAACAGAAGACATGTTAAAAAGGTGTACCAAAAGAGAATGATAATAAAAATAACTTATTTGTAATAACTCATTTTTCATTTAAGCAATTGACAAAGAATGTAGGAAACCATCTTCTAAATATACGTTTTAAGTTTTTCAGGTCGCTTTGTTAAGATGGCTTAAATAGAAGATGACATTAGCAATATTAAACTTGACTGCTAATTTTTGAGAAAATACGGATATTTAAATTTGAGTACTTCATCACTCATTTGCGATGCAATTTTACTCAAAGGAAAAAAGTATGCTCATATAAAAAGTCGTTATATGATGCAATATGATACAATCCCTATGCAATAGGATATTTCTCAATTCATATACTCTTTTGTAACTACCTTTTTTTACAGTGCATGTTTGTGTTTACTCTGCGTAACCTTAAATAAACTAATATGTATAACATTTATTTAAAAGTTACTTTTAAATTGTTTTCCAAACAGTGTTTACATTTGCGGTAAAATCCTATTGAATTGGGAAATATCCTATTGCATAAAGAAAGAACATTTTACACACTGCCGGTGAACATTTCAGTCTTTCGAAAATACCTGACTAAATCCGCTTCCACTTCAATTCCACGAAATTAAGTTTATAATGTTTCCAAGAGGCTTTCTGGAGACGCCATTGAAATCTTCGCTCATTATGAAGGCGATCAATTCAGCATTTGGTTCTCGCAACCATTTGCAACCACTTTTGGTTTCTTTTCATCCCCTACTGAATAGGAATGAACTTAAGAAATTATCATCAATCACAAATTAATCTCCTTAAAAGAGTTCGTCTTGGGTGATGACATTTCAGAAAACTCTTTTATGTCATATGACGGCTGTAGTAAGGATGCATTTATTTGTTAAGGAAGACCCAAGCCTCAAATTCCAAAAAAAAAAATTGGAAATTTATTTTCTTCATAAAACAATGCTATTCATACTTAAGAAAGTATGTGCAAAATTTCAAAACAATAAAAGAAACAGAGCATATGTTTTTTAGATGTTTATATGCTATTTATCCTCTATCTACACACTTTTCGTCTGCAACAATCGTCATTTACTCAAAATATTTTTTTTACATTTTGGTCACGTTTAAAATGCTAAGGATTTGTAACTATTTAACTTAAAACTAAACTGGTAATAGTTTTTGGAGATCTGATATTTTTTTATAAACGTATAAATAGCTATTTTAAATTAAGTTATAAATTATTTTTTTACGAATTATTAAACATAAATTTTTTAAGTTTTTAGGTTTTTATCTTAAAATAAGTTTTTTAAAACTATTAAAACCAAAATCTGGAAAAGTAGTACATACCTTGATGTTATTAAATCAATTAAAAAATTTAAAAAACATTAAAAATTGTAGAAGGAGTAGTTTTTTTAAAAAAAGTCAAGTCTGTTAAAGCTTAAAAAACCCAAAAAATAACAAAAATATTTGTATATATTTTTTTTGATTATTATTATTTAGAAAAAGATGTTCAAATAGTATAAAAAATGGTATTTCTGAATTCATTAATAAACAAATTAGGATTTGGGGCTCGGGTCTCCCTTAAACAAAGTTTAAATGAGTATTTTATTTTTAGAAGAAATAAAGCTCTTACTTTTATACGTAATTATTTTATATATTTTATTAAAAACCAAAGTAGTTAACAATATTCCTTCTTTAGATTTCATAAGGAAGTGAAATAAAAAGTGTCTTTATGTAACAATATGGCAAAATATATGTACGATATCCAAGCAAAATAAATACCCGGATGCAATATATCACCTGTGACAGTTTAATCAATGTTTCATGCGAAAAAGAGACTTAGAAATTTATCAAATCTGTAATTTTCATCCCTGTAGCTTACAAATGGTTTAAATTTATACACTTATTTTTTTTTAATTTATAACTTCATAACTGTTTTAAATATTATCATGTGTATTTTATGAAAGTATATTATGAATCCAAAATTCATTTTGGGATAATTCGTAGTTATCTACTCATAGGATTTTTTAAAAAAATAAGCTATGGCGTTTCTAGATTTTTGAAAGTTTTTATTAAAAAACTTAATGTATTTCGATTTATTAACTATTTCCTTTTCCGAAGTCTTTTAATAAATAAAAGTGTTATTTAATAATTATATTTTTATATATTTTAATTCTAACATTAAAAAAACTTTTGATTTATTGGTAAATGAAGGGATTTTCTTAAACTTGTTTACACAATTTCGTTTGCCAATATTTTATGTAGTTTTAATCTCTCAGAGTCGTATATTTAAGCAAAGCGATATATGCCTGCTACATATATTTACTTTTTTAATTATGCCGTAAATCTTTTGGTTACGTTCACGCATTTATACTATTGTGTTTTTTAGAGATATTCAAATTCAGATTTATTAATGCAAGTTAATTTTAATTAATTTCCCAATGTTCCAATTTATGTCCATTTGAATTTATAATTAATTGTTTCTATATTTTAATTAATTCAATATTTTATTTATTTATTTGATTTAATTATTTTTAATGTAAAGTATTCCTATATTTAAAATTATCTCTATAATTTATATTATTTCTATAATTTATAGTATTTCTATAATTTATAGTATTTCTATAATTTATTTTATTTCTATAATTTATATTATTTCTATAATTTATCTTACTTCTATAATTTATATTTTTTCTATAATTTAAATTATTTCTATAATTTATATTATTTCTATAATTTATATTATTTCTATAATTTAAATAATTTCTATATATTTCTATAACTTATATTAATTATGTATATATCAATAATTTATATTATTTCTATATATTTCTATAACTTAAGTATTTTTATGTATTTCTACAATTTAATTACTTCTATATTTTAATTATCTTAATGATTAAACTCATAACTCTTTTCTTCGGTATAAAATGATTGAACTTAAAATTATACTCCTTTAAACTGAGAGCAATAGATCAAAGTAACGATAACGAGAACATAGTTCACAGTTTTCTGAAAGTACTTAAATATATGGATCAAATGTCACTAACAAACTGAACCACAGCTAAATTTAACTAATTAGTTTCATCTGAGCGGCTGAAGAAAGTTTTGAAAAGGGGTGGTTTATCCGCCGCTGGATCCCCGACTCAGTGAACACGCAAGATTTAATACTTTAATTCTTAAAAGAATCGGAAAATATTAAATGAGAGGTAAAGGAATAGGGAATCAGTAAATTTTAAAACTCAGTACTGCATTTTCAAATATATTAAATCATATTTAAATGTTGTTTTTTATAAATTCAAAGATCAAGTATATTTTAAAAAAATATTTCATAGTATTCTATTACATTAAAAACAATAGTTTAATTTCAATTTATATTATTGATATAACATATTTTTGAGTTAAAAGTGTCTTGCACAATTACCGTCAAAAACATTTCACTTTTGAGGTTTCGGCGTCGCGGATACATGAATGTTCTTTCGGTTCTGGAAATGTACTTTTTCTTGTTTGGTAATGTAAATTGTTTAGCCATAATTTAAAAAAAAAACTCCTATTTCTGTAATTAAATTCCCGTATTACATTCTTACAAAATATTGAATTATTGTGCGCTGTAAAAAAAATCGGAGTTCAAAGTAATTTGAGACTAAAAAAGAGATGCCTTCCAAACTAGTGCATTTAATATTATCATCTATTGGGGAGACAGGACCAATTGTAAGTTAATTTTTAAATACTGTAAATAGTACTTATAAATCTACAGTTTAAAAAAGATTTCATGTTATCGTAGTATAACTTGCCATTTATTTTTATTGCAAAGATTTCAAAAACTATTTGATTACACTTGCGTAGATATGTACACAAGTGTAATCAAATGGCTTTTGAAATCTTTGCAATAAAAACTTATGGCAAGTTATACTATGATACCATGACATCATTTTTAAACTAGCAATTTATAAGTACTATTTACAGTATTTAAAAATTAACTTACAATATTAAGTGGGCCTGGATCCCCAATAGACGATAATATTAAATGCACTAATTTTGAAGGCATCTCTTTTTTAGTCTCAAATTACTTTGAACTCTGACTTTTTTTCCCAGAGCGCAATAATTCCATATTTTGTAAGAATTAAATACGAGAATTTAATTTTATTACAGAAATGTATTTATCTTAATATATCAAGTTTTAAATATATTATTTAGTTTATATGGAATGCTTTTAAAGGGAAAATATGTTTTATATTAATTTATAAATTGATTCATAATGTAGTTGTTAGCACATGTACAACCACTGATAATGTAGACAATAGTACATACACTTAAAATAGCGTGCGATACATCTGTAATTCACGACAACCGCTTCCCATACAAATGACACCGTTCAAGAACCCAATTGGGAAGACTTCATATCTACCGTTGCAAACCATCATAAGTTCTGAGCAATTTCACTTGGTGGGGTCCTTATTGGAATTCTGACCATCTCGTGTCGCTTCTCCCGTGTGTCGGGTTTAATTAGCTATTATTGAAATGACAGTCTCTGACAAGGAACAACGCTTCCCCTTGACGCGGGGCTCTTGAGAGTCACGCGTTTGTTCTGGTGTCAGCATTTATGCTGACAGCCTGGATATGGGATCCATTATCATTGGGGTTTAACTGCGTCACACGGAACTTTGGGGGTGATTGTGTAGTTTCATATATATTAATGGATTAGTTAGAGTGTGTTTGGTTTCAACGGGTGGTTCCCAGAACATTTCTGAGTGAGGTTTATATTTAATAAAAATTAACGTCTATTCTTCTTCTTTTGAGGTTTCAACGAGTGGTTTCTAGAACATTTCTGAGTGAGGTTTATATTTAATAAAAATTAACTTCTATTCTTCTTCTTTTGAGGTTTCAACGGGTGGTTTCCAGAACATTTCTGAGTAAGGTTTATATTTAATAAAATTTAACGTTTACGATTCTTCTATTGAATGTTTTCGTCGTTAATTGTTGTGTCAGTATTTATGCTGACTATCTGGATATGGGATCCATTTTCATTGGGGTTTAACTGCGTCACGCGTAACTTTGTGGGTGATTGTGTAGTTTCATATATATTAATGGATTAGTTAGAGTGTGTTTGGTTTAAACGGGTGGTTTCCAGAAAATTTGTGAGTGAGGTTTATATTTAATAAAAAATAACGTCGATGATTCTTCTTTTGAATGTCCTCGTCGTTAATTGTTGTGTAAGTGTTTATGCTGACTATCTGGATTTGATATCCACTACCATTGGGGTTTAATTGCGTCTCGCGGAACTTTGGGGGTGATTGCGTAGTTTCATATATATTAATGGATTAGTTAGAGTGTGTTTGGTTTCAACGGGTGGTGTCCAGAAAATTTCTGAATGAGGTTTATATTTAATAAAAAATAACGTCTATGATTCTTCTTTTGAATGTCCTCGTCGTTAATTGTTGTGTTAGTATTAATGCTGACTATCTGGATTTGATATCCACTATCAATGAGGTTTAATTGCATCACGCAAGACTTTGTGGGTGATTGTGTAGTTTCATATATATTAATGGATTAGTTAGAGTGTGTTTGGTTTCAACGGGTGGTTTCCCGAAAATTTCCGAGTGAGGTTTCTATTTAATAAAAAATAACGTCTATGATTCTTCTTTTGAATGTCCTCTTCGTTAATTGTATTGTCAGTATTTATGTTGACTATCTGGATTTGATATCCACTATCATTGGGGATTAATTGCGTCATGCGCAACTTTGGGGGTGATTGTGTTGTTTCATAGATTTAATAGATTAGTTAAAGTGTGTTTGGTCTTAAAGTGTGGTTGGTTCCCTGAAAGTTTCCGAGTGAGATTTAAAATTAATAAAAAATAATATTTAAGATTTTTCTTTTGAATGTCCTTGTTGTTTTTACTGTTAGCATTCGGGATACGAGAACCATTATCATTGGGGTCATGCATATTATCATATCGCCACGCGAACCTTTTGGGGGTGATTGTGTGGTTTTGTATATTTAATAGATTTTATTGAGTGTGCTTGGTTTGAAAATGTGGTTAATAGAAAGTTTCTGAGTAAACTTTATTTTTGATAAAATAACGTTTATGATTTTACTTTTGAATATACTCGTCGTTTATACTGATATCAGTATTTATGTTGACTTCCTGAATATGACATGTATTATCATTAGACTTTAGCTGCGTCACGCGGAACTTTGGGGGTGATTGTGTATTTTCGTATATTAATACATTAGTTGTAGTGTGTTTGGTATTAAAGGGTGGTTGGTTTTCAGAAAGTTTTTAATAAAAAAATAACGCACATAATTCTACTTTTGAATGTACTCGTCGTTTATACTGGTGTCAGTATTTATGTCGACTACCTAGATATCAGATCCATTTACATTAGGGTTTAACTACGTCACGCGTAACTTTAGAGGGGATTGTGTTGTTTCAAATATTTCTGGATTAGTTGGAGTGTGTTTGGTTTTAAAGTGTGGTTTCCATAAAGTTTCTGAGTGAAATGTTAGTTTAATAAAAATAATATTTATGATTTTTCTTTTGAATGTCCTTGTTGTTTATACTGGTGTTGGCATCAGGGATATGAGATCCATTATCATTGGGGTTAACTACGTCACACGGAACTTTGGGGGTGATTGTGTAGTTTCATATATTTAATGGATTAGTTGGAGTGTGTTTGGTTTTATAGTGTGATTTCCATAAAGTTTCCGAGTGAAATGTTAGTTTAATAAAAATAATATTTAGGATTTTTCTTTTGAATGTCCTTGTTGTTTATACTGGTGTTAGCATCCGGGATATGGGATCCATTATTATTGGGATTGATTAACTGCGTCTCGCGGAAATTTGGGGGTGATTGTGGAGACACATATATTTAGGAATTAGCTAGAGTGTGTTTGGGTTTAAAGTGCGGTTCGCAGAAATTTTCTAAGTGTAATTTATATTTAATAAAAATAATATTTATAATTTGTTTTTTTAATTTTCTCATATTTTATACTAGTGTTGTACTGGTGTTTTATGTTGACAACCAAGTCATGAGGTCCATTCTCATTTGGGTTTAAATGAGTCACGCATAACTTTGGAGGTGATTGTGTAGTTTCATATATTTATGGATTAGTAAAAGTGTGTTTGGTTTTAAAGTGTGCTTTCAAAAAAGTTTCTGAGTGATATTTAAGTCTCATAAAATATTAAATTTTTCTATTGAATGTTCTCGTTTATTATACTGGTGTCAGCATTTGAGCTGACAACCAGGTTATGCGATCCTATATCATTGGGTTCGAACTGCGTCACGCGTATACTTGGGAGGTGAATGTGTAATTTTTTATATTAATGATTTAGTTAAAATGTGTTTGATTTTAAAGTGTGGTTTGCAGTAAGCTTCTGAGTAAAATTTATGTTTAATAAAATTCATATTTATTATTTTTTCTTTTGAATATGGATTGCCACAAAGCAATGTATTAATTGTTTGTTAGACACCAAATTCATTTTTATTTAGTTAAATTAACGTTATGCTAGAGATAACAACTAAAGCTAGATAATGGGCAATTCGTAATGGATTGGATTATTTTTCGCGAAGGGAAGATACGAAAACACTGCCTTGTTATTTTGAATCATGATAAAAGTGTATAGAACAAGACTGAAAATGGCACCCCACGGAACTTGAAATAGGTGTGAGTACGCTATACCACGAAGAATTTAACGTGCACTTATCTCTTTCAAACTATATACTAAACGCATTAATAGGAAACTGGTTTAGATAGATTCTGAATTTACGTTTTAAAACTCTAATATTTTGAATCTAATATAGTTATTTCAATATACAAATCAAATATGGGGGTTATTGGAAATATTAACAATTAAAAGGCGTGTTACTTAAATATCGGTTAAATGCATACTAATACAAGCTAGTTATTTTTCATGAAGAATATAATTAAAAAGTATATTGCAAGTATTTATATAAGTAGTTTTGTGATTTTGGACAACTAATTAATAATCTCAGTCAAAATAAAATTGTGCTGCTTAAAAATTTATGGGTATGTAATTACTTTTCTAATAAGTATTCTCAAGTAGTTTTAACTTTACCAAAAATAATTAATGAAAATACTCTGTTTAAAGAACGATATCCTTCACCCCCAAAAAAAACATAAATTTCTCATTTCTTAAAAGAATAATTTACAAACTCAAACTGTCAAGTTTGTTCGGGAGAACGATTTTGTTGCATCGTAAACTTCTTGAACGATCCTTCAGTTCAGCCAACCAATGATTGAAAAAGCAATAAAACGAAGCCATGTATGACGTTTTTCCCTTTTTCCCCTAGAGCAATTAAATCGAACAATAAACGCTATCTGGATGTAACCTACCCTTGAAAAAGTGATGTTTTTTGGGAAGGAAATATAGTTTTCCCTTTGAATGCACTCTCTATTTTCCCTTCCCCCACATAATAATTTTCTAGTTTTTCTAATAAAAGTTTTGAGGGCATGTTAAGAGTCTTGATTGCCTTTTTTTATGTATGCATGCTAAACCGAGACGTGGTTAGAGGCATGTCAATTTAGTTTATTTTTTTACATTATGGTAAGTCTTCATTTCTTCTGACATTTCTTTTCTGATTTCTTTCAAATAATTTTAATTTCTACTTTACTAGTTTAAGGCAAAAAGTACCTGAACAATTGTAAAATTCTGAATTTTTTTTATTTGCTAAAATTATAGATTGGAATTTTTTAAATGTTCTTGCAAAATTCCAGAACTGTATATATATATTTTTTAAGTTATTCGATATTTTATAATGGATAAAGAGAATGTATAATTAATGAAGAAATGTATAATTTTTAAGCATATTGTAAAATATGTGTATATTGTAAATTTACATTAAAAATTACTACATTAAAAAATGGGAGTTTTAAGGAAAAGTTTTGTGTTATTTTAGATAACTTTTTTTATAAAAATTGAATGCATGTAATGTACAAAGTTGGAATGTTAATTCTTATGTATGTATTATCGTTCGAAGTATCTGAGAAAAAAATTGGTGAAAAAATATAAATATTTTAAAAGGCACTAGTGTTTTAATTTTTTTTTATAAAAATACAAACAACTATGGAATTATCGAAGTATCTGAGAAAAAAATTGGTGAAAAAATATAAATATTTTAAAAGGCACTAGTGTTTTAATATTTTTTTTTATAAAGATACAAACAACTATGGAATTGTTAGTGATATATTGTTCTATTTTATAATTTATATAATATACATTAACATTTTATTTCAAAAAGTAAAAATTAAAAAGTTTAATTGGTACCCCAAAACCTGCTGTATAAATTTAAATTATTGTTATTTATGCATCGCGCCAATGTACAGAGCAATACAAAAGCAATTATCCGATTTAAAAATTATACATTTTCAAAAATTAACAATGATAAGCAACACGTAAATGCAAAAATGTCTGAGTATATATCAGAAATGTTAAACATGGCATAAATATCAATGAAATATTTCTATTCCTACCCAAGCACGATTTACTCTGTTATTCGTAACCGTTTCAATAATTACATAAATGAGTTGTTCAAGTTATTATACACTTATGAGCAATCATTGTGCCAAAATCCTGACCTTTTATGCATAATCATCGTTAAATTGTAAGAAGTATGTGTCATGTTATAACATGTCAGATACCAGCAGAGTAACACCAAGTCTTTTGGTAATTTACTACACTGCTAACAATCCAATTAAGTCCACATTTTTGCATTGAGGAATCTAAGCACATGTGAATGATAGTGGGGAAAAGATCAATCTTAATAGGGAACCAAAGAGGTCCCTTTTGCTTTAAGTCGACACTAAAGTAAACATCGCATTTATACTTTTTTAGAAGCAGTTACATTTTATTGACATTATACGCGGGTTTAAATGTCTTAATTATTTCTTACTTCTCATGTTTGCATTTCTTATTATTTATTATTTATTATTTATTATTTATTATTTATTATTTATTATTTATTATTTATTGTTTATTATTTATTATTTATTATTTATTATTTATTAGAAAAATATCTTTTTAAAATCAGATTTTATTTTGGCATTTTCCTATATACATTCTTAAGAATAGGTAATCAACCATAAGTAAACTGTACTCATTTTTGTGTACATTCGATGCTTATCGTTGCTCCGAATTCATAAGTTTCATTTTTGAAAAAAGACAGTTAATCAAAAATAAATACAATTGGTTAAAATAGCAGATGCTAGCCTACCTAGGCTGCCTTCATAAATCCCTTTCAATGAATATCGACAATTACAACTAAGACTTGCAGGAAAACGAATCCAAGTCCTCAGGGATAGCAACCCAATGCCTTTTCCGTTGTAGTACCAGGGCGACGTGAAGGAGTTATATACATAAGATATGATAAAAGTGTGTTCCAAAAGAATGGGAAGTAAGATAATTGAGTTTTAATAACTCAGTTTCCAAATAATGTGGAAAACCATCTTCTGAACACCTATTTTACATTTGTCAGGTCAGTTTGTTAAAATGGCTTGAACAGAAGCAAATATTATCAATATTAAATCACACTGTCCATTTTTGAGAATGTACGGTTACTTAAATTTAAATTGTACGGTTACTTTACGCAATTGCTCATTTACGATGCAATTGTACCGAAAGAATATAAGTAGGTTCATGTACTCATTTTTAAGTACACATTTTTTTACAGTGTAAATTATTTCTTGTAGAGAGGTATCCAATATATCATAATATGTATTTGTAATTAACATATATAATTGCAAATTTAATCCGTTTAAGTACTGTTAATTTAGCACATTAGTTATCTTTGAAGAGACTTACAACATAGCTAGTTTGCTCTAATTAAAATACTTTACAGAATAAAAGTCTTAAAGTACTAATTACATTGATAATTATGGTACAACTAGCAAACTTTAAAAAAAACAGAGATTGAATTAAAACTAACGATTTTATTATTTACAGTGATTTTAATATTTTAATGGTAATCAATATGAATAATAATTAACTGAACGTGTTTTTAAGCTCCCGAAATGTTACTTATATAATTTTCACAATTTGTTTTAAGAAGATTATAATTTTATTAGAACAAAAGTTTTAGCTCATTTCACAGTTAAAACCTCTTTAAAAAATACTTCTTAACCTCAGGGTAAAAGCTTTTTATCCATTCACCAAATCAGAGTAAAAACGAAAAATGGTCCAATATCCACCCCATTTTTTTGCATGCACTTAGCATTGTTTTTTTACAATGTTCCTTGTGAACTTCAAGTGCGTCACATAATTGGATGTTTTCTCTTCATTCCTTCTTTGTTAAGGGCAGTTTTGTTTTAGGCTTTTGATTAACTTTTTTATGCTGCTTTTTTCATTACTTGTAAAGTCATCTTTTAAGTGCAAAAAGCAATGTTTTTTTCACAAACAAATTTATTCGAGTTGGTCACATTTTTATTGAAAAAAATATGTGTTTGGTTTTGCGATATCTGAAAGAACTACGCAGTGTTATATTTTTCAAGTAAATACTAACTATACATGAGTGCACAACATTTTTTAAAAGCATAGTAGATGTTTTTTTTTAAAAGAAATGTTTTTATGAAAAAAAACGAGACTGAACATAAGTATTTTGCATATTATTCATAAACATAAAACATCTTTATATTTCAATTCTTAAATGTTTTGTTTAAATAAGAGAGAATACGTTTCTTTGAAAGTATTTTGACTAAAAGTATTTTTATTAATTTTATAACAAGTAAAAGTATATTTAAAAATAATATCAAATCATAACTAGCACTCTTGCTTACAGTCCAACAAAAGTATTCTAGTAAATTAAAAAAAAGTTTATTGCAAAGATATTTATATATAAATTTTTGCCGAACTCGACAATGAAAATAAAATTTGTGTATGATATTTTTAATAGAAAGATGCTTTCTATCTTTCTCTCTCTCTATGTATATATATATATATATATATATATATATATATATATATATATACTCCCACTTGCGATTGAGTGACCACTTTATCCCGATTGGTAGAGTATCGATTATCGGCGTATAATACAGAATGTCTTCAGTTTGATTCCTAGTGAAAACTGAAATGTACATACATATCTGGTGACTTCCGGACTGCAGATGAACGCAACCTTTGAGCAAACGCTTATGACACCACACGGAAAGATCCACCACACATTCAACCACTGCCCACGCGGTAACATTTCACAAACATCTCAACCATTTGTTTTTCCGTCCGACTCACTGGGAGGAAGTACTGTGGGGGTCACTTCATACACCTGATACTTTTACTTGGGCTCGAGGGATCACTTTAGATTGGTAGAGTATCGATGTAGCATGCAAAAAATTCCCAGTCCTTGTCACACATTACATAAAAATCTTCGTTATAATTATCATAGTTTAATCAGTCGATTAGTAAATATACACAGTGCCGTACTTGGTAAATTGAATAAACTAACACTCATTCAGCTAGACCCCTTCAAGTTTTCAATTTTAAGGACAATTGATTATTTTTTTACAGATAACAGAGTTCTTCCAGCTAACCAAAGACAACATGTATTTCAAAATGGAACTCTCATCATAACTGAAGTTCAGCCAAATGCGGATGATGGCCGATACAGCTGTGAAGTCAGGTCACAACAAGGATCACCCGTTTCGAGGACATTTCGCATCGCAATAAGAAGTAAGACCAAAATTATGTATGATGTAATACGTTACTTAGCAGAATTATTCTTTAATGTATAAACAACAATTTAAGTTTTGATTAAAATAATTAAACTTTTTTTCCTCAAAAGTATAGGTACTTGTATTATTTATGACAAACGACGAAATGGTGTGGAAAGAGAAATAATTCTACACATTTATATTTTTCCATTATTTATTTTATATATTTTTATTTTCGTATAATTAATTTGTATGCTTTCTGTAACATTTGACTGTTGCTTAAAAATTAGTTATCAGTTAATTATGACATTTAACTATTATCTAAATTATTTTAGGTCACAAAATAATATTACTATTTTAACCTTCTGAAAGTTACAAACGTATTTTTGGGTCCTTGTACCTCTGGTTTTTCTAGCAATACACACCATTTTTAAATTCATAAAAATACTTTTTTTTCTATTAATTTCCGATCTATTTTTATTGGGGTATAAATTCAAAGGCCTCTCTTTAAGAATACATTAGTTTTTTCTTAACAATTTTGATATAAAATTATTAAAATATTAATTAAACCCTCTAACAGAGAAAACAACTTTACAATTTCGTTAATTTTCTGAATGGTCAGAGGATTTAATATGTATGAAAACTAGTGAAAACGACCTAACGTCACATTAAATGTGCCTTCGATCGTAATAATATTCGCTTTACTGTAACTTAATCATGCACATCAATATTTATAGTTTTGCGTTCCTTGTACCTCTAGTTTTTCCAACAATACAGACCATTTTTAAATTCATTAAAATGTTTTATTTTCTAATATTTTCCGAACTGTTTTAATTGGGGTATAAATTCAAAGGCGTCTCTTTAAGAATAAACACGTTTTGTATTAAAAATTTGCTATAAAATTATTAATATTTAATTAACAGAGAAAACAACTTTACAATTTGTTTAATTTTCTGAATGGTCAGAGTATTTAACATGTATGAAAACCAGCGAAAACGACCTAACGTCACATTACATGTGCCTTCGATCGTAATAATATTCGCTTTACTGTAACTTAATCATGCACATCAATATTTATAATTTTGCGTCCTTGTACCTCTAGTTTTTCCAGCAATACACACCATTTTTAAATTCATAAAAATGCTTTATTTTCTAATATTTTCCGAACTGTTTTAATTGGGGTATAAATTCAAATGCATCTCTTTCAAAGTAAACAAGTTTTTTTTAAAAAATTTGCTATAGAATTATTAAAATATTAATTAACAGAGAAAACAACTTTACAATTGGGTTAATTTTCCGAATGGTCAGAGGATTTAACATGTATGAAAACTAGCGAAAACGACCTAACGTCACATTTAGCTTGACATTCAATGTGCCTTCGATCATAATAATATTCGCTTTACTGTAACTTAATCATGTATATCAATATTTTTATTTTTGCGTCCTTCTACCTCTAGTTTTTCCAGCAATACACACAATTTTTAAATTCGATAAAATGCTTTATTTTCTAATATTTTCCGAACTGTTTATATTGGGGGATGTAACCAGCGTTATTCATTTATGTTATTATCTTATATGTTTGTCCTATTATCATGTCCCCGTCACCTGTATATATTTTCATGTTCCCGTTACGTGTCTATATATTGTTCCCGTTATTACGATTGTAACGCCCTCTACATATTTATGTCTTTCCCGCTGCATGGGAAAGCTTCAGTCATGTAACTGCCTCTTACGGTGATGCGTATTTAAGGTTTCGTTCCTCCCCGAGATTATTGTAATGTTAGGCATATGTGATTAAAGATGTTTATGTTCTATCCTTGAATAGTTATTTAGTCAATACGCCTTATAAATGGCTACCCAACGTGGCGCAACACTGTAAGAACAGCAATTGCATGGCTCGTTTTTTAGGTGTTCGTTCCGATTGATGAAAATGGCGAGGGCCGCCATTTTGAAGTTCGTTTCTAAACGAACTATATTTCTGTTCTTCAGGCAAGAAGGAATGTCATCGGATGTTTAAGATAAGTGTTATTTTGTTTTCTGTTCAGTGTTACAAGTTTTTTAATTTGTAGGCTAGGTTAAAGTTTTGAAACGCAAAGTTTCAGTTTCGAAACGCAAAGTTTCGTTTTTCAGTATACATCCTGTTTACTGTGAGGAGATAATTTGCATAACACGTATGCTGTGTCTCGTTTGGAGTGTTATCTCTATTGATTTAAATTTAACTAGTCTTTTAAAATTAAACCGCAATGGTTTGCTATGTTTTTCACTGAATTTGAAATTAAAAAACCACCTTGGTTTTGTAAATACTGATTCTGCGAATCGTATTCGCATTGCGAATTCAAATTCGTAAGCTCGGAGAAAAGCAATTTTTCCCCCCTCCTCTCCACGTAACTGAGAGTGTTTTATTTCTGTTCTCTTTTATTTGAAATTATTGCTGGCCTTGAAAATTCTGATTGTGGGTTTTATCTATTTTATTTTGTTCTTTTTCGGGAAAAATAAAAGAATGTGTTTTACATGCAAAAATAAGAAAATTTGTGTTCTTGAGTGTGATTTAGAATAGTAGATATTTTATTGGCAGGAAGTTTTATTTGTGATAGTGCTTATTTAATTTAATTAGTGGCATTAACTAATTATTAGTTATTTAATGTTGTTTTTAAAATTTATTTTGAAAGAACACTTGAATTGGTTCCTCATTAAATGGAAATTGTTAATGCTATTGTTTTGATTTTATATTTAAGTACTTCATAGATTTCTAAATAATTTAAACAAAAGTGATTCTTCTTATAAATTTGTTCAATCATGTTAAAATATATTTTGGTTTTCTGGTAATCTAATATTGAAATTGTACCATAAAAATAGTGCATTTTAACTAGAGATCGGGTGTTATACAGTGTCATCTACACTTGAAAAGATTTAATACTGCATAGTGTTATTTGCTTGAATAAATGAATAGTTGGAATGATTTTATAATGGTTTACAATAAATTTATAGTAGTTTAAATGATTTAATATTATTTTAACTGATATTAATTGGTTTTCTGAAAAATAATTATAGACTATTTGAGTGCTAATATTTCATGGTAGGGTAATTGTAGTGAGTTTAAGTGCATTGAACTGTGAAATAGCTCTAGGACTTTGAGGTAATTATTTTGTGTGCCTGTTATCTACTGCCATATTCTGAACTCACAAAGGAACTATTCTGAAATCCCACGATGGCTTTTCTCGCACGAAGAAAGAAGATTGACCTGGTCCGGCTGGCAATTGAACTGGACTTGGATGGTATTGATAGTCTGAAAGTTATTCAACTGAAGACGAGAATACAAGAGAGTGAAGCATATAAGGACGATTTAGAGTTTGTCCAAGCAAGGTTTGAAGAGATAATCGCTGAAAAAATAAAAGAGGAAGACCTTGAAATTAAAGATAAGAAAAGGAAGGAAGACCTTGAAATTGAAGATAAGAAAAGGAAAGAAGACCTTGAAGCTGAAGAAAGAAAAAGAAGACTGGAACTGGAGTACGAAGAGCGGAAAAGAAAAGACGATTACGAATTCCAACTTCAGAAGCTGAAACTCCAGGATGAGGCAACACGATCCCAAGTTCCTCTTACCCAGAACGATGGTTTTCAAGCAGCCAAACCAAGATTGGACTTGCAGACGCTGATCCAGAGATTCGATCCAGTAACGAATGACATCAGCTTATACCTCGTTCTCTTCGAGCGACAAGCTCACAGAGCTGAGATTCCAAGGACTTTCTGGGCCTCTCATCTGATTGGTCTGCTGCCATATGATATTGCTCAGATCATTGCAAGAGAAGTCGAAGAAGTTGCACAAGATTATGAAAAAGTGAAACAGCTGCTTCTAAAGCGCTATAAACTCACTCCAGAGAGATTTCGTCAATTGTTCACAAAACATTCGAAATGTCAAGAAGGCACTTGGACAGATTTCGCCTACGAACTTAGGAATTACTTTCAAGGTTGTATTACAGGTCTCGAGATAACAACTTTTGAAGAATTGTCTGATCTGATGGTTACAGACCAGATTAAACGCCGTGTTCCACAAGAAGTCAAAGAGCACTTCATCGATGACTGGACACAAATAAAGACGACTACAGATCTAGTACAAAAGCTAGATGACTACGAGACGGTTCGTCCAAACAACAGAAATGACTCTACGTCGAATACCAAGAAGTGGTCCAGTCCAAGATTTAATACTGGAAACTTCAGAAAAGTGGCGCAGAATCCAAAGCCAAGGCAAAATGAAAGAAATCCTAATCCAGAGAACAAGCCTGCCATATACTGCTATGGATGTTCCAGACCTGGTTTCATAAAGGCAAAGTGTCCGACATGCTCTCCAATGGCGAGAAATGAGAATTTCCCTGCGAATTCACTTACCATGTACACTTGCCATTCCAAGATGTCCCCTATTGCACTGATTGATGTGTGCATTTCCGGTGTACGAGCCAGAGTTTGTGCAGACACAGGTGCCAGCAGATCAGTCGCTGGTGATATCCTCTACAACCTGCTGAAGAGAAAAGGAGTGGAGTTCCAGGAGACTTCAGTAACCATGACTTTGGCAAACGGTTACCAAACTACTGAAAAGGCTTGCACAGCCACGGTGTCCATTGAGGTTGAAATCAAAACAATCATTCTGGATCTCCTTGCCCTTCCAAATGCAAAAGGAAATCGAACTCTCTTAGGAACAGACTTCCTAGAAAAGTCGGAAATTGTTCTCGACATAAGAAACAAAAGGTGGAACTTTTGTGACAACCCTCGCCGAAAGGTTTATTTTGGGAATGACATCACATCGACGTCTCAGCAACCTGTCGAAACTCTTCCCATCAACAGTTGTAATCTCCGTGAAGAAGAAGGCGAGAGCTTGAACATCGAGCAAAGGCTCCAGGTCAATAATTTGCTTAAGGATTTCGAGGAAAGCTTCAAACCAGGGGGAGAGAGCACGACTTTCATAGAGCACCGCATTAATACGGGAACGCATGCTCCAGTCGCTTATCCACCCTACAGAGTTTCTCCTGCGAAGAAGGAAATATTGAAAAAGGAACTGGATGACCTCTTGCAAAAGAAAATAATCGAAGAATGCGAGTCGCCCTTTGCTGCTCCGGTGGTGTTGGTACCCAAACCAAATGGAAAAACAAGACTGTGTGTTGACTATCGCGGCTTGAATGCAGTGACAGTTGCAGACCACTACCCTCTACCACAGATCGATGACCTTATCCATGACGCCCGACATGTAACTTACATGTCCACTATTGATTTGAGGTCAGGTTATCACCAGGTGAGCGTGCATCCGGAGGATAAAGACAAGACGGCTTTCACAACCCAGTTCGGAACGTTTAGATTCAACCGAATGCCTTTCGGGTTGAGAAATGCACCAGCTACATTTCAGAGGCTGATGGACAGATTTAAAAGTGGTCTGCCGGATGTAAAGATACTAGTCTACTTGGACGATATCATTGTCTTATCCGCTACCTTTGAAGATCACCTAAAAGACCTCAAGAAAGTTTTCCAACGACTTTCCCTGTTCAACTTGAGGGCAAATAGAGAGAAATGTCAATTCGCCTGCCCAAAGGTTAAGTATCTAGGTCACTGGATAACTACCAAAGGAATCGAAGTTGATCCAGAGAAGGTTGAGGCTATCCTGAAGATACCAACTCCGAAGAACGTCAAACAAGTACAATCCTTCCTACAGACCTGTTCTTGGTATCGAAGATATATTCCAAACTTTTCAGAAGTAGCAAGACCTCTTAGCAATCTTACTAAGAAAAATGTCATTTGGAATTGGGGAACAGAGGAAGAAACTTCTTTCAAGACTCTGAAAGAACTTTTGGTTAGTCCACCGATCCTTCGTCCAAGTGATCCAAGTCAAGCATACACTCTCCGAACTGATGCCAGCGGTTATGCCCTTGGTGCAGTTCTCTTACAAGGCACCGGATCTGATGAACATCCTATCGAGTATGCCAGTCGCTTACTCACTAGTGCCGAAAGAAACTATTCGACTACAGAGCGCGAGGCTTTAGCTGTAGTTTGGGCTTTAAAGAAGTATCGTGCCTACATTGAAGGTCAAGAGATTACTGTTGCATCCGACCATCAACCTCTTAAGTGGTTAATGAGTTTGAAGTCTCCTACGGAACGATTAGCAAGATGGGCTCTAGAAGTTCAATCTTTCAATTTGAAGTTAGAGTACATCCCAGGAAAATGCAACGAGGTCGCTGATATGTTGTCAAGACCAGCTTGTCAGCATGCCGAACCTTCATGTGAACTGTGTAGCATACACATCGACGTTCCCTCACATACTTCAAAAGAGCTCCGAGAAGAACAACTTAAAGACCCAGAAGTTGAGAAGATAATTCGTTGTTTCGAAAGCAATGAGAAAAACGTAGACTTCGCCAACTGGACTGATCGTGGTTACCTGATGAATCAAGGTGTGCTTTACCGATATGCACCAGACTCGGACAGTGACGAAGCACAACTGGTCATACCGGCTCAAGAAGTAAACTCCATCCTTAGAGATCATCACGATGCTCCAACAGCAGGCCACTATGGAGCCGAAGGAACATTCGATCGTATAGCAAAGCGCTATTATTGGACAGGTATGCGGAAGTTTATCACGGTGTAAAAAACTGCATAGAGTGCAACAGATACAAAGCTTCAAACCAAAAGCCAGCTGGTTTGTTACAAACTCTCGTTCCGGCTCAACGATTCGAGACTCTTGCAATCGATCTGTTTGGCCCATTACCAGAAAGCAGAGATGGTAAGAAATGGATATTCATCATCGAAGATGTCAACACTCGATGGGTTGAACTCTTCGCATTATCCACTGCAACTGCGAAAAAGTGTGCTACTACACTACTAGAAGAAGTATTATTGAGGTACGGAATCCCACGTAGAATTATAAGCGACAACGGCACGCAGTTTGTGTCTGCCGTAATGCAACAACTTTGCTGCATGCTAGACATCAACCAAACGTTGACACCGGTCTATCACCCTCAAGCAAATCCGGTAGAAAGAAAAAACCGTGATCTTAAACCTCGTCTTGCAATCCTGGTTCAAGACGAATACCGATCCTGGTCTGAGAAACTGCCAGCAATTCGTTTTGCGCTCAACACAGCAAAGTGCCAATCAACTGGGCAGACAGCAGCATTTCTCAGCTTTGGACGAGAATTGCGGACGACAGACGACGTGACTAACGACATCCGAGGAGTGATCGACAACGACAATTTCGTCCCTGAAATAACACCGTACCTTAAAAAAATTCTCAAGATTCACAGCCCAGATCAAAGAAGTCATCGAAACCCAACAAGACAAAAGAAAAATCTACGCAGACAAAAGGCGTAATCCGGCTCCACCATATGCTCCAGGTGATAAAGTATATGTGACCCTGCATCCCGTCAGCAAGGCTGCCACTGGACAATCCAAAAAGTTTATGCCCAGACGAGATGGACCCTATGTCATCCTTACACAAAGATCACCATCCACATTCGAAATTGCCAGCCTGGACAATCCCCAAGTGCCCCTGGGCGTGTACCACACTTCTGCCCTGAAGGCCTACACCCAGGACCCCATCGAACGTCCTTGCAATCCGTTGCGAAAGCGAGGACGGCCACCAAACTTACCCAAAAGAACTGGTGCTGGCCCCTCGTCGGGACTACGTCGGAGCCAGAGGGGGAGGATGTAACCAGCGTTATTCATTTATGTTATTATCTTATATGTTTGTCCTATTATCATGTCCCCGTCACCTGTATATATTATCATGTTCCCGTTACGTGTCTATATATTGTTCCCGTTATTACGATTGTAACGCCCTCTACATATTTATGTCTTTCCCGCTGCACGGGAAAGCTTCAGTCATGTAACTGCCTCTTACGGTGATGCGTATTTAAGGTTTCGTTCCTCCCCGAGATTATTGTAATGTTAGGCATATGTGATTAAAGATGTTTATGTTCTATCCTTGAATAGTTATTTAGTCAATACGCCTTATAGGTATAAATTCAAAGGCATCTCTTTAATAATAAACAAGTTTTGTCTTAAAAATTTGCTATAAAATTATTAAAATATAATTAACAGAGAAAACAACTTTACAATTGGGTAAATTTTCTGAATGGTCAAAGGATTTAACATGTATGAAAACTAGCGAAAACGACCTAACGTCACATTTAACGTCACATTACATGTGCCTTCGATCGTAATAATATTCGCTTTACTGTAACTTAATCATGCACATCAATATTTATTTACATGTAATCGTAAATGAATTATTGATGTCGGAAATTCTGTTTCAAATCCAGAATTAAAGCTGAAGCAGATTTTAATGGACGTAGGATTCAGGTTTAATGGGCAAATACGTATATACCGGATATTTCAATGTCAATTGATCCTTGGTTAGAGCTTTAAATGGGCGTTTGTATATTCCTGCGCTTAGCATAATGAGTGGATATTTGATGCAGTATATTTAAAGGTTTTAAAGTTTTCAAAGCCTTTTGAAATGTATCCACTTTTAGTATCCTGTTTTCCATATATTAAAATTCAGATCCTTCTCTTAAACATTACTTGTCGCTTCACTTTTCTACTTATACTAGACTCGAGTATATTTCTAAATTATTCCTAGTTAATCTAGTAAAATATTTTCAAATAAAACCTGTAATTGTCACTGGTGAATCTTATTTTTAATTGTTTTCAGTAAACTAGAAATTGAAGAATAATTTAAGTCTATGAATACTTAAATAGGAATATATGTAAATTAAGATAACTTTCCTTTGACGAAATTTGTTAACGGTAATTTATATATACTCGTTTACGTTTTAAATAAACCAAAACAAATTAAAACTATTTGTATTCTTATTAATTATCTTTGATGTGCCACTAATTAAAATTATTTTCACATATTGCGATCACAACCATTTAACATTTGTACATAACAAAAATGAATCGACTAAGCGGTTATGAAATTAAAAATATATAACAGATGTTTTCTTTGCAAAAGTTGTTATTTTATGTTTCCAATAAATGCATTTAATTTAGTTTTCAAATTTAAATTATTCGAATAGACCTTGCTGTCGAGAAGAATTTCAACCATTTAAGATTTAAAAAAAGTTTGAACATGAAGCATTTTTAAGAATCTAAAAAATATGTACATTGCTATGAAAACTAAAAATCCTATAGACTTTCCAAGTCCCTTAGTTGATTAAAATGCTTTTCAATTATTTAAAATAAGTATTCTAATAAAGGATTCATTTATTAAAAAAATTATATCAAATTAGGCGTTATGTAACTAATTGCGTTAAAATAATTCTTCTACTTTATTATGCAAATTATTTATGCTATAAAACATTGGTTCTTAAAAGATTGTTCACTAACTCCCAGGGTTCCATGGGGTCACAAAAAAATAATACTTCAAATGCATTGAATGGTCACCCTTGGTGACTTTTATGAAAAAAACAATTGTATTTTCTTTTCTGAAAAGCGAATAAGTGAAGTGACTATTACAATATTTTCATAAGTTTACAAGAAGGACACTAAAAGTTTATATTTGTAGTATTAACTTCTCTATGTATTTTTTGAGTAATTGTACGTCCTTATTCTTTGTGAAAGCTGTGTAAAATTAAAATCAATTATCAAAGTAATTTCAGATTGTTTTTTTGCTCCTTAATTGTTATGTTGAAACAAAATTGAAATAAATCAGTAACCCACGGCCCAAGGGAGGACTTCCATCAGCATATATAAAAAAAGGGGTCGCCCTGTTCTATTTCAGTTTAAGCTAAGGTCCAGTGGTTTAATTATAATTGGTGACCTCTGTTATAAAATATAGCGATCAAAGGTCATTTAAATTATCGTACGTTCAATTTTTATTATTTTATGGTCACCTTTTTTATTATTTTATAGCCAATTTTTATTATTGTTCTGCTATTTTTTGTTAATTTATAATACAGTTTTAGTATTTTATGTTCAATTTTTGTTACTTTATTGTGAATTTTTAGTATTTTATGGTAAATTTTTAGTATTTTATGGTCAATTTTTTATTATTTTATGGTTATTTTTTATTAATTTATGGTCAATTTTTAGTATTTTATGGTCAGTTATTATTATTTTATGGTCAATATTTATTATTTTAGGTCAATTTTGATCATTTTTTGGTCTGTTTTTGTAATTTTATGATTAATTTTTATTATTGTATCGTCCATTTTTGTAATTTAATGGCCAATTTTTATTATTTTATGGTCAAATTATATTATTTTATGGGCCCTTTTTATTACTGTATTGTTCATTTTTTTTAATTTTATGATTATTTTTTATTATTTTATAGTAAATGTGTATTAGTTTATAGCCAATTTTTATTAGTTTATAGCCAATTTTTGTTATTTTATGGTTAATTTGTATTTTTATGGTTAATTTGTATTTTTATGGTCAATTGTTGTTATTTTCTGGTTAATTTTTTATTATTTTCTGGTCAATTTTTATCAACTTATATTTTGTTTTAATTCCATCTACGTTTGAATCAAATATTTGTGTACTTCATTAATGCGTATTTTTAGCTGGACCGAAAATTGCAAGTTTCAGCTTCAGAGACAACCTCCATGAAGGTATGCGGACAGCAGTGACTTGTATAGTGACTGCTGGGGATGGGCCGCTGACAACTTCGTGGTTGAAAAACGGACACCCGCTGGAAGACGAAGCGGATGCTATGATTGTGTACGCTGATGAAGGATTCGTATCGACTTTAACTTTGAAAAATCTGGTGTACAGGCATAACGGGAATTATACATGCGTAGCGAGAAACGACGTGGCGTCTGGTTCGCACAGTGCAACATTGACTGTTAAAGGTAAGTCATAGTTGGAAATAGTTAGTTAGTCATAACTACTTATAGTCTTATGAGTAATATAAATATATTTTATTTCGATTCACGTGGGTTAAAAAATGATTATTGGGTAGCTTTAAAATGTCAAGGGATTGCATTATAAAAATAATATTTTGATTTGACTTGAATAAACATTTTTATACTGAGTTTTTTCGTTATATTTCTTTAAATCCCATTCCAATCAGGAACAGAACCACACTTATTATTTAATGAACCGATCCACCCTGATACATTTAGGACTGGTACATACGTTAAACATAAATAATATTTTTTAGTTCTTAAAAATATGTACACAAAAATAGTAAACTGTACTAATTTTTGTGTACATTCGATTATTATAATGGTTCCGGGTAAATGTTTCAATTAAAAAAACAAGTACTCAAAAATGAGTACAAGGATTGAAAATGAATAAAACAGCAGGTGCTGGCCTTCATAGGCTGTCTTCACAAATCGCTTTCATAAAATATAACCCATTATGGCCAAGACATACCGAGAATCAAACCCAGATGATCAGACACTCAGACCCTTAAACCAACAAGGCGGCACAAAAAATTTATAAAAAGAATAAATGTTAAAAAGGCGTGCCAAAAAAATGGGAAGTAAGGTAATTGAATTGTAATAACTCAACTTTCCATTTAAGCATTCGATATCAAATGATGTCGCAAACCATCTACTGAACAACTATTTTATGTTTAGCATGTCGCTTTGTTAACATTACTTAAACAGAAGTTTAGATTAGCAATACTAAATAACACTGTTCTTTTTTGAGAAAGTACGGTTACTTAAATTTCAGTACGTCTTTTCTAATTACCGATGCAATTGTAATCGAAGAAAAACTAGTAGGTTTAGGTACTCATTTTTAAGTGTCTTTGTTTACAGTGCAGAAGGGTTATTTTCTAATTACACTGTATTTCTTATCAAAAGTCATATATTTAAACTATGATATTATTTGATTTTATAATAATTTAATTTATATTTGGCATATTTTCACTGTGATAACCGTATTTACCAGAATAAAAAAAACACTATCTTAACAATCAATATAAAATAATAGAAACATACAAAACAAAACCAGTCGCATTTTAAATACAACATTTTAACACTTTTTTATTTAATTTATAAAAGGAAACCATGATTATTAAATATTAAATAATTAATATTAATGCTGTGACAAAAGTGAAATATGTTTTTAGAACTAATACATACGTTTTTTATGACTTCTCTTCAGAAAACAGACAGTTACATAATCAAAAGCTTTAATAAAGTAAATACATCTCTATTTCCAGTTCCTCCTCGATGGGTTATTGAACCGAGTGACATATCAGCAGTTTCTGGTCGTCCAGCGAAAATTGATTGCCAGGCTGACGGAGTTCCATTACCACATGTTCGGTGGAAAGTCTCCTCTGGTATTTATTTTTATTCTTTTATATCAGCTAATTTATTTAAACAACCCCTGAAATGGGATATCTGCGAATTTTCTACGTAGATCATATTCTTGAATGAACTGACGCTCCTATTAGTGGCAATTATTAAAATTGCTGACTATTATTTTGTCATTGCACCCTTTTCTAATATTTACTCTATTTTTATTGGTACTTAAATAATACTATTAACGGATACTCGAGACCCAAACCCTAATAGTTGTACTTATTATTTCAGATATAACAAAATGTACGTTTTTAGAACATATTTTTCTGAACAATAATCAAAGAAAAAACAACCTTTTTGGTGTGTTTTTTAAGCCTAAATATGCTTGTTTTTTAAAACACTACTTACATATTTAAAAAAAAATAAGTTGACTAAATAACGTTAAAGTATATAATGTAAATGAGTTACAAGTTAATTGCAAATTTATGTTTGAACTTTTTTTAAAAACTTATTTTAAGTTCAAAACCTTAAAAAATATACATATTTTTATGTTTATTCTATTCGTTAAAAAATATAACTTAATGTAAAAAAAGAAAATCTATTCATACGTTTATAAAACAAATGTTAAAGTTTCAAAACCTAGTAATATTTTAGTGCTAAGTAATTTTTTTACAAATCATTAGCATTTTAAAAGTGACCAAAATTAAAAATATTTTGAGTAAATGCCGAATGTTGTAGATGAAAAGTGGGCAGTCATAATAACTTTATTTTGTAAACCAGAAATATATTAATTTACATGAATATTTTGAAAAAGATCAAATAAAATTTTTTAATACACAGTTTAATTTTTAACTTATTAATATTATTTATTATTTATTATTTATTATTTATAATATTATTATTTATTGTTATTATTATTTTTATTATTTATTATTTTTATTATTTATTATTTTTATTATTTATTATTATTATTTATTATTATTATTATTTATCATGCTATTATTTATTGTTATTATTATTTTTATTATTTATTATTATTATTTATTATTATTATTTATAATGCTATTATTTATTGTTATTATTATTTTTATTATTTATTATTATTATTTATAATATTATTATTTATTGTTATTATTATTTTTATTATTATTTATAATATTATTATTTATTGTTATTATTATTTTTATTATTATTTATAATATTATAATTTATTGTTATTATTATTTTTATTATTTATTATTATTTATAATATTATTATTTATTGTTATTATTATTTTTATTATTTAATATAATTTATCTGATTAAATATATTTTAAGTAGGTTTCTATTTATTATTGCCATATATTTTATAAATTTATTTTTTCAATTATTGTTATAATATTTTTTTAAAAAATCACTTTAAAAACCTCATTTAAAACTGATTTCGTTGGTAAATGATAATTGTTTTAATAAAAAAATCTTAAAAATTGCAAAAGTCAATAATAAAAATTATATATTCCTTATCTTCCGTGCCGGAAATCAATCAAAGTGTAAACCCCATTGAAGTTTTAAACCTTAAAATAAAAGAAAGAAAAATAAATTTATTTTTCCTTTTAAAAGAAATAAATTGAAAAATTATATTTCTATGCATTTCTTCATTATAATTGCTTGATAGGAAGGGACAAAATCTCAAACTAATTTATATATTTTTACTTATTTTTATGAGTTGTTCATATTTGAAATTTAATCTTAATATGAGTATTTAAAAATTTATTATTTTTCTTAAACCATTTTATAATATCTGCATTAATAAAGGTTCGACAAACTTATAAAATGGTTTAATTTTCTTGGAATACAGTTTAAATATTTTTTACGAAAAAATTAATGAAACATACTAATGTATTTTTATATATATATTTAAAAAAAATATCTAGTAATGCCAAAAACACATGATTAATAATAAATAAATAGTTTATTTTATCTGATTTAATCAAATAATTGACAAATGTTGTTTTTATATTCAGAAAATGGACAGATTTAGGAAAAGTTAAATGTATAAAACATTGATGTAATAAATTTTCCAAATTCAACAAACATAACATTCATTTTATTAATAGTTTATTATTTTTAACAAAACATTATATGCCAACGTCTTAAAATAATAAAATTAACAATATATCATTTTAAATAACTAATATAAACCACTAGTTCAAATGTAATGAAAGAAATATGTGCTAGGTGTATTCAATATCTTTGTCATACATTGATATATATATATATATATATATATTTGTTACGTATATAAAAATTCGGAGCGCTGGAAAACAAAGCTTGGATTAATATTATTATTTGTAAAGTAAAAGTTCCATAGTTAATGCAAAATTATAAAATAACATTTTAGTAATTACCGTAACTAAAGAATATTTGAACAATATGTTTTTCGGAAGTTATTCTTAAGTAGAAAAAATTTGTATGAGGACTATTTTTGAAAGTATAATAAGTAAAGTTGTGTTTTAACTTTTTTGAGAGTATAATACATGAGGTTGTATTATAAACTTTAAATTTAATTAGCAGCGCTATATTTTTCAGCAATGCCCCGATAAAATAGTGTGTTTCATTTTAGATGAATATGATTAAAGTAAAATTATAAAAAAGAAATTAGAAGTTTTAATTTATAATTAAAATTTCGTATTATAGGTGTATTTTCGAGGTGGGCTATTTTTTTTTAAAATATGTATTACCTTATTGACTCTCACTCGGTTTTCGCAACTATAAGGTTATTTTCTCTACTGGGATATGTAATTAGTTTTTCTTCTGCATATTCTTTATATTATTCTAAAATTTTTAATTAATAGTAAATAGATACCTTGTAAGATAATCCTCAAACATTTAAATTAAAAAATAATTTTTATTAAACAATAATTTAAATTAAACAATAATTTAAATTAAACAATAATTAACAGTAGAGTTTTTTTTATAAATTTTAAGATTCATTATTGGCATTGCATTGCTGGGAAAACAGGAGATATCTGGACGTGATTTTATATCTGGACATGATTTTACGTCCATGAGCATCAAAATAATTCGAAACCTTCAATATTAGTTTTTCAGTATTTAAATTTAGTAATACTATTTCAGTATAATATTTATATGTTCAAGGTTTTCATGACATTGGTATGTTAATTTTACTGTATGTGTAGAACTCAATTTAGTATCATATTTACGAAGTTTCTCACCTGTTTTGTTATTATACATTAAATTATTTAAATAGGCAACAAGTAGGAATAATGTAAACGTCCGTAAACCACTTTCATAGCAGTGTCATGTGATTAAAAGAGAATATGTAGTTAATTTATATAATTTATTTTTAATACATTTCTTTTAAATTTATGACATTTTCCTTAAAAGCAAAATATTAAAAAAAATATTAATTGTATATATTCTATTAATAATAAACGCTATTTCGGTAATCTTTAGTTTTAGTCTCGAATTTTCAATTACGATTCAAATAACAATTGTTAGCTCGCTTTATTTTTTCAGAAAAAAAATATTAAAAATAAAATGACACGATCAATAAACGAATGTTTCAGAAACACCTAAAATAGAAATTAGTTGATTTTTAAGGCAAAAACTATTTTTTCGACAAACATAGATGGACAGTAAAATATTATATTTTGACGCAACTTTAATTTTTCCTTACGAAAAAAGAGTCGATTTTCATTAAATTTGACATGAATGTTTTTTTTGAATCCATAATCTTTAGTTTAAGTCTAGTATTTTTAATTACGATTCAAATAATAATTGTTAGCTCGCTTTATTTTTCAGAAAAAAATATATTAAAAATAAAATGACAACATTAATAAGCGAATGTTTTATTAACACCTAAAATAGAAATTATTTGATTTTTTAAAGCAAACACTGTTTTTTCGACAAACATAAATGAACAATAACATATTATATTTTAACGCAACTTTAATTTTCTCTTACGAAAAATGAGTCGATTTTCATTAAATTTGGCATTAATGTTTTTTTGAATCCATAATATTTAGTTTTAGTATAGTATTTTTAATTACGGTTCAAATAATGATTGTTAGCTCGCTTTTTTTCAGAAAAAAAGTATTAAAAATAAAATGGCACGATCAATAAACGAATGTTTTAGAAACACCTAAAATAGAAATTAGTTGATTTTTAAGGCAAAAACTATTTTTTCGACAAACATTGATGGACAGTAAAATATTGTATTTTAACGCAACTTTAATTTTCTTTTAAGTCGTTTTTCTTTAAATTTGACATGAATGTTTTTTGCAGTCATTAATACGATTTATATGCGTTTTATAATTTAAAAAAAATATTTGATCGCGAGTTCATTTGTTCCCAGAACTACTTGTAAAATACCGAATATAATTCGAATAAATACTTTTATAAAAATTTTAAACTTTTTATTTCGATATGTTATGCTTTCATTACGATGCATCAGGCTATCTTACTTTGCTATTTAATGAATTATATGATACAATTACACATGAATTCTAATAGGTGAACCCCCTGAAAAGTTCAAAACAATTGTGAGCAGTTCCCACGTTCACATACTTGTCAACGGATCGCTGAACTTCCAAAGCGTTGAAACTTCTGACGATGGATATTACTTGTGTGAAGCTAATAATGGTGTCGGAGCTGGTTTGAGCACAGTTGTACGCTTATCCGTGCACAGTAAGTATGAAGAAAATATTGTCTAATTAGTTAAGCTTTCGTTACAGTTATTCATTTAAATTTATTGTTAAATAAAATTAATCTGCATTATTATATGAATTTATTACAAGAAATAAAATTAATCTGCATTACTATATGAATTTATTACAAGAAATAAAATTTAGATAGTGAGTTAGTATAATAAAAACTAGCTTACCCGTGAGATAATCATAAATGTTTAACGTTTCTACTCATCCATAGATGGCGCCATTATCATCGGCGTGTTTAAAACAACACGTTTAAATGAATTATTTTAAAAACATTTAAAGAAAATCGTTGCCATTTAAGAGATGAACGTACGATTCGTCACTCATACGATATTTATTTTTTTTACCCCATGTGTTAATATCCATTGAGTTCAACGGCTTTAAGATGGATATTTTATATATAAATAATGCATATGTTTTATTTGTTTTATTTTAAAAAACATAAACGATTAAATCCATGAAATATAATTACTTCTACTCCAAATATCACATATATTCGCGTTGAAAATTACAATATTTAAATTTAAATCTTAAAACCCGTTAAATACTAGACTGCACTAACGAGCTGCAGGGTTGTACTAGGTTGCACTAAAGGTTAATGTAGTACGTAACACGACCCTCTTATAGGTCGAACTACATATATACCATTTGTATTAACTACATGTATATTCGTGCATTTTTCTCACATTACAAACATATTGATACAATACCCAGCAATAATAAAAATACAGCCTTACATTTAAATTGAATAGTTTGATACGGTTGAATTACATATTTGAGGACTAGAAATGGAAATCGACCTAAGTCTTAAAAATACATTTTTTCAGGATAGCCGAAAAACGAAAAACACTCGCATCTGTTACTTAGGGCGTTCTTCACTTCACTCAAATTTTTGAACTATTACTATTGAATTTCGCACTTTAGGCGTTCCCCACTTTGTTTAGCTTGGTCTCTAGGACATTTTTCTGTAAAAAAAAAGATTTTTGATTTTTTTGGTACTTACGTCGTTTTCCATTTCTAGTCCTCATTTATATTATACTTCTTTCTATGATTGTAAAAACACAATAATATTTACAAATTATATTTTAACACATTTATAATGTATTATAGTAGAGAAATGGAGCATTAATATTAACTATAAAATATAGATTTAATGATATTTATTTAATTCTTTTTTGAACTTGTATTATGAAAAAGTTTATCAAACTATTATAAATTCTATTAAATGGCACCCCCAGGTGCTCCCCAATTTCATTCCAAATACGCCATGATGACAGCCAGAAGAGGGGAGAGGGCGTTGATGGAATGTCGGGCTCTAGGTGACAAACCAATGACCTTCTCTTGGAAGAAGAACGGAGTCACCTTGGACCCGATTCTAGAAACAAGGTGCGATTCATATAATACTTTTAAGTAATATTAAAATACTTTTTGCCTTTACCCAGCAAAAAAAAGTCAGCTTGAAACCTTCATCAAAATTGTCAAATCGAAGGTTTTTTGAAGGTTTTGTAAAGGATATTAAAACAAAAAAATGCAGTTTTTTTTTTAAATATTTAATTTTCCTGTATAAAACCTTTAAAATATCTGCATTTTCCCTTTATGATTAAAAATTGATTTTTTTGCAGGTTTTTATGAAGATTTTTTACAGTTTTTATGAAGGATATTGAAACAAAACCCTTCATTTTTATAGATCTTCAAAAAAACTGCAGTTTTCCTGCGTAAAACCTTCAATTTCAAAATTTCGATGAAGTTTTTATGGTGACTTTTTTGGCTGGGTAGTAAACATATAGTTCTGGATTATTTAAGGGTACCGTGCAAACGTAAAAAATTGGATTTTTATTTTAAAGCTTGTGGGGTTTAAAATGTTTTTAGCTACCGTTTGATACTAAATTATTTTAAATGATCCCATATTATGTTATATGAAATTAAAAATTCAAATCTTAATAAAAGTGGACAGGATCTCTTTTAGGAGCAGTGTTGCTAATTGAAAATTTTAAAATTTATTTGCTTAAAAATAAAGCCAATATTTTGTGCGCTCACTGATTCTAAATACTTAAGAAATATTTGCATAGAAAACAAAAAAAATATTTATAATTATCAGTAATTTTACATTTTATAATGTGTCAATAAATTATATTTTTCATCTTTTGGAACACTTTTCACAAAATGCAGATTTCCAATCAAAACGAAATTTTATGTACCATTAGTTTAGTCTAAAAGCTATATGTTAAATCTAAAATTTTGTTCGCAAAAATATTATGCAAAAAGTATACAAAAATTCTCAATTTTCAAAAAAAAAATAATAGTAATTTTGTTATAGTCTAAAACCAAAATTAAAATTACGTTCAGTAATTTAATTACAATGTATTTTACATAAAATGAAATTTGTTGGTTGTATATAGAAATTTTTTTCAGAAAAGTATACCCTACGAACTTATTGTCCAAAACTCCTATAGTTATAAAATTACTTTTTTCATTAAAAAAAGTATATTAAATGCAAAATATATTGCAATTGAATCGTGTTAAATAGTTATTAACCAAAAGAAATAATAACATTTTATTCCAATTGGATTAAAAGTATTGTAGTTGCACTGTTTTTATAAGTACAAACAATTCCCGATTTTTGTTCACCTTAAATTTCATGATCCCCTTAATAAAACTGTTAAACTGAGCTAGTTTGAATGGTAATTTCAACAATAAGAATGAGCGAGTAAGGTAGATGGAAATTTGCTATCACTTTCTGGCGCCTGTGTCCAAAATAATTACTCCCAGAATTCAACAATTTAGTTCAAATTAAACGAATATTTTTTGTAGAAACAGATATATATTGATGTATAAGTCACATTACAGGTATACATTAATAACATAATGGGATCAAGAAGACACACGTGCTCTCTTAAAAATCTAGATATTCTTGAAACCCTGCAATCTAATCCCCCATATTTATATGTTATTAGGTACACACAGCTATCAGAAGAAACCCCTCTTGGCGGCCAATCAAGACTCTCCATTGAGAAAGTCGAAAAGATAGATTCGGCACTATTCACATGTGCAGCCCTGAACGATTACGGGGAGGACTCCAAGAACATACAACTCACGATCCAAGGTAAGACATCAGGTACTTTCAAAAGAGCGATAAAATATTCAAATGAAGCGGAAGTTAATGATGAAGAGACATCCATGCGAGCAACCCCTTATTTCCACGCATTCGAGATATAATAACAGTTCTTTGTGCTGGTATGAAATATTCAGTACTGATGGACACTTCCGACCGAATCATTTGCAGTTTTGTATTTTGTAGCTTAACTTGCTTTATTTTAATTTTGATGGAGTGGGGTTGGAGGGCGGTTTGCTTTGAATAAATTATAATGCATGTGTGATTCCTTAGTTACAATGTGTGTTGATGTGTAGTAACTATATAAAATAGTTCAGTAACGTTAATGTGTTTCGGTTATGGTTATGGGTTCGTAACGCATACAATGTTTTCAAACTGTAGGATTTTTGTAAATTATTTTTTATTTTATTAGTTATTATTAGTAAAGCGTAATTTTCGTAATTATGTGGTAACTATTCTACATCATGCGCACACTGTAAAAAAAGGTACTTATAATTGAATACCTGATTATAATCGTTTTTCTTTGCGTACAATTGAATCGTAAATGAACAATGACGTACTCACATTTAAGTAACAGTATTTTCTCAAAAATGAGCAGGTGATTTAATATCACTAATATTATATTCTGTTGAAGCTCCTTAACAAAGCGACTTGGCACACTTAAAATAGGTGTTCAGAAGATGGTTTTCCACCTTATTTGATGACGATTACTTATATGGAAACTGAGTTAATACAACTGAATTATCTTACTTCCCCATTCTTTTGACTCACCAATTTAACATGTCTTCTGCTTATAAATTCTCTAAGTAAATCTAATAGTTTTACGGATAAGTATCTCTAGACTGTGATTCCTGAAGATCTGAGTTCGAATCCTGGTGATTTTTTGGCTATAATTGTTGATATCTATTGAAATTGGATTTATGAATGTAGTCTATGTAGGCTGCTCTTTTATTCATTGTACTCATTTCTGAGTACATATCTTTATCAAAATTGAAACTGATGTATTTGCAGCCATGATAAACATCGGACGTATTCAAAAAATGACTTTCTTTTGAGTACCTATTTTTGACCATGCATAATTGTCAAATACCAGAAATGTATTCCTAAAAAAAGAACATAAAAGCATTGTATTACAAAAATGTTTATCATGTATCGATGTTTCTGTTAGATATCCCAGATGCACCGATCAGCACCGAAGTCCACGACGTTTCCAGCCGCAGTGTCCGTCTATCTTGGAGTAAACCATTCGACGGGAACTCACCAATCACACAGTATACTGTTATGTGGAGACAAATTGGAGGTGAGAATTGCATTCAAAACAACTACTGTATAAAAATTATATTATATTTGTAGATAATAAAATATGCTTAATACTTTTTTGATAAATATATTTTTTATAATATAGTTTTTATATAATTAATTTTATATGCAATGTATTTTACATATAATATATTTTTATAACTATAAATGCTGTTCATCAATGATAATATCGCATTTATAGTTTTTGTATAACTTTATAAAAATTAAAATATATATATATATATATATATATATATATATATATATATATATATATATATATATATATATATATATATATATATATATATATATATATATATATATATATATATATATATATATATATATATATATATATATATATATATATATATATATATATATATATATATATATATATATATATATATATATATATATATATATATATATATATATATATATATATATATATATATATATATATATTAATTTTCGAAGAATTATCAATATTCGTACTCAAAATTTAAATAATCTACTAATTTACCGTAACAAAACTTTTAAGTAAATTTATTCTTAATTCCGTTTTTTATAAGTGCTTTTTAAAAAAGCAAATTGAAAATATATTCATTTTGCTTTGCTTAAGAAAAAAGTAAACATATTCAGAAATAATGTTGAGAGTTAAATATATTTTTGTAATTGTGTGAGTTTAATTTTTTGTAATTGTGTGAGTTTAAATTTTTGTAATTTTTTCAATCTACTATTTCGATAACTCTAATTTGTTTTTTTTTATCATGAAGGCAGAAACAAAGAAAGTTTATATTTCAATTTGAAGACAAAAAAATAAAAGAACAAATATTGATTAATATCTTAACTTAACAAGTCAAATGTAAATAATAAAAATAAAATAGTAAAAAAATAAATAAAGAAAGTAAATAAAGACTACAACATTTAATAAGTAACAACGCAATATCAAAAAATAAAATATACTATAGTATATAGTAAAAAACAATAATGAATAATAAAAAATACATATAAAATAAATAATAAAAAGACAAAAAAATAAAAGAACAAATATTGATTATTAACTTAACTTAACAAGTCAAATGTAAATAATAAAAAATAAATAGTAAAAAAATAAATAAAGAAAGTAAATAAAGAATACAATATTTAATAAGGAACAACGGAATATCAAAAAATAAAATATACTATATTATATAGTAAAAAACAATAATGAATAATAAAAAATAAAATGTGGAATAATAAAAAAATACAATTGTAAAGAATACAAATACAATTAGGAATAATAAAAAATTCAATAGTGAAGAATAAAAATACGATAGCGAATAATAAAAATACAATAGTAAAGAATAAAAAAAAATGAGCAATAATAAATATTAGAAATAAGGATTATTAAAAACTACAATTGTAAAGAATAAAATTACAAATGTAAATAATAAAAAAAACAGTTGTAAAGAATAAAAATACGATTTTCATTAACAAAAAAATACCAATGTAAATAATAAATACTAATGTAAATAAAAAATACCAATGTAAATAAAAATTACCGATGTAAATAAAAAATACAATTGTAAATAGCAAAACTAAAATTGTGAATAGTAAAAAATAGACTTGTAAGTAACAAAAAAAAATTAAACAGTAAAAATATTCTAAGGCACTTAATTTTTAAAGTTACTATTTTATAATAATTATCTATTACCATCGCATCGGCATTATTTAATATATGGTGGAAAATCCGAAGCATTGTTATTCGCATCCGTGTACTTCAAAACAACGCATCTCTTTACATCCATTCTCCCAATTCCACGAAGAGCCTTATTTATTGTCAAAACAAAACAACCCATAATCCTCGAGAGGTAATAAGACCTCACGGCCATTAGGAAACCCACACAAGAAAACAACTTTTCGTTTCAAGTAACGTTTATTCTTCCTGCTTCTTCTTCTACTTCCAGGTCAAAACACCGGCGGCCCCTTGACAGTTCCCGGTGCGGAGACAACCCTGGTAATTCGCGGATTAAAGCCGAAGAATCGGTACTTTTTTCGGGTGAAGTGTGAAAACTCTCTCGGGGAGAGCCAGTTCGGAGCCGAGGTCGCTGTCACAACTCTGGAAGAACGTAGGTATAGAGGCTTTTCTGTGGAATTTTTGAACAACGCTGGGGTAAAGCCGTCGGGAGATTTGGTTTTGTGTCGGTTTGGCGGGGGCTGTAAAAGCTGTCGTTCTCGTCAGATTTAAAAGATTGGGTTGTTTGCGGGTATGGTTAGGAAACGAATTTAAAGGACGGATCACAATTTTTTTTTAATTTTGCAGATATCATTATATTTTTTTTCTCACAAATATTACATAACCTATTAACATAAAATATTAAAAAGTAAAGAATTATATAGTATAGAATAAAAAATACAATAGTAAATAATAAAATACTATTTTAAAGAAAACACATAATTGGGTAAAGAATGAAAATATAATTGTAAAAAATAAAAATACATGTGTGTATTACAAAACAACCAAAAAATAGTGGATAGTAAAAAATACAATTGTGAAATATTAGATAACATAATAAAAAATAAAATATTAAAAAGTAAATAATTATATAATATATAATACAAATTACTATAGTAAATAATAAAAATACTATTTAAAAAAAATTGGGTAAAGAATGAAAATATAATTGTAAAAAATAAAAATACAAGTGTGTAAAACAAAACAACCAAAACATAGTGAATAATAAAAAATACAATTGGGAACAATAAACCACTTGGTCAAATATTAAAAAAAATACAATGTGTGATTTATGTGTACACAAGTGTACTCAAACGTGATCTTTCTTATTTTTTTATATTAGTCAATAAAAAAATTTCTGAATAACTATGTTTTTGGATTTTTCTAAACAAAAAAATGTGGTTAATAAATTTTCTTCACAGATTTTTGTTATTTAAAAAAGATTAAAAAAAAATCATTAATTTCACTATTCAAACTATTTTTAATAATACTAAAACATATATAATCTTTATTTAACTTCCCCTAACGACAAACTAAAGTAAAACGTTTAAAAATACACTTCAGCAAATTTGCAGATGTTTCTTCAAATAGATCTGAACCTATATCAATTTAAACATGATCAAACTCGATAAAAATTATCACTGAGAAAAATGAATACTAAGTTACACATTCAGACAATCTTGTACAAAAATTCATATTGGTTCGCCAAAAAAAAATTACTTGTACTTCACGTAGAAATATAATTTTGGTGTTGTTAGATTACAAATTTAATGAATGATAATTTAGATCCCAAATAAATGAATAAAAATTAATAATGGTCTAGTAATGGGATTAAGGTAGTTTTGTCCAGAGAAGGGGGGATGGTTGATAATTTTTAAAGCATGTGATGTGTGATATAAGCTGTTTACAGCAGACCTGGTAATTACATGGTTTCGGACAAGTAAGGCTTGATTAATGGTTTCAACAGATCGTTCTTAGCTCGGCTTTTCAGTGACCCAACCCCCATCTGCGAATCAACCTGCTTTGAAGAAGAATTGTTAATGATCCGTCCGTCCGACATTTCTTCGCATCTAATTGTAAAGCAAGTTCTCCTTCCACAATGCCTTAAGAAGGCATTGCTCCTCCCAAATCGACATTTTATCCTTCCGTTTAGGAATTAGCCCACTGGCAGGGCAACTTTTCTTAAACTTAGTTAACTGTCGTATGGATTTGAAAATCTTAGTTAAATGCCCAGCAAAAAAAGTCAGCATAAAACCTTCATCAAAATTTTGAAATTGAAGGTTTTATGCAGGAAAACTGCAAGTTTTTTGAAGATCTATAAAATTAAAAGTTTTTGTTTCAATGTCCTTCATAAAAACTGAAAACAACCTGAAAAAAAACTTCAATTTTTAAACATGAAAGGAAAATGCAGATATTTTAAAGGTTTCATGCAGGAAAATTAAAAACTTAAAAAAAACTGCAGTTTTTTGTTTCAATATCCTTTATAAAACCTTCAAGAAACCTACAATTTGACAATTTTGATGAAGGTTTCATGCTGACTTTTTTTGCTGGGTGGGGGGATATTTTTTTTAACTATCAGCAAAACTTGGGTACAAACTATTGAGAGAAAGGGGCACGTGAAATCGTACAGGAGTAGCACATTAGCGAAGCAAAAGCCCTTCCAGATTTGTTCATAAAATAAAACTAAACTCAGCAACTCTTAAAAATTACCAGTAAAACATTACTTTATAAAAACCAAATGAAATATTAAAAAGGATGTAGCACAATTTAAATCTTAAAGATTACATTTTACATTAGTTTCTAAATCAAAACTTAAAGTTACTTCAACATCATCAATAATCAAATCCTATAATAAAAATTAAACAGTAAAATGAAATTTACTTAGCCGAAAAGATAACGACGAGACGAGATATTCAGGCACAATCAATACTTTATTTAAAATTCTTTAAATTCGTGGGCAGTCATCATTGAACAACGCTCATGGTAGTCGGAGGTGAAACTATTGATAAAAACTAACACACACATGGTAGTGGCGAAAACTTGTCGATCATAGAAATTTGACGATGAAAGGAATCTCCATTGGAAGAATGACGGAGTACAAATTGTGGCCTTACGGATTCACGTCGTAGGGATAGTTCTGATGTAAAGGCTTGGGCCATCTACGTAGCAAAAACTCTACGGGATGGGTAGTCGTGTGTTTTGGAGGTCCGGGAAGCAACCAAGAAATGGTCTGCTTAGGAAATATAGACGCTTACGACCATAGAGTAATGATACAAATTGAGGAATAAAAATGCTGATTTCCGTGTGTGCATCATTGAAACCACGTGATTTGTGAAAATTCCAATTCATTCATGCGCCAATATTACTTGGCAGGCCTTGGCGACTTTCAGAACTAAGCGAGATTGAAGTATTGTAATATGGTTTTGTGTTTAATTTTGTATTTAAATATCGTTTTTTAACGAGTGGGGCATTTTAAGGGAGTTGAACAGATATATTAAATATATTTTTCTTACTTTGTACTTTTGAAATAATTGCGTTGCGTTTTTATGTAAAAAATTTACCATAAGCGAAGTTCTTTTAATTGTTATTTCGTATAGTTCAATAAAAAAATATGAACAATAAAACCGGAGAAATATAAAGAGTTTCGTTTTTTCGAGTATTGAACACAAAGAAAATTATATTTTCGTTTCGTTAATGAAGAGGAAATATTTAGCGCAAATTGTTGAAAATAAGAAAATACCTACATATATGTTAAGAAGTTGAATACGGACAGAACTCCTTATCACCAAAAAGAAGAAAGTGCACCAAATTTGGAACTCCTGTAAATGTCTGAACGCCAAATGTGGCAGCGCAAAATTCACACCAAAACATTTTTGGGATTCCTAACTCAACATTTGCAAAAAATGTGGGACAACATTTTGCAAGATTTTGCGGGAGGGGTCATGCTGCCCCGGTGCGACACGCCAGAGGCTACGTGATATAAAGTATAGCGGGAGTCAAAGACATTGCATGGTATTGTGCTACTCATTCAAAAGAGTATCTTCACTTATGACCAATAAATATTAATTTTATAAATTCAATTTAAATTGTAAAGGTTATTTTAACTCAAAGTTCTAAAAGATTGAATAACAAAATATATGTTATTATAAATATTAAATTAAATTCAAAGTATTCTGTCGTAACGACGATAAAAAAAAATTTGTGGGAGTCATAAGGGGGGTAATAAACAAAGCTATGTCAGAAAATGGTAACGTGATCTGTAAATAGTGGGAGTCAAAGAGACTCGACAGTTGTGCCAACCCAATAGTCATTGCTAATCTTAACATAAAAAAAATATTCAAAAACAAAAAGAACCTACATACCAATTTGCCCATAGTTATCAAGTAATTAAATTCTAATTTTTTTTTAATTAATAATCATTTTAATTCTAAATTAATCAATGCAGGAAAACTGGAATTTAAATTACAGTAGACTCTCGATAACTTGAACTTCGATAACTCGAATTTTTCGATATCTCGAAAAAAATCGATTTCTCTGCACCTTTATTACTTATTTAATGTAATTTTATCTCGTTAATTCGAAGTTTTTCTTCCTTTTTTTCGATAACTCGAAGTTTCCACACAACTCAAAATTTGGTTTTTCTTTCAAAACTATGGATTTTGAAGAAACTTTAGCAAATATGCAATTGTCGTGGTGTTGATTTGTCGCTGCGCATAAACAAAAATGTAATACACTCTCTATAGCAGCTTTTGATGAGAGATCTCACTCGGAAAAAGGAAAAAAATACGAATCTCTTCAAAAGATAACTTTGAAAGAGGCTTTATCTTCCATAAAAACTATGCGTGCAATCAGTGAATCGTGGCCGGAAATAAAAACAGCAACATTTCAAGCAATCATGCATTTGCAAAATATAATTGATTCCGAAATAAATAGAAATACTCACCAAACTATTTTGGATAGATATTTTAAATAAAGTAGGGTAAGTATACTTGTATTTATTTTTACAAAAACAGCTTTTCTATAGGATTTTCGATATCTCGAATTTTTATACACTTCCCTTCGAGTTCAAGATAGCGAGAGTTGCCTGTATTATAAATACATTCAATAAACTTTAAGATATTCAAAGAGAGAGTCCTCCAAAGTTAATGCTGAAACGAAAGATATATAATATAAAATTAGGTAAAGAGAAATAGGTACTAATCAAGCACTTTTGGTTGCATTTCCTATTGTTCTTTTTATTGAATGCAGTATTTTAAAAATCAGGACAAGGCAGGGAGTATGGCTTTGGCAGTGGTAGCAATTAAAAGATGCATCCTCCGCGCACAAGATTTTTCGTAACAATCCTGTCGAAGTCTGAATGCTTTTTTTTAACGAAATAAGTGATTAAAATAAAAGAACCCATCGAAACTCACAAGTAATATAGTTGTTCTCTTCATTCGATCCATTGCATCTCTTGTTTGCCCAGCCAAACCCTCTTTCACATTGGACTCACCTTTTAACATTTTTGAGCTAAAAACACATCATTACAATGTAGGAAAACAACATCTGATGTGTTTTTATCGTCATCATCGGAAGAATCATCAATCAAGGATTAAGAAGTTTCAGAAGAGACTTTTTTGTTATATTGGTTCTTCTCAAGATTCTTTTATTGGTTGTTTTCTTTTGAAGTTGGCTTCTTCTTTTTTTTTTCATTGAGTCACCACAAAACAATTTTCTCTATTTTGATAGAATTTTATCTTAGATAACAAAAAAATAAAATTCACCATTACATGATGGGGAAATACCATGTACTAACTCGGTCTCGCCCCGAGAGTAGAGATTAAATACTACATAACAATCTTATTAATTTTCTAAATTCTTATTGTTGTTTATAAACCATTAATTAACATAATAAATTGGACTTAAAGGTATTTTTTTATAACTGTAATGGTTTTTGAATTAGGATAGTTTAAACACAAATTAACATTAAATAGTGGACAACGAAAAACAAATTCATCTACACAGACGCCGTGAATTCAACATGACAATATGGCCGATTCTTGCTTTTGACTAGTAGATTGAAGTTCAGAAATGTCTGCTAAAAAAACGTGATAATGAATTTAAAAGCAATGTATCGGTTTCATCCTACTTCACTGTTGCCCTGGCAGTACAATGGATAAGGTATTAGGGGATTCGATGCCTGAAGGCCTGGGTTTAATTCTCGGTAAGTCTTGTTTGTAATTGTCGATATTTATTGAAAGGGATTTATGTAGACAGCCTATGTAAACTAGCATCCTCTCTTTACGCAGTGTACTCATTTTTGAGTACATGTCTTTTTCAAAATTGAAACTTATATTCGGAGCTATTATAAGCATCGATTATACTAAAAAATTAGTACATTTTACTTACTTTTAAGTACATATTTTTAAAAGTATATTCAAACATATTTTGGACTTTCCATGCAAACTTATTATTAAGTCAAAAAATAAAACCATTGTATTAGTATAAAATAGTAGATCTGATTTCCTTTTTTTTAAATGTACGTCTAAATTATTCATAACAAGTCTAAAAGATGAAACCTGTCTTCTAAGGAAATTAATTGTATACCTATTTGAACATCGCATACATCGTACAGCCAATGTAAAATAGCTACAGGAAGATAGCCTAGTATCCTGCTTCAAGACAGTCATTAATGATAAAATACGACTTAATCGTGTCTGAGAAGTTACAAGAATTTCTATGGGTATCAAAATGTATTAAATATATATTTCGATTCTGCAGTTTCTACATGGACATGGAAATGTTTTTGGGAAAATGTGATTAACTGCAAATAAATGTCATTTAGGATATAAATCATTCTATCCGAATGCCATTAATCTTAAATGCTGAGTAGGATTAATAAATTATTGAAGGACATGTACATGAGAAATGAAGTTTATATGATATGGATTGACATCTTTATATTCGTATTTTGATAGAAATGTCTTAATATAACCGCTTGCGTTGTTTTTTAGTATTTTTAGAAGTAGTAACTGGTTTTCGTAGCGACTGGAACGTGTTCAATTTTCTTAAAAATTTAATTTCAATATTTATATAACACAGAATTGATTTTTTTTCAAAAATTAGTATTAAACGATATGTATTCGTATCACACTGTAAAAAGAAGGTACTTCAAAATGAGTACATGGAAATACTCATTTTTTTTAGTGCAATAGCATTGCAAATGAGCTATGCTAATCTCAGCTTCTGTTCAAGCCATCATAACAAAGCGACCTGAGAAACCTAAAATAGTTGTTCAGAAAATAGTTGTAGATGTTGCGCAACTTTAATTTAAAACACTAAACACCACAGAAACCCTTCGAATATTTGTTAAGAATATCTTGCTCTTAAATTAATTTTTTTTCAGCAGATACACTGAAAAGGAAAAGGTACTTAGTACCTAAATCTACTCGTGTTTCTTTGAGTACATTTCCATTAATGAGCGATGACACATTTATAAGCAATGACGTACTCAAATTTAAGTAAACTTACTTTCTCAAAAATGAGCACTGTGATTTATTATTGGTAATATTAACTTGTGTTGAAGCATCTTATCAAACCGACCTGATAACTTAAAAAAGTTGTTTAGAATATGGTTTTTCACATTATTTGATATCGATTGCTTAAATGGAAACTGAGTAATTACTTACTTCCCATTCTTTTAGCACACTTTTAAACATGTTTTCTGTTTATAACTTCTTCTCGTCGCCCTGGTAGTAAGTACAACGGATAAGGACTGCGGTGCCATAGGATATGGGTTCAATGTCCAGACAGTTTTTGTTGAAGTAGTCAATATTTATTGAAAGTGTTTTATGAAGGCAAGCAACTGCTCTTTTATTCAGTTTTACTCACTGTACTCAATTTTGAGCACATTTTTTTTCTTCAAAAATTTAATTTATATATTCGGAAATATGATAAGCATCGAATGTACTCTTAATGAGTACATGTTACTTATTTTTGAGAACAACTAGACTGAATTTAAACTCCCACCAGCTCATCGGTTATGTTAGTAATATTTCTAAAAATAATATTAATATTTACTATTTAACGCTAGTTCAAATTATTATATTTTTCATATATTAGCGAGCCGAAATAACGTTAGTTTGATTTATTTCAATGTTTATTGTATAGTAAAATAACTATAATCATAATTACGAAAAACAAACGATAGAGCGATATGGAAAATTGACCAATTAAGAAATGAACAGATAAAAAGAAATAAATACAGATCACATAAAAACCTCATAAAAGGGAACCCCCTCACTTCAGTAGACGGTATTTTTTGAAATATGATTTTCGAAAAAATGCGAATAATGCAAAAAATAAGTGAAAATACAGGTGTTTCATAAAATATGTTAAAGTACATCGGTTTATAAAACATTAATTATATACATTCTAAATTTTTGATTATTTATTTATCAAATTCGTAACGTAATTCAATTACTCATGTATTTTATTTAAACGAAATGAATATTTTTGTGTTTTTTAGCTCCCAGAAGAGCCCCCCATGGAATAAGAGCGACTCCACTCTCTTCCCGTTCTATTAATGTGACTTGGCAGGTAAGAATTGTTTTTTGTATTTTACGTAATTGTGTTTTATACGAAACTGTTGGATTATTTAAGGATTGTCTAAGAAGTAAATTATTTAAATTTTCCCTTTTTTATAGCTTTTAAAATAGTTGAATTGTCTTTAATTAATTTTAAGGGAAATCATTATTTTTATTTTCGATTAATTTAAAATTCTGACTTAATTCCAAGATTATTAACATTTACATTTGGGTTGGGGCAACATGGTCCCAAAGACTTTAGAGGTATACTGAGAGGATTGTGACAGTTTTTATATAATTTGTAAAAAATAGACTAAATTAAAATATAATTTGTAAAAAATCGACTAAATTAAAATATAATTTGTAAAAAATCGACTAAATTAAAATATAATTTGTAAAAAATCGACTAAATTAAAATATAATTTGTAAAAAATCGACTAATTTAAAATGTAATTTGTAAAAGTATAAAATATTTTTAATGATTTTTATGGTTTAGGTCAATAATCTTTTAGAGATGTAAATATACGATCCCAATTTTTTTTCTACTGACTAACTTCCGAGATTATTGACATTTAAATATAATTTGTAAAAAATATAAAATATTTTTTAATGTATTTTTATGGTTATAACAAGTATTGTTTGAGTCTATAATCTTTTAGAGATGTAAATATACCAATTTTATTTTCTACTGACTAACTTCCGAGATTATTGACATTTAAATATAATTTGTAAAAAATATAAAATATTTTTTAATGTATTTTTATGGTTATAACAATTATTGTTTGAGTCTATAATCTTTTAGAGATGTAAATATACCAATTTTTTTTCTACTGACTAACTTCCGAGATTATTGACATTTAAATATAATTTGTAAAAAATATAAAATATTTTTTAATGTATTTTTATGGTTATAACAAGTATTGTTTGAGTCTATAATCTTTTAGAGATGTAAATATACCAATTTTATTTTCTACTGACTAACTTCCGAGATTATTAACCCTTACATGTAAGTTGGGACAATGTAAGTTGGACAATCATTTTTAAAACATGTGAGGTCTGAAGTATGCTGTTTGAGGAAGAACATGTAATTACATAGCTTTGAAGATATGGCGTTTGAATAATGGTTTCTACAGATCGTTTTCGGTTGGACTTTTCAACCCCCCAAATTTCCCTACGCCCAATGTACTAGCATTGTGAAAGAATCGTTAACTATCCCCTCGTCATGCAGTTGCACGGTTCCTATTGTAAAGCAAGTTGCATTTCATAAAGCTTTGAGAAATATGTGTCCTCCCTCCCAAATCCTTCCCCCCTTTTCAACCGTTTAAGAATTAGGTCACAGTCTGTGCAAAATTTTTGTTAGGGAATCATCGCCAAAAGATTAAAATCCATAAAATCTGTGAAAAGAAAAAAATATGTGATCAAACTTTCAGTGAGAATTATTTATTATATTAATGAAAATAAAAGTTAAACATTCCTATTTCTTTTAAAATATTATTATGCCTATGAATTTCCTAAATACATTTATCGAAAAATTTATTAATGTGTGTGTATATGTGTGTAAAGTAATGATTTTAACCCCTATATATATATATATATATATATATATATATATATATATATATATATATATATATATATATATATATATATATATATATATATATATATATATATATATATATATATATATATATATATATATATATATATATATATATATATATATATATATATATATATATATATATATATATATATATATATATATATATATATATATATATATATATATATATATATATATATATATATATATATATATATATATATATATATATATATATATATATATATATATATATATATATATATATATATATATATATATATATTTATATATATATACCCAATTTTTGAATTTATAAAAATAATTAATTTTACAATAATTTTTCTAATTCAAAGGATTAATGTGCAACTAAAAAGCTATCTTTTTTTAAATTAATTGAAAATATTTAAATAATATTAGTTATTGTGACCAGGAAACATATCGAAACTTTCAAACAGTAAAATAAACTTTGTAATTGCTAAAACGTTTGAGAGTCAGTGTGTTAAAAATATTTTTATTGTAAATCCCTTAATGTGTAATTTAAATTATACACATCACATTATTAAATAAAATATCCATCAGAGCCATAGTGGTATATACATTTACCTTCATTCATTTTAAATCAAGTAAACATTTTCCTACGTCCGAAATACTTTTCAAAATATTAAAATGAAATTCGGTCGTAATTTAAACTTACCTACATCTACGCCTCATGCTCCATTTTAATAGGAACACTTAGTATTCCCACAGAAGAAGCGGGACAACTCCTCCCCTCCTTCAAGTCCATAATTACATCAACTTAATATAAAGCAAGCCCAGTGCTTACTCACAATATCCCATCTCGTTTAGAAGTGGTAGTTTCAAAATTCAAAGCTCCCTTAGTTGAGGCTTTGCTATAAACACCATCACGCCTTTGGGGAATTAGGATAATTACTGGGTTTCACTGGAATACGTGTTCACCCGTACTGCAATGGCGTCATACGGTGTGATCAGAACGAATGCTTTGTTTTAATTTAGTCAAAATTTGGGGAAATTTGTGCATGAATATCATTTGCATTCCCAGGTGCGAAATAAGTGGTGATGTCAGTTTATGCGTGTCTCTCGTATAAAGGTGTCAGTGTTTAATTCTAAGTACTTAGAAGCAGATATTTTGGTGCCAATTAGTTTGAGTGAAGAACGTTTAATGTGTATATACGTCACATGAAAAGTGAGTTTTTAAATAATATAAAATTATCTTTACATTCCCTTTTTGAATTTAATTTCTTATTTATATATTGATAGACAAATATATTTCTTGTTTTAATATTCTTAAAATAGTTTATTTTAATGAATTATAGTTGTTTTCAGATACACTAAACTTATTTCGTCCTTTTCAATTTAAGATTTTTTTTTGTTTTTTTTAATTTTTGTTTTTTTACTGTACTTTACTTTACTTTACTTTTTTTATTTTATTTTATTTTATTTTATTTTATTTTATTTTATTTTATTTTATTTTATTTTATTTTATTTTATTTTATTTTATTTTATTTTATTTAACGTTCTCAAAATATTAATGTTTTTAAATTCAACGTTACAAAACAAGTTCCCAATTAACATTAAGCTACGGACATTTAGCTAAAACTATAATTGAACGGGGGACCCCTTTTCTCACATATACTCCAGTTCCCGGCTTTCTTGACATATATGCGTTTCAATTTTGTTTAAACATCAAAATGAAGGGAACCTAAGAATATGCTCAGCAATTTATCCAACAAATACAAAGGAAAAGTTACCAGCATCATCCAGAAGTTTAATTACATTTAGTCTCTTGCTTGTACATTTAACACTGCTTTAAACTTAAAAACAAAGTAGTATTCACTTTTACGACGCTGATTTTCGAAATGTACAACAAGCAATGAGGGAAATCTCTTTATTTTGTTCATAATTCTTATTCAGAAAATTGTGAAGCGCATTATAATATATTTTATGACCTCGCAGACCCAGGGGTTCCGCGGCCTACCACTGTTATAAATTATTCAGTATTATGTTCGGTTTCTAAATGCAGAGTACTCTTAATAATTTAATATAATACTAAATTCAGTGATATAATAAACTATCAAGAATTTAGAACATAGAACATTTATACATTTAATTTGTTCTGACGCATCGAAGAACCATGGCGCATGAAGGATACTCATTTGTTTACATTCTGATATGCTTTAAACTTCTCTTAATTTAAAAATAATAACACTTATTATCATCCCAATGTAAGTTAAAAATCATCAAACGTAGTATTCCCTAACGGTTTAAAGCATTTTTGAAGTTTTAAGGTAAAATAATGCTGTTGTGTGCACTAAAAATGTTCTTAATAACGGACTACCTTATGTTGCCAAATCACGAAAATTAATACATGTTTTTTTTATCACAACGTAAGGTTAAATACATATATAATTATTTTAACTATGATTTGAACATATCGTTGACTATGACAATGTTTCAATGGTGTATATCCATACATAAATAAGATAATTTTTAAAAAGCATTCAATATAAATGTTTCTGTAACTCACTTACAATGGTGAATAGTCATGCATTTCGTTAACCTGTTGACCATTTATAAGATATACAAAAGCAGCGTATTTAACCGTTTTAATAAAATTATTTAACCTAACCTTCTTTAACAATTTAAACATTTTACATCATGCAGTCTTAATATTCTAAGAAATAAAATATCAGTTATATTTGGATGTTTGAGTAATTAACTATAAGTCAGAATGGGCTGTTAAATGGAGTATGTCTTTTAATATCAGTAAATATCAAGTGTTGCACATGGGTATCAAAAATAGTAAAGCTGCATATGTTTTACAGGGTGCAGAAATCAAAAATAGTGAGATTGTAAGCGATCTGGGTGTGTTGGTAAATGAGGATTTTAAAATGAGTCATCAATGTACAGTGGCTAGCAAAAAAGCTAATAGAATGTTGGGGTACATCAGGAAAAGTGTTTCATCAAAATCTAAGGATATTATCTTGCCATTATACAGAGGTTTAGTAAGGCCACATCTTGAGTATGCTGTACATTTCTGGTCACCATATCTTAAAAAAGACATTGAATTGTTAGAGAAAATTCAGCACAGGGCTACTAAAATGGTTCAAGGGTTTTCAAGCATGAATTATGAAGATATATTAAGAAATTTGAATTTGTATACTCTGGAAGAGAGAAGGGTAGGGGAGATTTGATTCAACTATTCAAATTTATCAAACAAGGAGATGTGGAGGGTTTAGAATTTAATATGAGTGATAGAACGAGAGGTCATGGGTTTAAGTTAAACAAATCCCATTTTAATCGGGAAGGGAGAAAACACTATTTCTATAATAGGGTAATAGACAAATGGAACAACTTGCCAGTAAATATTGTCAATTGTAAAGAAGTAACGGGTTTTAAGAAGAAGTTAGATATGCATTGGGGGATAGTTAAGAGGTACTAGATGGACCAACCTTGTTGGGTCTTGAGCCTGTTGTGGGTCGTCAATATTTGTATTTGTATTTGTATTATTTTTTAAGTTATTTTCTGTAGATTTTATATAGAAAACAGATTACTCTTTATTTTGTTAATTGTTAAAAAATAAAACGGATTTTTTTTTTAAAATAACAATCTGCGATGATTAATTATTTATATTTATATTGCATTTTTTTTTAAATCTTTGTACACAACTATGATAAGCAACTAGTAAAATAACAAGAAAAACTTAATTATTTATATTGCTTAATTAAGTAAAATGAAATTTATACAACAAACTTTTATCAAGAAATAAATTATTTAACTGGAAGGAAATAGTATTTACGGTTAACTTTCCTTTTATCAATTAGTCATTAACTAACGATTTTGAATAGCAGGATACCTCCAATGCCACTACGAATTTGAATCCAAACATAAATATCGCAACCGACTTCAATAATTTGGCACATTCCAAAAGTATGGAAGAATTTCCTTTTGGTGTTGATTAATTACGACTTCCTTATCCCAAACCACGAAGAATACTCAGTTTCATATCATTGATTAATCGCCAGACATTCATGAAAATAAATACAACGCAAAGGGGGTGACAATGCTAGCGGGGTCGTTTCGCCGCAAATGCTAATTACAGGAACACATTAATTAATGTCCATCACCTTGTATTTAAGCAATCTAAAGGGAAATGTCGCGCCATGACCGTGACAAAACATACGATGCTCCTTTCCGGAAAAATGTGTCTCAAAAATGAAATATTATTTTTAGATATCCGTTAATGGGCGCAGGATGGAGGAAGGTTTGGATGAAGCGTGATGCATCGTCTCTTCATTAAAAATTAAATTTCCTTGCAAATTTTTCTTAAAAGTTAATGGCTTTTTTGGTGTCTTCATTTCCGGCGTCACGCGATTGGAGAGGGGGGGGGGACTTTTGAAATATTCTGGAAGTAGATATGTGCATTTTATCTGTTTTTTTCTTCTTTTGTGTAATTAGGAAAATTCCAGGGTTTATTACAGTTTTTGTAGGAGAAATGTTCTTTTTGGTCGAGGGACCGTTAACTTTAATTTCACACAGACCGTTATTAAAACTCATTCGTACGACATGTTTTTATAAAAATGAAATATTTTTAAAAAATGACTGGTATTTCTGGACTTGTTCATAAATAAACGACTGCAGTGAAATCGAAGGAATAAGTGTTTAAGTTAAAATTTAAGTTAAATTTTGTTTACTCAAGCTGAGTATAATATGTGTTAATTTCTGTAAATACTAAAAATTTCATACTAATTATAGTTTTTGAAATTTTAATATTTGTTTATAAACGTATGGTTATTTTTTTTAAATTAAGTTATAAATTATTAATTTACGAATTAATGAACATAAGAACGTGAATAGTTTTTAGGTTATGAAATTAAAATAAGTTTTTGAAAACAATTAAAACACAAATTTGGAAACAAAAAAATATTCATACGTCTGTAGTACATACTTAGACAATATTAAATTATTTTTTTTAAACATTAAAAGTCGAAAAGGAGTAGTGGTTTAAAAAAAAAAGACTATTCAATCTTAAAACAAAATGGTATGTATGATTTCGTTAATAGAAATATTAGGATTTCTGTCTCGGGTTCCCTTATACAATTTTACAGGAGATAATGTTAGATGATAATCAGTTTAATTAATAAAAAGTACATTCGCCCATTATTTTCATATGGCGTTTTTTTTAAACACACAGGATTTCAAAAAAAAGTCCTATAAAAAAGTAATAATAGGCTCTTAACCGTACATTTACTTCATTTTAAACTTAATCAGCTTTACATATTAAATAATTTTACATTCTAAAACTTTTTTTGAAACTTTCAGGCTAAAATATTTAATCATTACAAGCTTAGCTTTTTTAAGATTTTACAATTTTTTTGCAATTATTTAAAAAAATAAATAATAAAAATTATTTTAATTACACTTTCATTTAACTTTTTAATGTAAGATATGTTTTATCTTATGCAAGAAATATTAATTCGATTTTATTTTTATTATATTATTTACAGTTTAACGAAAATGTCGAAATATTTATTTATTTATGTAAAAAGATCGTACGTCAATATCAATTTGTTTTCCTTTTATTGAAGTAGAAAACCTTAATTTTTTTTACATTTTGCCATATTTATAACTTGCAACTCCCATAACTACATTGATTTCTAGATTATAAAGTATTTTTTATTTAAATTCTACTTAAATGAATTACCATACATATTTATATATTCGGAATTTTCAAAAACGATTATTTGGTAATAAATTAGGGACATTATGAAAGACCAGGCAAAATAATTGAATAATCATATATGGATTAATTGTTCTTTGATATTTATAAAAAATCGCCAATAGCTAATCATACATTCAGAAAGAATAGAAGTAACGCCTTAATATTGAACCTGTTATTAAAACGTTGTATTGTATTTGCCATAATTATTTGTTAGTACATAAACTCGTTCTTAAAAGTCATTACAGTATAATGTTCTTAGGTGTAAATAATTATTTATGCATTCATAAAACATGTTCTTAGGTGTAAATAATTATTTCTGCATTCATAAAACATGTTCTTAGGTGTAAATAATTATTTCTGCATTCATAAAACATGTTCTTAGGTGTAAAAAATTATTTCTGCATTCATAAAACATGTTCTTAGGTGTAAATAATTATTTCTGCATTCATAAAACATGTTCTTTGGTGTAAATAATTATTTCTGTATTCATAAAACATGTTCCTAGGTGTAAATAATTATTTCTGCATTCATAAAACATGTTCTTAGGTGTAAATAATTATTTCTGCATTCATAAAACATGTTCTTGGGTGTAAATAATTATTTCTGCATTCATAAAACATGTTCTCAGGTGTAAATAATTATTTCTGAATTCATAAAACATAACATATAAACAGTTTAAAAATGAGGTAGTCGCCACTGTAAAGAAACACGCTACTAAATTGCTGTACCGTATTTGTCCTAACTATTCTCTGATCCCTTAACTTGTTCCATAATTGCAAACGTTAAACATCTTAACTACCCAATTCCCAGACAGGTTCATTTCTACACAGCGAGCAACTATAAGACGTCACCTTTACGTCATGAAAAGGGCGGGCCTTAATTACATCCGGAAACTTAATGAAACTTTTCCTAATCCATTGAGGGACATTTTTTACTTCCTTCATTTTCGGTTTTACCTTTTTCCGGTATCAAGATACTTCTCCAGATAACAGGATTTCTACAGGAAATTAGAAAGCTGACATTCTTTCGCGGAGAGTTATAGTACTTGTGTCGTCAATTTAGATTATTCCAGTTGATAATACGGGAAAAGTTCTTCCTTTTTTTCATGGTTTGATAGGTTTTTTTCGTTTTAGTGTGAACCGTAAGATTTGCCGTACCGGACGTTTTAATGCTTATAAAGATAGAAACATTTAAAAGATAAATCTTCACCGAGGTATCTTGCTGGTTGTTTTATTACAAAACATAAAAGTTTTTGTATAATATATGCTTAATTCTATTTAAGAAAATCTGGAACTTAGTGCTTTTAAGTTAATTTAATTGGGTTTATATATATATTTAATTAACATAATATTATAGCATTTTTATTGATATTTACAGAAATGGGAATAAAAAGAAAGGTTTTACAAACACATGAAAAGAAATACACCGAATATACCCGTGCTATAAATCATCAACGTAAAAATTAGAAGAGTTTTTGAACATATAAACATGATATATTTGCCCACATTTCACTTGTTGTATATGATAATCGCATGTTTATAGTAGATTTTGCACATAGTATAGTCAATATACGTATTTATTTAGAAAAAAATTAATTTAATATGATATATTATTTAATGATATTATCATGAAAAACAATGAATTATTCATTATGATATATTTATTAAGTGATATTATTTAATGATATTATTATGAAAAACAATGAATTATTTATTATGAAACATATTTTAACGTTTACGTGTGGCATATGGAAAACATATGTCCCACAGAGTACAGATATCTTGTGGTGGGCTTGGTACACTTTTGATCCATGGTATGTGGAAATAAGTTTTAAAACGCTTGTGGTCTAGCATATTCTATTTGAGGCCTAGCAGGTAATTACACCTGTTCAGATAGATGGCAATTTGCTAATGGCTTCCACACATCCTCTTCGGTTGTGCTTTTGAGTTTTTTGACACCTAAATGACCCTACCACAAATCTGTAAATATGCGTGCTTTGAGGAAGGTTAGATAACAATCCCCTCGTCAGATAGTTACACGCTTCTTATTGTAAGGCAAGTCTTCCTCCCACAAAACTTTGATAATTCTCTTCCTGTCTGCAAAACGAAAAATTTTCGCTCACCTTAACACTTTTTGGAATTGGTCCACAACTTTATTGCAAAACTTTATTGAGCAACTTTTTTTTTACGAAACTTATCTGAAAAGGTTAATAGTAAATGTATTGTAAGTTTGAGATATATGGGAGCGATTACCAAGTAATGAAGTAATGTTTTATAACGAATATGAAATTATTATTAAAAAAATCCTTTTTATTTGTAACTATGGATTGATGTAATTAAAATTAGAATTATGACTGTAGTAATTAAAATTAGAATAATGACTGTAGCAATTAAAATTACAATAATAACTGTATTTAAAATTATAATCATGTATATAGGAACAATTAACAAGTAACGTTTTATAATGAAGTTCAAATTATTCAATATGCATACAAATCCTTTTTATTTGTAACTATGGATGTATGCAATTATATGAACTTTTTCCTTTTATGAAATGTTTGGAGCCTTAAAATTATTTTCACAAACAAACCGATAATCGTAACTTATAAGAAACAAACACATATTACTATTGGAATAAAATATTAAGCTAATAATAATATATGATCCTCAACTTCAAATTTTAAATTTCTTGCAAACGATTGAGTATATCTCGTTAACGTTTCCTTAACATAAAGTACATAAAAGAACACGTTGTCGTTAAATTGTATAGAATACCCAGCGTAATATGATGATATAATTCATATTACTAGACTTATTACTATGGAATAAACTTTGAATTTCCATTTTTACTAATATTACGTGTTTGTTTTTATATGTCTTGTTAGTAACATAAATTTAAATTAAAACTATTACAAAAATTCATTCATTAAATACAAAGAAAATCTTATATTGTTACAATACTGAAAGAGATCACACATTTTAAAATGCACATACACATTAGGGTGGAGTGAAAAGGGCAAAAAAAAAAAATTCAAATTTTAGTGTTTCCTGACCCAACGAATGGTGCCATTTGGTGAAAAAATCACTGTGAAAAAATTTAAGCGGAATCGTTCATCATCTTCAGGTTCCACATTGAGATATAAAATATAATATTAAAGTCAAACAGTAAAACAAAACCATTTTTTTTATTTTAATTTAATTTTTACAGTATTTTATTTTCAGATTAAAAAACGGTTCTAATTATTAAAAAATAGACATGAACATATTTTCATACATTATTTTCAGATTTCACACGAGGTCCAAAAAAGTTCATCTTGGTGTCAAATTTCGGAAGTTCGTTTCGTGACTTTATTCCGCTGCGAAGTATCCATCCCCGACGGCTTCTACACCACATGTTGCCAATGATGCTTGTGTTTCCAGTTTCACATGCCTCACCACTGCTTGAGAATGGCTTCTCTGTTCAAATTGTGAACCATTTCTGATCAATCTTGTTATGTCTTCATCACTGAAGTTCGTAGTAACTGGTGGTTCCAAAGGATTGTCATAGTGAATCATCTCGAAATAGTCATTTGCTTTTAAATTCAAATTGGGAAGATTAAATGATCTTATTTTCCCCTTTGAGTCAGTTTTTCTTGATTTCAGTATTCTTCTGAAGCCAAGTTCTCGAATGTGTGCTCGTTCATTTAGCATCGCTAACAGATTATTCTCAGAATGAGCAAAATAACAGTTCCTCTGAATAAATTCGTGAACGATTGTCTTAAAGTCTTCTGGAAATAATGAACTTTTTTTTATCATTCCATTAAGGTGACGTGTTCCATGAGTGGCATTCGGGATTTTCTTTATTTCAAACCAGGATGGCACATAAACTTTCATAACATATTATACCATGAGTTTAAAGTCTCATGGAGCATCATTATTGGTTTGGCGGTTGATACGTATAGGCGAAGAATTTTGTTGGCTGAAGTGAGCCATCTTGAGTGAGACATCTTCCCGGGTCTTCTGTTTGCTAATTCTGGAAGGCATTCCCCCAATGATACTGCCTAGAAATGTCGAAGAGGTGTTTTTGGTCTGTACTGAGTTCTTTTTTGTCAATTTCGGGAAAAGCAACTGGAATAGAGACAAAATTTGCCACGGCAAGAGTTTTGCATGTTTTCATAGATTTGCCTATTGTCGCGGAAAACTTTTGTGGTCCAGACGTATTTCGGTCCTAAATAAACAGAACCAGGTTCTGACAAGAGCGTAATATGCTCTAGCTGTAGTCCTGTAGTATAATAATTCATTTTCTTCTCATACATAATAGTCTTGTCATTTCTTCCATCGAAGTAGAGGGAATACAAAAATTGCGTTATTTGTGTAGAATCTAGCTGGGACCGTAACTTTCGACGTTCTGTCCTCAGCTTATTCCTGTCGATAACTTTAGCCGGTATATCTTTAGATACAATCGCTACATCATGAAGAACAGATGACGCAATGACAGCAGCTGACCTATCTGATATTCCTGTCCTATCACAAGCAACCGCTAAATGCAGCAAGGATATTTTCATCTAACTTGTCTTGGATGTTAAGGGAGTTTTATCATCGGTTGCTTTCAGACGTTTGGCTTCGAGGCTAACGTAATCGTCATCATCTTCAGGGATATCTTCTAATTATGAATCAGATCCTAGAATGACGTTCGCTGCTGAATCTGTAATAGACTTAGAAAAAGCTTTAGTTTTGCATTATCTTGCTTTGGCCTCATGGTTTTGCCTTTTATGTTGTTTTTTTCTTATACGCTTCAATTTTCGGCTTACAGAAATGTCTGTCGACACTATTGCCATTTTCTTACATGGCGTTGACCTGTTAAAAAAATTCGCCCCATACGAGGAATCTTTAAAGAACACTTGCATTGTTCATAATTCAAACATTTGCATGAAGAAATATCAAACATTTGCATGATGAAATATCAAACATTTGCATGAAGAAATATCAAACATTTGCATGATGAAATATCAAACATTTGCATGAAGAAATATCAAACGAAGTACTATTTGTCTGGTCGAAGAAATATTTCCTAATTTTGTTAGCCCCCTTTCGAGATTTTTATATTCTTTTCATATTTTTATACTTTTCATTGTAATTTCTTTATAAGTCGAAAAATTTCTTGATGATTTATACCACTGGCAAGGAGGCTTTCTTCCAAATTTTTGAAATTTTTTGAAATATCCCAAGAAACAATTTCGATGATATCTTTGACTGAAGGATCTTTCTTATTCCCCTTTCACAATAAATAATTTTTGATCCAGAGGCTTTAATGAATTAGCAAACGTGGGTAAAACTGTCCCAGAAAATGGAATCCACGTGACAACTATGTCATGGTAAAAATAGTTATCAGAATAGAACACGTGCTGCCATCTATTGAAATTAAGTAAATTTGCTTTTGATGTAGAGTACGAAAGTAATTTATAGCGCTAACATCTGACAGTAAAGTTTTAATTAAGTAATTTATTGACAAAATCATAATTAATTACTATTAATTATCATACAATTAATGTTAAATATCATTTTAATTAACACATTAATTAATTTAAATTATTTATTAAATAAAAGCAAATGTTTTTATATAAAAGGCTATATATAAACATTCTTTTGAGATGTGGAACCTCAAGATAGCAATATTTTGGGCTGAAATTTGGTAACAATTTGTTCTAGTGTGTTTGGCACCGTATAATGACTCAGGCAACATGAATTTCAAAAAAAAGTTTTTTCGCTCCACCCTAATACACATCAAATAAAAAAAATGACGTGGTCGTTTTTTTTTTAATTAGAACAACAGACAAGAAATTAAACAATTATAGTGAGTTTAACAATATTCTTAAGATTCATATAAACCAATGAAACGATTACCAAAATTGACAAAAAATTTACTTACTTGACAATTTTATTTTACATGCTACCTATTTTTTATTCACAATAAAAATAACTAATATCTCAAAGAAACCATGAAAATCTATACTAGATTATATTTAACCATCATATTTAAATATAAGAGTTTACATTATCTATTCAATATTTATTAAATAAGCAGAATAGGAAATGCAATTTTGCTGCTCTTAACACATGAAGCTCATGGGGATCGAATTGGACATCTAATATTCTCTAAATATAAGCTTAACCCTACAATATCTTGATCACGTAACCTCATAAACTGCCTGTACCCAAGTCCACTTAAATTACGTTCAGAGTAGGTACTAACTTGAGAAGCTTAAGACTTGTCATTTTAAACTTGGTGTAATCCTATTTACACTAAGATTAAAAGCATCAACTTGAACTAATTTTTAAATAAAAATAAATTCTGCTTGGTTGTTCTATATTCTTAAGATGATAAATGACATGTAGATTAATGATTTTACAAAGAAGAAAATTTAAAGTTTTACAATTACTTTTCCCCAGACTTTTAATATTAATTAAACAAATTATTGGTCTTGAAGTATTTTTAACTACCTTTTACATATAAACTTATCTTAACATCATGAAATGTTTAGCTTACACAAAAACGTTTTAAAAGATTACGCTAAATTATAGAATTGAAACAATACGATAAATTTGCAAACACAAAATTGTTTTGAAAATAAATGTAAGTAATTGATTTACTAAAGGGTCGACCTTTTTAAATAGAACATAGGACTAAATTTATTTCAAAAGATAAACATTTCTTCTTAAGTAAAGTTTCGAAACTTTAAGTATTTGATAGCCTACTATATTTGCTTAATAGTTTGTTTTTATTAACTCTAAGAACACGCTATATAATTTTTGTGCAACTCACATACATGTAAATCTCACTTTTATAACGTTGGCATTAAATAAAATGAAGGAAAATCACGAATAATTTTAAGTTATATTAATTTATTAAAGAGTAATGGCGAAACGTTCGGGAAAAAACTCCATAAATCATTACTGGGAGTATATATCAGTTGTAATATACTAGAATTTACTTGGTAAAAAGTAGTAACTGAAAAAATAAACATTTATCTCTGAGAACACGCTATATAATTTTTGTGCAACTCACATACATGTAAATCTCACTTTTATAACGTTGGCATTAAAGAAAATGAATGAAAATTACGAATAATTTTAAGTTATATTAATTTATTAAAGAGTAATGGCGAAACGTTCGAGAAAAATCTCCATAAATCATTACTGAGAGTATATATCAGTTGTAATATACTAGAATTTACTTGGTAAAAAGTAGTAACTGAAAAAATAAACATTTATCTCTGAGAACACGCTATATAATTTTTGTGCAACTCACATACATGTAAATCTCACTTTTATAACGTTGGCATTAAAGAAAATGAATGAAAATTACGAATAATTTTAAGTTATATTAATTTATTAAAGAGTAATGGCGAAACGTTTGGGAAAAAACTCCATAAATCATTACTGGGAGTATATATCAGTTGTAATATACTAGAATTTACTTGGTAAAAAGTAGTAACTGAAAAAATAAACATTTATCTCTAAGAACATGCTATATAATGTTTGTGCAAATCACATACAATTAAATCTCACTTTTATATTGCTGGCATTAAGACAAATGAATGAACTTCAAGAATATGTTTAAGTTATCTTAAGAATTTATTAGAGAGTAATGACGAAACATTCGGAGAAATCAAGCCAAATCAGTAATGGCAGTTAATATCAGTCGTAGTATACTAGAATTTACTTGGTAAAAGTAGTAACTGAAAAATGGGTGGAAGAACAAAACAGCTCCAGTTTTCAAAATTCTTCAGGGCGGGAGAAATACACTGCACGTTTCTTGTATCACAAAATAAAAAAAATACTTCTATTTTTTAATATATATATATATATATATATATGCCAACCTACATTTAACAGGGTTTTTTTCCTTGGCGTTTACAGCGAAAAAATAAAGATTATACTTTTACGTTCTCTTCGTAATCCAAAAAATATGTTTCGCTTTCATATCATCCAATCAATCAATCAGTTTAACAATATAATCCAATGACTTTTCAATCACATCAAATTTTTTCAGATATCCAGAGATGACGAACCAGACAGCGTAGACGGATACTACGTCGGATACAACTCTCACAGCAAATCCGAGCCGTACAATTTTAAAGCTGCAAATGCTTCGCAAGCCAACAGCCAATATTTTGTGATAAGTGGACTATCCCCTCTCACCGACTACAGTGTTATAGTCCAGGCATTCAATGGGAGAGGAGCTGGACCTCCATCTGAACCAGTTATTGTAAGAACACTTGAGTTTGGTAAGTTTCGTTTTATATTATCACTAGGTGGACCACCCGGCATTGCTCGCACTGTTAAAAATAGGTTCCCAAAAATAAGTAAAATGTACATATGTTTTATTACGTTCGATGCTTATCACAGCTCCCAATACATAAGTTTCATTTTTAAAAGAGACATTAACTCAAAAATGGTTAAAAAATATTAAAAATAACAGTTCCTATCCTACTTAAGCTTCCTTCATAAATCACTTTAAATAAATATTAACAATTACAACCGACTTACCGGGAATCGAACCAATATCCTCGGGTAGCGCAGATCAGTGTATTATCCGTTTAACTACCATGGCGACGGGAAGAAGTTATAAACAGTAGAAATGTTAAAAAGGTGTGACAAAAGGATGAGAAGCAAGGAAATTGAGTTGTAATAACTCAGTTTCCATTTAAACGATCTACATAAAAAATATTGTGAAAATCATCTTTTGAAAAACTATTTTAAATTTGTCAGATTTTATTAAACTGGCTTGAACAGAAGCTGAAATTAACACAATGATCATTTTTGAGAAAGTATAATTACATAAATTTGAGTACGCCATTGCTCATTTACGATACAATTATACTCAAAGAAAAACGAGTATGTTCAGGTACTCATTTTAAGTACCACTTTTTAACAGTGTGACATTTCCCAGACTTTATGTTAGAAAGTTGGCATATTTATTTACCGTGGCGAAATTTTATCGGTTTTAGTAATAAATCATTTCTGCTTTAAAGTGTAGGAAAAGGGATGGATGTGATTCCTCAATATCTCATGCCAACAGCGATCTTCCTATTATTTTAAGGTTCCAAGTGTGTAAAATGTTATCAAGATTGGAATAAAACTATTGATAAGTATTAAGAACATAGAAATCTACATATACTGTTTGTTATACATAGTGAGTAGTTATATAGCTCGGATGTGCCCTGCTGAGTATTCGGCGAATTAAAAGTATTTAAAAAACAACCCTGTCACACGATTTTTTAAATTCAAAATAAATATTACAAATTTACCTTTCTTTTATTTTATTCAATTATCTAGTTACTTTTTGTAATTCCAAAATTTGCACGCATCCCCAAAAACACACACTAAAATAAAAATTAATAATTACATTGTTAATAAGTATTAAAAAAATAAGTTATTTAAAAAGTTAGCTGTGGAACATAATTGAATCTGCAAACCTAAAAAATAAACTTATTATCCAACGTTGGCCTTGCATAAATAAACTTTTTGCTTCGGTTAAAAAACATATATTTAAAAAAAAAACTATTATTTATTAAACAATACATTGTTAAATATATATGTATTGAGTAAATATGTAGTAGTTTTATATATGCGTGTTTGTGAGACAAAACAAAATAATAAACGAACGTTAATCTCTTAAAATTTGCTTAAGGATTTTCGATTATAAGTAACCCTTTTTTTTAAGTAAACGTTAATTTAAAGGCTTATATCGTAGGTGGGAGGGAACTTAATATAAATATCATTATTTTTATATTAAATTGTTTAGAAAAAAATAAAAAATACACGAATTATTTTTATGCTTTGAATATTAGTTTTATTTTCCTTCTCATCAATATCGATAACTGACAAGAGAAAAAACATAATATAAAAAATAAAAAATAAGACACTTAGTTTTACGTTGAGTCAACATGTTAATTAATATTCAATTCTACTAATTCAATATTACTAATGAGAAAAGTATGTTTTATACATAAGTTTTAATGAAAAAATTCAATTCATTTAAACTGTAAAAGTACTGTTTCATAGATTATAGCTATTTATGAAAGAATATTATAAATTGTAAAGCATAAGATCTTTAGTTGAGGATTATTTTTTAAAAACAAAACTTATATCTAAGCTGTATGGTTCAGTATTTGAATACATAATATCGGTCCGATATCGTTATATTTTAGCTTTGTCTTGAGTCAGCTCTCGTCTCAAGTTAAATTTAATAATTTAATTTCTAGTAATATATTGAAAAGGATATAAATGTTTGAATATAAACAACAATTTTAAAATCTGAAATCCAAAATCAGTAATTTTTTTCGTATATTTAACAATCTAAATACACATTTTGTAATATTAATTTAATCATATATTTTATGCAATTTGTAATATTGAAATTTTTAATTTTTTATAAAGTTTTTATAACTATAATACATAGTTCTCGGAGTGGAAAATAATAATATGATATTACTTAAATTTTGATGTATTAGTATTTTTTTTATTAGTTTATTGTTTGATTTTAAGCAATAATAAATGCTATTTAGTTATTGAACAGCAACAAGAGATACAATTTAAATATGGTCGCAATGTTTAAAACTATATTACAGAGTTTCATGAAATGTGTAGGGTTTTGTGTAATAAATAATATAGTTATCTTTGTAATTATTGAAGTATAATAATGTTGGCATGAGCTAAATTTATATGCGACTCAATATTTACAAAATTTATTTCTCTCACGAACGAAATCCCAACTATTGTCGAGAATGTTATTATAGGTTACTACTTTTGTATTATATAAATACAAATTTGAGTTTTTAGATAAAGGCATAAAATAAATATATGTAAATATTTATATGCGTTGTACACAATATGTTTCAGAAAAATCATATAGTTCGTTAAATAAATCAGTACAAGTTATATATGTAAACATCAGTATAAAATTGCTTATTTTATATATTTAAAAATTACCATAGTGCTGAATAGCCATTTTCGTTGTCTATTTAAAAGCGCAAAAATGTTTAAAAGCAATATTTTCTCTCCATAACTCTTAACGCACACAGACGCACATTGTTATTGCAATTCAAATTAAACTATTTACTAGAACTGTTTAAACAAAATTTCGTTAAACATTTCAATCATCTCGTCATTTCAGAAAATCGCTTTCTTTCTATTGAATTCATATATTAAGTAAACATTCAAATGTATATTATGTTTACTCATAATCGTTTTCGAATAAATATTGTTTTAAATGTGACCAGGTCTAAATGAAAAACGCGATACCCTGTGTTAAGGATAAGGAGCTTGTACCGTTGATAAGTTGAAAGTTATTTAATTCATTGTATTTATAAAAACTATAAAATAAAATATTTAAATTAATTACTTAAAGTTAACAACAATGAATAAATACAGTAGTAATTGTCAATGTGAAAATGTTTTTATTAAACGACTAAAAAGCACAACAACTAAAGCCGCCAATGCACGCCAAAAAGAGAGAGGTTATCAATTCGACTGTTATGCATTTTTTCATGTATGTTTGAGCAAATTTTCTTTTCAAATTAAGATATTCGGAAAATTTTGTTTTTTGTTGGTTAAGGGATATCTCATTTGGACGTCTTTAAAAAAATATTCAGTCATCCGGCATTTAATTATCCGGAATTCTTCATTAACCGGACCATCTGCAAATAAAATAATGTCCGATTTCGATTTTTTTTGGTAAAAAAAAACCCCAATTCTGGGAAAACTGTGTATTATGGAAATAAACAATTTAATTTGATTAAATTAAACTAGAGTTACGCAAAAGGGCTGTATATATGATACATAAAATGCCAAATTTCGATCACATTTTTTACAACCAATCAGAGTTTGTTAAACACTTTCATATTCTAACTAAAGCGACAACCTTAAAATATTTACTGAGTAATATTGCATGTAGAAAAACAGACGCGATAGATCACTGCTTCCAGAACTCCTAGTTTTAATATATAACTTATGTTATAGCTTATCTTATGTTATAAGGAATCGTCTTAATAAAACATCGACATTAAAAACTCCATCCAAGTGGAGATAATGATTTGGTTTATAGAAAATATAAACTATATCCAAATCTAATTATTATTTAATTAATTTTCCCTGCTAGGGATTAATACAGTCTATGTTTATTATTACTGAATTAAAAAATAATAATTGAAATTAAACGGAAATACCAGTGTGGAGTGTTGAAGATATAAATAAAATCTCAGAAAAATGTTTTCATTGTCAGTATAATTAACAAATGGTAAAGTAATTTAACTATTCTTTTCTGCTATGATAAATTAACAAGCTAATCATTTCTTACAAATAATTGTTATTAACGAGAGGATATTTTGAAGACATGAAAACTAAAATTCTTAAAAAAAAAGATATCATAATTTATTTTGTTTTTAACATTCTTTAAATTTAAGAAAAATTAACAATGCATTTTTTTAATTACCTTAATTATATTTCTAGTTGGTATTTAAAAACGGTTTTAATTTAAAATAATACCATTTCTTTGTCAAACTATACACCAAGTTGCTTGATATCAAGTTAAATTCTTATAAATTATGTAATTTTTTAACGATTCAGTGTTTTTATATTCAATTAATGAAAAGAATAAATGTTGCTTATTGTTAGACATCTTTCAAGAATTGTTATCATAAAATAAACAAATGCAATTAAAAACACATGACAAGTTTTTCCAAGAAATGTCCTTAAGATATTTGTATATCCTAAGCTAACACAAATTTACTTCGCTGCCTTTCAATTATTCGAAAAGAAGTGCACAATCGTCTGCTACGCTTCTGTAAATATTTACTGTATTCGAATTAAAAATAACGAGTTTCTGAAAGCGTAAATATACGATGTCT
>OZ010674.1:57390593-57713093 GCA_963932185.1 Troglohyphantes excavatus | reverse complement strand
CCTTCCCACCATGGTCCATTGTTGTTGTTTTGCCTTAATGTGTTACAATAAAGTATGTTCATTTGATGTAGAAATCAGTCTTAGACAGGTTATCGAACTGTCTGAATGACTCTCACGGGTGTAACTGTCTGGCGGACGGATTATTAACAATTTATCCTCAAAGCAGCTAGATTCGCAGATGACGGGGTAGGGTCACTTGAAGAGTTGAAAAACTGAAAAGCTAAGCTGAAGACGATCTGAGAAACCACTAGTCAAGCGTCACATGTCCGGGACCTGTTCTACTTCAAACAACACACTTCAGCCCTCGCAAACTTGAAAAATTCATGCTTCCCCATTTCCCCTCATTGGTCAAAATTGTCCCAAGCCCATCTCTAGACCTGTAAAGTCAATGGGACAGGTACTATCCCAGCCCACACGTAAAGCTTAAGAAATATTTTAGCAGATCCTCACAAGATCATTGGTATTATAAATCAATTACTTCCTGTGTGAAATTTCAAGTTATAAATGATTTGAAAGTGTAGTGAATAAAATTGTATACCTTTACAAAAAAAATTACGATATTCATTATTGTTTTTTACTTTACATTTTCACAGTGTAATGAATATTCAGATATTTTTTTATTATATTTTTCAAAAATAAATTAAATAAAGCTAACTATTAATTTATAAATGCATTAGGCTTCGTATGAGCAGATACAATGCCAAAAGAAAAATAATTGTTTGCGCAAAGGTTAAAATAATTGAGTTGGTTTTGATGAATTCCGTATAACTCTTTCAAAAGGTGATAAACATTCTACTAATCATTATCTAATTAGCGGGCATAGTTCCTGATCTAGATATCTTGAAAGAGCTTCTTAGGAAATGGTGTTGGGAATTGTAATATAATTATGATTCACGCTTGTAACGTCTAAATAATTACTTGCGAATTTTTACATATTTCTTTTGTTTTGAGGTAGTAGACTGTATGTCTGTTTAGTCTCACCTTTTATGCTTCATTGCATGTTAATTTATGTTCTGTAATTTATGTTAAATATCTCATATTTTCTCTTATCTAAATTTATATTATACTTTCTTATTAAAATAATGTAAACATTACTTTCTTCATTTTTAGATTAGTAAACTAATAAATATGCTTGATAAATCTATGCTAAACTACTCTCTTTGAGAGCGCCCCTCGTACGCTTTATATTAGGTCATTTAACCACATTTAATTTTTTATAATTTATTAATTATCTTATATAAAGTGCATTGGAAATTAACTGGCTATCAACTAAACTTTTTAGTTACACACACATGGATTTAATAGGACAAACTATATGTCACTCGCTACCGCGCTAACAGATTCGGTAAATAATTTGGGGATTTTGTATGTATTCTTGTAATACGAGTTTGGCAATTTTTACCCTAACTTTGGCAATTGCGCATTCTGAGAACTGACTGTTCTGAGTCGGATGATGTTAAATAATCAAAGCAATATGTGTGCTGCTTTTTAGTTGTCCAGTTGGAAAAAAATTACAATGCAATTTTTGCGAGATAATCTTAGTCAATAAACTCTTGTTAAATTTTTAAAGTTGAGTAATCTCACAAATTCGCTTCTACAAAATTTTAAAAAAAATATTTACTTTTAAAATTTTATCTTATTCAATAGACTTGGAAAATAATTTTGTCATCATTGTTATAAGTTAATATTATAAAAGAGCAACATTGTTGAAAATGTTTTAAAATATTTATCAATGGTAGCGACAAACTTTTCTGTGTGATTGGATTTTCAGTATATTAAATAAATTGCTTCTTGCTTAAATTTCATCAGCCGCCCCTCTGGCATTGTAAGCATGGGATTGAAAAAGTTATTTCGTTTTCTTCAATAGTTGCCATTTTTGAGCATTTCAAATAATCGTCCTTTGAATTGAAAAATTTCAAACATTTGTTTTTATGGCCACACATCATTTCATATCAAGCATAATTCAATTGTTTTAAGGAAATTTCAAGAGTGCGAAATATTAAATTATTAACTTTTATACATTATTTTTATTGTTTTTCGCACATATTTTGTGTATTTATATTAACCCTCTGACGCTTATGGACGGGATATCACGTCCAGATATCTCCAGTTTTTCCATCAATGTATCCAGCTTTTTAACTCATAAAAATACTCAATTTTACAATATTTTTAAAATCTTATTTTATTGGTGTTGAACTTCAACGTTGTTTCTTTACAATGAATTAAAATTTCGATAACTATATCAAAGTGCATGTCTAGGAGAAAATATTTAGCCTTGCAAGCACTGAAAACAACTTTACAATTGTTAAATTAGCATGAGCGTTAGTAGGTTAGTGTTTCTTGAGAAAGTTTGTTTTCAGTTCCTAATTAATTTATTATGTATATACACATTAATAATTTGTTAAGTTTATTTTATCAATGTAAATATTTAGAATTAATGTATAGTAAATAAGTAAACTAGAAAAAAATTGAGTGATAAAGTAACTTTGAACTATCTTATTTGGTATGGTAATTGGCATTCTTCATATCAAGACTTTTAAACAAATCATGTTTCTGCAATGTTGTTTAAACAAAAATATAAAAAAATATTTATAGAAAATCCTTATTTCAGTAGTAAATATCCCTTTTGCGTGTCTCACACGCAACGGATCTTAACATGGGATATATTTAAAAATGGAATTTTCCAGAGCAGTGACTAATCGCACTTTTGCCGCATGAATATTAACGTTTTTTAAATGCGTTTAGAAATATTTAATTTCCAAGCGTGTTTTAAACGAGCTGTTGTAAGTTCTGCCATCTAAGTGTAGAACTATTATTTTTTTTAATATTTTGATTGTGTTTTTTTTTTTTTGGGGGGAGGGATAATTATCGCTCAGGAATGCTAGTATCTTATTATTTAATGTATTTATTTTAGATTTATTGTATTTAAAAAAAAATTATGCTTTTACAAATTACAAACACGTGTTTAAGACAAATGCCTTTATATTCAATACATTATCAAAATAATAAGAATTTCAGAATCGTAATCCAATTGAATATCCAATGTGTAGAGTGAACTGGTACTTTTTAAATTCACCGCGAAAGGCCTGTCGGCTATTCAGGCTGTATCAAATGCCATTTCATAAGTTGGCCTTGTCACCTGATTATGGTTCCGAAATTCCAAGGCACATCTTGGCTATTTCAAGGCTTTTAAATACGGTTAGAAAAATAAACAGTTATAAGTGTTCCATGCCACATAAAATTTCGACTAATATTTTATATCTTGATTTTATGACCTGCACAATATTTTCCAAACTTGTTTTATTTGGGTATAAATTCAAAGGCATCTCTTTAAAAATAAACAAGTTGTTTCTTAAATTTTTGATATAAATTTATTAAAATATCCTTCACACTCTCTAACAAAGAAACCAACTTTAAAATTTGATAAATTTTCTGGGAGGCTAGAGGGAGACTCTTAAATACGGTTAGAAAAATAGACAGCCGTAAGTGTTCCGTGCCACATACAATTTCAACTAATATTTTATGAACCTGCTCTTCATTTTATGACCTGCACAATATTTTCCAAACTTGTTTTATTTGGGTATAAATTCAAAGTCATCTCTTTAAACATAAACAAGTTGTTTCTTAAATATTTTGATATAAATTTATTAAAATATCCTTCACACTCTCTAACAAAGAAACCAACTTTAAAATTTGATAAATTTTCTGGGAGGCTAGAGGGAGACTCTTAAATACGGTTAGAAAAATAGACAGCCGTAAGTGTTCCGTGCCACATACAATTTCAACTAATATTTTATGAACCTGCTCTTCATTTTATGACCTGCACAATATTTTCCAAACTTGTTTTATTTGGGTATAAATTCAAAGTCATCTCTTTAAACATAAACAAGTTGTTTCTTAAATATTTTGATATAAATTTATTAAAATATCCTTCACACTCTCTAACAAAGAAACCAACTTTAAAATTTGATAAATTTTCTGGGAGGCTTGAGGGAGACTCTTAAATACGGTTAGAAAAATAGACAGCCGTAAGTGTTCCGTGCCACATACAATTTCAACTAATATTTTATGAACCTGCTCTTCATTTTATGACCTGCACAATATTTTCCAAACTTGTTTTATTTGGGTATAAATTCAAAGTCATCTCTTTAAACATAAACAAGTTGTTTCTTAAATATTTTGATATAAATGTATTAAAATATCCTTCACACTCTCTAACAAAGAAACCAACTTTAAAATTTGATAAATTTTCTGGGAGGCTAGAGGGAGACTCTTAAATACGGTTAGAAAAATAGACAGCCGTAAGTGTTCCGTGCCACATACAATTTCAACTAATATTTTATGAACCTGCTCTTCATTTTATGACCTGCACAATATTTTCCAAACTTGTTTTATTGGGATGTTAAATTCAAATTCATCTCTTTAAGAATAAACAATTTTTTTATTAAAAAATTATATAAATTTATTAAAATATCATTTAAACTCTCTAACAGAGAAAACAATTTTAAAATTTGGTTAATTTTCTGGAAGATCAGAGGGACGCTTTAAAAAAATGTTAGAAATATAGACAGCCGTAAATGTTCCGTGCCACATACAATTTCAACTAACTAATATTTTACGAACCTGCTTAAAAAATACCCTAAAAGAGTAATGGATGTTAAATTTGAATAAAAATACAACCATCAATAGATGAGATATAAATTTTTACGATCACACAAACCGTAAATTTTCTTCTTTACTTACCATCATTACACCTTGCCTTCACACCCACAGGGTTACTTTGATGATCACATATACATACAAATATATCTCAAAGGGTATAAATAGAGCTCTCTGTCATTCATGCTAAGAGATGAATTTAGAATCGAGAAGAAGCCATATATGCAATGGTATATCAAGATGAAGATGAAAATGGGACTCTTATGACCACATTACTTTTTCACACCCAAACGACCTAACAGTGTGATCCTTTTCCGGAATAATGCGGATAAAATGCCATCGAATTCGCGTCTTTGGCAAAGAAGTAGCAACGTTCAAGACGTTAAATTTGCATTTTGAGGTTTTGGGATGCGAATTCCCATAAAAATGTAACGGTCTTCGCTAGCGATCATGTTTTTTATTCATTTACTGCCTATATATATCTTGCGTATGCATATTTGGGAGTTGGGTTATATAATGTTTTAGAAAGTATATTGGGCGATTCTAATTCGGGAAGTGTTTTTTTTCCCTATGGTTTATCACCCTTTTTATTCGCAATTACAATTTCTTTGAATTTTGCAGCGGTTTACTTAAGCATGTCGTTTGGAGACCAATTGTGTTTAATGTGAGAATTTGGGGGTAGTTCAATTGAATATTTTAGGGTAGATAATAGCCCTCGATAACAAAAATCCGTCGTATTTCAATGATTAAAATTGCTCCAAATTGTTTAATATTTTATTTATTTTTAAATAATTCAGCGAATAACTAAACTTTAGTTACGATTATTACATTTCAAAAATTTAGTTTTGTAAAGGGTGTTCCAAAATTAACAAAAGCTTTGAATTAAATAAAAAAACAGTTTTATTTCTTTAAATTAATATTTTTTTTATTGAATCGTAAAGTACACAGGATAGGGTTATGTATGGACTAACACATAAGACAAATGGCCTTCACGGCTTTGTTGGCCCATACGCACTCTTTTGTCGAAATTTTCTATGACCATTTTGTATAAATGTGGCTGAATTTCGTTGATGCAGCGTTAAATTTCCTCATTCAATGCACGCGTGATTCTGGGCTTGTAGGGTGCCTACAAGCCCAGAATCACTCGTGCATTGAATGAGGAAATTCAACGCTGCATCAACGAAATTCAGCCACATTTATACAAAATGGTCATGAACATTTGACTTCACATAACCCCATAAAAATAAATCCAATGGTGTTAAATCACACGATCTAGGGGGCCAATTCTTATCTCCAAAACTAGAGAGTACGCCAGGAAATGTATCATGCAGTAATTGAATTGTTTAACGGGCTGTATGGCATGTGGCGTTGACACCATTTTTACTAACCCTAAACTATCAGCTGTCAAATGTATTTGTTGATAGGGTTGCCAACACTTTACTGCACGAATGGTGGCAAATTCAAATCTTGCGTTAATTTTAGGACATCCTTACAAGCAATTTTAAATAATAATTTGTTTTTGTGTTTTTCTTAAAACTGATGTTTTCAGTACGTTAGTGCACTTTATTCAATATTTTCATTTAATTTTTTTAACTATAATACATTACAAAAATACATAAAATGTACATAGCAAACCTAAAATATTTCTTAAATTATGAAAAATTAATACTGTATGTGACATTTTAAGTTGCAAAGAAAATTAGGTTCAAAACATTTATTACTCAGACTCCAGAGCACGACATGTTTCAGTTTCGAGGTTACATCGTGAATCTATATACAAGATGCATACTTTGAGAAAGATAATGCATTCTGGACACCTCTGATTGGTTGATCGAAGTTTTACTTTGCCTTTTTAAGTTTGAGTTCGTCTTTTCGAAGTTGCGTGGGAGGGAAAGTAGTCACATATGTCATGAAGAATCATCAGATATCTTTGAGTGGGATATTGCATCATGAAATGAAATATGGTGGATGCTTTGGTACTGGGAAAAGTCAGTTTATAAAAAGAGGCGATCTACAAAGTTAAAGACAGTTATTTAAAGTAATGGTTGAAATGGGGGTTAAAAAAATGGAATAATTTTAAAGTGGGTAAGAGTTAGAAAATATCTTACATGTATGTTATGAAGTTATTTGTATTTAAACAGGGCTATTCAAATGCATTTAATATGCAATTGCTTTGATTTTACATTACTCAATTTAAGTAATTTAATTGCCAAAAAACCTCAAGTGGTAGTAAATTATCACAATTGCCATTTTAGATATACGGATTTAAAATAATTGAAAGATCATAAATTATTTAATAAATATTAAGAATTAGAAATAAAATTATATGCGTTCATATTGTTCAAACAATCTGTAAAATAGTAATATAAAAGTAAAACATTTTATTTAAATGCTCATTTAAAGTTTTACAAAAACAATTGCAATAACGAAAATCTTAAAATTGTCTTTTTAATACTACATCATATTGAATTGTAATATTTCAAAATAAAACATAAGCTACTTAAAATATGATATTTTTTTAAACTATGTAAGTATACAAAACCCAAACTATAACTGTATTTGTTGTGTGTCAACATAAAAGTATTCTAAACAGTATTATACATCTTACCCTTCAACGTTCCGTTTTTAATATTTTTATACGTGGTTTATGACCTCAACTTTCTTTTCAACAAACACATAAATGGTATACGGCCTACGTGCTCAAGGAATTGCAAAACTACTTTTGAAGAATTCCTTTCTCCGTTGGGACATACTTTTCTATGCGCAGTTATAGTTGAAGAGGACAATATCGATTTTGCGAAATATATTCCATCGACTTATCGAGAAGAAGAAACAAAAATGTTTTTGAAAGAGATTATACAGGAAAATATGAAATATGCTTGTAACTCGGGACTTTGCATAAATATGTAAGGCTTTTACATTATTGCTGTCTTCAAAGGAACGTTGAAAGATGTATATTATTTTGCTGAAAACATGTATATTGAATCAATGGCTGGTGCTTATAATATACATTGAATGAATTATTTTATAAATTATTCCTTATTTAAAAGCGTCTGGTAACGACTTTTGCATATATTTGAAATAATATTTTGTTGTTGCATGGGACACTTTTTATGTTGATATATAAATAATAAAATTATAAAATGTGTATGATGTAGTTGTTAAAGTGGTTTGCAATAAACGTAAAAGTTTATCTGTAAATGTATTTAAAATAATAAATTGAGTATTTATAAATATACAAATAATTATAATTTAATTCGATTTAAAATTAAGTATTTTTTTTACCCTCTGAACGAGTAGAATTGTAAAGTTGGTTTCTCTTCAAGTAGTTTTACATTATATTTTCGATGCACGTCTCTCTTAGACGTAAATCATGACATTATTTTTCTTATGATATTTAAAACAATATGTTTTTGTAATTTTGCAATAAAATATTTTTTGTTAGTTTTATGAAAAACAAACACATATATGTTTATTTAAGTTTGTCCTTGAATTAAGTTTATAGCATGTATGTCTGTTGAAAAGTTAATTCGTTCCATTATTTTACTGGATGTATGTTCTCACATAGCTTTGTATTTTTAAACATACAAAACAACGATTGTAATAAAGAACGAATGTTTTGATTGACATCCGAAAACAGGCCACAAAAATGATCAAACCGCAGAATAAAATATTAATGTTTATTGTCTACTATTTTTAACATTGCCTGCCTAATGCCCTAATGTCATTATTGCGACACACAGAGCTAAATTATTTTATATCAGCTAATCAAATCAATCTATATTAATATAATAAAGTATTAATATAGTAAAAAGTATAATCGAAGTATTCCTAGTGTAATTAAGTTAGAAGGTGTTCAGCATTTTATGCTATCAAACCAACAAAAAAATACGTTCCGGGTAATTTAATTGGTATGTAACATATATAACATCTTATATATAAAGCAGAAATCTCCAAATTCTGTCCGGATGTGTGTTTGTTTGTTGGTTTGTTTGTTGGTTTGTCAGTATATTATAGGTTCCGTAACTACAAAACGCAGAGCTTTGAAATTCACAGAATAGTTAGTTCAAAAAATAAGAATTTTAACGTGACTATTTTCAAGTCTCTGCGATGTTCCATTCGAATGTTATGACATTTATTAGAGTGCGTCAGCAAAGTTTCACGAAGTGGCAACAGTAAAATCAGTTAAAATCAACGGAGAAAAGCGAAAATGTAATATAAAAAAATATGAATCAATTAGAATGCCGATATTTACAAGGAATACTCCATAACTACAAAATGTAGCTTTATGAAATTTACAGAGCACTTTACGTAAAAAATTAGGCATCTTTTGTGATAATTTTTAAGTTTCTACGATATTCCATTCATATGTTATAAATATTTTAATGTATTCCATTGACTTAACATTGATGAAAATGTCGTTTGCAATTTAAAATAAAATTTTTCGTTATTGACACTATACAAATTACGTCATAGGTTTTGTTTGATTTAATAATTATTGAAAAACGTCTGCACATTGGGTTTTCTGCTACAATACGGAACCATTCAAAAATTTAAACAACCAGAATTTTATTTTAGGCAAATGGTTTAGAATTGTATTAAAATTTTATAATCGTTTTATCTCTTTTATTTTGTTTTTTTGTATACAGGTTTATTGTAACTATATTTAATTATATTAAATTGAACTTTTAGAACAATTCATCCAAAATACAAGTAATTTGTGTATGAACTTCCATTTTATTTATTTGAATAATATTTTATGCAAGTATTTTTGTTTATTGTACGAAGCTTGGTTTTACTGTGAATTTTCAGCTCTATTAGACTTTTTTATGTTATTAAAGATTAAAATTTCACAGATACCAACTGATAATTTAGAAAATATTTTATTTAATGTGCCAATGAATATTTCCTTTTAAAACATTGGCGATCATTAATAATTAAATGTAGAATTATTGAAAGTACATGGTGAGATTATAGTATCCTGCGCCGTTTGCTAAACTATCGGCAAGTTATAACTGTGTATTCTTTGGATAAAGTGCGTCTTGGCTGTAATTTGCTGTGGAAACTTACTAAATATTTGTATGACAGGTATTTTTCGATGCGAATTCAATAATAATAGTATCACAAACTCCAAATTTTAGGAAAAATGGTTTAACAAAATGAGTAAATGCCGAATTTTTAATACATTGATCCGTAATTAAAAAAAATGTACTCAAAAATAAAATAGGTGGTTATTCTTTTGTAATAATATGATTCATGGGAATTCTTTAAAATATGGTAATTTGGGCGTTGTAAAAGAAAATTGTGTACTATTTCAAAACATACTATTTATGATTGAGTATTTATGCCAGGCTGTTATTTCTATTCTCACTTTGATAAATAATTTGAGGCATTTTATTTACAAAAAACATTTAGGTTCATTCTGGCTGCAATTTACATTTTTGTGTTCTGCATTACTGAGGTCAAGCATGCAAACTACTAATTAGATACACATGTTGTTGGTCGAAGATATTGCAAAGATGTAGCCGAAACGATACATTGGAACGGGTATTTGGAAATAGTCAAATCAAAATTGCAAAACTGGAAAAAGGGAAGTTTGGAATGTTTTGAAAGATAAATCATTAAAGTTCTTGATCAAATTTCTTAATTTTGTCATCTTTAAAAAAATATGTTTTTGCTGTCTGGCTTCAGAACATTTCAATATCGAAATAGATTCAGAAGTTTCATTAAAATTCACGATGAAGTTATTGATTTAAAACTGCAATTTAATTAAACCCTCCTTGATGAAATTTTTTTAAAAAACTAATATAAAAATGAAGATTATATAGCTTTGTTTATTATTTAAATTAATATTTTTTTCCTCAAATAAAAATAATCATAGTTTTATATAAATACTTATTCCTATAAAATACCTGTTATAATGCACATTATCTTTCAATAATGATGATAACAGTAATTAAATTTTCATCGATTAAAAGAAGCACTGAAAACTAAAATATAATTATAGTCATTTCCCAAATAACATGCGGCATCCGGGTTAAAAAAAATCGGTTATGTACATATCGCGCTGTACTGAGCCCCTACTCTGTACAACGTTGAAAGAGGGGGAGGATAAATGGCCTACAATGGTTGAAACGGCCTTCCTTCCTTTACATGATGGTATGTCATTTATCCATATAGGCTAACTCCACGTGGCATTAATAACAGCGGTACTCTTATTTTCACCTGGTGCAAGCGTAAGAGGGGGGAATGGGTGGTTAAAAATCGGCATGTACGAAACGTCTGACTTTCGTCTCCACGATAGTATATTATTTATGCCCATCAGCTGATCCCACATGAGTTAAGGATTTTAAAAACGTTGTTGTTTATTATGGGATTTCATGCAACTATGCATACCCATATCAAAAGGAAATTCCTATTAATTTCTAAACATATTATTGTGCAGGAATGTTTAATTTTTAAAACACCATACCTTATGAGAGATAAACAAGAAATTATAGGATTTTTATCGGTATACTGGCAACCAAGTAGTATATAGATATTTTTACTTTTTTAACTTATAATTTATTAAACATAAAAATATTTTAAATTATAAAAAAAAAGCTTTATCACTTTTTAAAGAGGAATTCTAAAATGGTATATGCAATTATCCCAGGGAGGAGAGGAAATGTATATTTTTTCAGTTATTTGTCGTTATTTTATTTATCTCCGTGCGAAGAACGGGTACTTTTGCTAGTCTTATATATAAAGCAGAAATCTCCAAAATCTGTCCGGATGTTGGTTTGTTTGTCAGTACTTTATAGGCTCCGTAACTACAAAACACAGAGCTTTGAAATTCACAGAATAGTTAGTTCAAAAAATAAGAATTTTAACGTGACTATTTTCAAGTCTCTACGATGTTCCATTCGAATGTTATGACATTTTTTAGCGTACGTCATCAAAGTTTCACGAAGTGGCAACAGTAAAATCAGTTAAAATAAACGAAGAAAAGCGAAAATATAATATAACAAAATTATAAACCAATTAGAATGCCGATATTTACACGGAATACTCCGTAACTACAAAACGTAGCTTTATAAAATTTACAGAGTACTTTACTTGAAAAATAAGGCATTTTTTGTGATAATTTTTAAGTTTGTGCGATGTTCCATTCGTATGTTATAACTATTTTAATGCATTCCATTGACTTAACATGAATGAACATATCGTATGCAATTAAAAATAAATTTTTTCGTTATTGTCACTATAAAAATGACGTCATAGGTTTTGTTTGATTTAATAATTATTGAAAAACATCTGCACATTGGGCTGTTTGTTACAATACGGATTCATTCAAAAATTAAAACAACCAGAAGTTTATTTCAAGGAAATGGTTTAAAATTGTTTCAAAATGTTATATTTGTATTATATCTTTTGTTTGTTTGTATTCAGGTTAATTGTAACTATATTTAATTATCTTAGATTGAACTTTTAGAACAATTCTTCCAAAATGTGAGTAATCTGTGTATGGACGTCCATTTTTTTAATTTGAAAAATATTTAATGCAAGTATATTTTTTTAATTGTTCGAAGCTTAGTTTCACTGTGAATTTTCAACTCTGTATGGCTTTTTAATGTTATTAAAGAATAAAATTCCACATATACCAAATGATAATTCAGAAAATAAATATTTTATTTAATGTGCCAATGAATATTTCCTTTTAAAACAATAAATGGCGATCATTAAGAATTAAATGTTCTGAATTGTTTGAATGAATGTTCTGAATGACTGAAAGTACATGGTGAGTTTATAATATGCTGCACCATTTGCTAAACTATTGCCAAGTTATAACAGTTTATTCTTTGAATGAAGTGCGTCTTGGCTTTAATTTGCTGTGGAAACTTACTAAATATTTATATAACAGGTATTTTTCGATGCGAATGCAATAACAATAGAATCCCAAAATAAAAAAAAATTATGAAAAATGGTTTAACAAAATAAGTAAATACGAAATTTTTAATACATTCATACGGAAATAAAAAAAAATATTCTTAAAATTAAAATTGGTGGTTGTTTTTCTGTAATAACAGCATTCATGGGAAATCTTTAAGAAATGGGCATTTGGACATAGTAAAAGAGGGTTTAAAAATCGGCACGTAAAAATTGTCTGACTTTCATCTACACGATAGTATGTTGCTTATACCCATCAGCTGATTTCACTTGGAGTTAAGGATTTTACAAATGTCGTTTTGTATTATGGGATTTCATGCAACTATGTACCGAAACACACATACCGAAAGGAAATTCCTATTAATTTCTAAAAGTATATTTGTGCAGGAATCTTTAATTTTTAAAACCCCGTACCTCTTGAGGGATAAACTGGGATTTATAGGAATATTTATTGGTGTATTAGCAACCAAGTAGTATAGATATATTTTTACTTTTTTAACTTCTAATTTATTACAAATAAAAATATTTAAAATGATAAAAAACAGCTTTAAAATTTTTAAGGAGGAATTCTAAAATGGTATATGCGATTATCCCAGGGAGGAGAGGAAATGTATATATTTTCAGATATTTGTCGTTATTTTATTTACCTCCGTGCGAAGAACGGGTACTTTTGCTAGTCTTATATATAAAGCAGAAATCTCCAAAATCTGCCCGGATGTGTGTTTGTTTGTTGGTTTGTCAGTATATTATAGGCTCCGTAAATACAAAACTCAGAGCTTTGAAATTCACAGAATAGTTAGTTCAAAAAATAAGAATTTCAACGTGACTATTTTCAAGTCTCTACGATGTTCCATTCGAATGTTATGACATTTTTTAGCGTACGTCAGCAAAGTTTCACGAAGTGGCAACAGTAAAATCAGTTCAAATCAACGGAGAAAAGCGAAAATGTAATATAAAAAAATTATAAACCAATTAGAATGCCGATATTTAGACGGAATACTCCATAACTACAAAACGTAGTTTTATGAAATTTACAGAGTACTTTACTTGAAAAATAAGGCATTTTTTGTGATAATTTTTAAGTTTGTGCGATGTTCCATTCGTATGTTATAACTATTTTAATGTGTTCCATTGACTTAACATAAATGAAAATATCGTTTGCAATTTAAAATAAAGTTTTCGTTATTGACACTATAAAATGATGTCATAGATTTTGTTTAATTTAATAATTATTGAAAAACGTCTGCATATTGGGCTTTTTGCTACAATACGGAACTATTCAAAAATTAAAACAGTCAGAATTTTATCTTAGGGAAATGGTTTAGAATCGTATTAAAATGTTATTATTGTTTTATCTCTTTTGTTTTGTTTGTATACAGGTTAAGTATAACTATATTTTATTACCTTAGATTGAACTTTTAGAACAATTCTTCCAAAATGCGAGTAACTTGTGTATGAACGTCCATTTTATTTATTTGAAAAATATTTAATGGAAGTATTTTTGTAAATTTTTTTCACTGTAAATTTTCAACTCTATATGACTTTTTAATGTTATTAAAGAATAAAATTCCACATATACCAAATGATAATTAAGAAAATAAATATTTTATTTAATGTTCCAATGAATATTTCCTTTTAAAACGTTAAATGGTGATCATTAAGTAATAAATGTTCTGAATTATTGTTCTGAATGAACGTTCTGAATCATTAAAAGTACATGGTGATATTGTAATATGCTGCACCGTTTGCTAAACTATCGTCAAGTTATAACAATTTATTCTTTGGATAAAGTGCGTCTTGGCTTTAATTTGCTGTGGAAACTTAATGACAGGTATATTTGGATGTGAATGCAATAACAATAGTATCACAAAATAAAAAAATTAGGAAACAGGGTTTAACAAAATGAGTAAATACCGAATTTTTAATACATTGATACGGAAATAAAAAAAATTCTTAAAATTAAAATAGGTAGTTATTCTTCTGTAATAATAGAATTCATGGAAATTCTTTAAAACATTGGCATTTGGAAATAGTAAAAGAAAGTTGTGTAGTATTTTAAAACATATTGTTTTTGGTTGAGTATTTATGACAGGCTGTTAATTTTATTCTCACTTTTATGGCAGTTTATTCGCAAAAAACGTTTAGGTTTATTCTGGCTGTAATTTACATTTTTATGTTCTGTATTACTGAGGTTAAAAATGCAAGCTACTAATTAGATACACAAGTTGTTGGTCGAAGATATTACAGCAGATATTGTAGCCTAAACGATACATTGGAACGGGCATTTGGAAATAGTCAAATCAAAATTAAAATACTGGGAAAAGGGAAATTCGGAATGTTTTGAAAGTTAAATCATGAGGGTTCAAAAAAATTCTGTTATTTGTTTTTGCTGCCTTTTTCACTTCCATACGGCTACATAATATTTTAATATCGAGATTGATTCAGAAGTTTCATTTGAATTAACGCTTAAAGTTATTGCTTTAAAACTCCAATGAAACCCTTCTTGATGAAATTAAAAAAAAAAAATACAAAAATGAAGTTCATAGCGCTTTGTTTATTATTTAATTTAAATTATTTTTTTCCTTTATAAAATAAATCATAGTTTTATGTAAATACTTAGTCTTATAAAATACCTGCTTTAACGCTCATTATCTTTCAATAATGATGACAACAGTAATGAACATTTCAATGATTAAAGAAGTTATCCGTGAAAGAATCCGTGTTAAACAAAATTGGGTATGTACAGACCGCTCTGTATTGAGTTTTACTCAATACAATTACTTCGTTGAGAGGGGGAGGTGATAAATGGCCTACTTGGTTGAAACGACCTACCTTCCTTTACACGACGGTATGTAATTTATACATATAGGCTGATTCCACGTTGAATTAATGATATCGGACTCCTTTTCACCTGTTTCAAGCTTAAGACGGGGAGAGGGATGGGTTAAAAATAACGTCTTACTTTCGTCTACGCGATAGTATATTATGTATACTCATCAGCTGATTCCACTTGGAGTTAAGGATTTTAAAAATGTTGTTTTTTATTATGGGATTTCATGCAACTATGTACCGAAACTACCCAAACCGAAAGGAAATTCCTATTAATTTCTAAAAGTCTTTTTGTGAAGGAATGTTTAATTTTTAAAACTATATACCTAATGAGAGATAAACTATAAATTATAGGATTTTTATCAGTGTATTAGCAACCAAGTAATATAGAGATATTTTACTTTTTTTAACTCCTAATTTATTCAAATTAAAAATATTTTAAATTATTAAAAACAGCTTTATAACTTTTTAAGGAGGAATTCTAAAATGGTAATGCGATTTTTCCTTGGAGGAAAGGAAATATATATATTTTCTGTCATTTGTCGTTATTTTATTTATCCCCGTGCGAAGAACGGGTATTTTTGCTAGTATATATATATATATATATATATATATATATATAACATATATAACACATATGTAACATATATATATATATATATATATATATATATATATATATATATATATATATATTGATATTATTATTTAGAATTGCTTCACAACAGTAAATAACTTTAACAATGTGCCTAACATATTCCCCAATGCACCCAATCATACAATCAATCACATCCAGAAAGATATCTCCAAAGATACAATTTCATCAGAAAATGATACAATTCTAACGAGATCTCCTGAAACATCTTTCCAGATTATAGAAAAACACATTATATGGGACCCAGGAGCGGATATAGGCATTACCAGCCGCTAGATCAATATCTATCGCTACAAGACGAGTCGGATATTCCCTCTGTACCAAGTTCGGATCCCTTTTTTCACGTATATAGCCACTTTTTGTCTCCTAGTCAAAGCCTTTTGCACCTTCCCTTGAGGAATCATACTTTGGCAGGGTTCCAAGCAAGATTTCTCGCCAAAAAAAGGAATCGCAATCACTATCCAGTGCACATCAGATACGTCCCTAGGGAATTCAGTACGATTTTTTTTCCCTTTTTAGTATTTTTTGCTGTAGATGTTATCCTATTCGTCTGGATGAGTGGTGTTTATCAGAGCAGATAATTATGTCCAATTGAGCAACAAGTCCACCATTTACGACCAAAAAATGACCTGCTAAGGATGTCATTTTGCACAATACGCAATTTTATAGCGTTGTTTTATACGAATTAATAACGCTTTGACGTGATCTTTTTATTTTATATTTTAGTTATTTATTACATTTTTCATTGCATCTTATACATTTTTTTAATTGAATGGGTGAAAAAAATATTCCAACTGGGTTTCAATGGCATATTTTCCTTTTTAATATCACCCATTCAATTGTAAACCAATATATATGTTTTTTTAAACCCTAAATGGTATTTCATTTTAACCCTCTGACGCTCATAGACGTGATATTACGTCAAAAGATTTCCAATTTTCCCATCAAGGCATCCATTTTTTGCTCAATTTTCAAATATTTTTTCAATCTAATTTTGTTAGTATAACTTAACAGCTACCTCTTTACAATTAATTGAAATTTCGGCAAAATTATTAAAATGGTTTCGGTAATTTAATCTCAAAAGTTAAAACAACCTTTACAATTTCTAAAATAGAGTGAAAAGAACACGTCAATGCGTGTAAAGTTAAAGAATGAAAATATACCTGTGAGCACTGCATGTGTTTCAAAATGTGTAAATCAATGTGTAAGTAGTAATAAAAATATTTATAGGGTTCTCTTTAAATTCACCTGTTATGAAAGTCCACAAATGTTTCCTTTAAATACAACTATAGTCTCGCTTATTACTCATGTATTGCATGAAAAAACTAATAGAACATTTATAAGAATGAGACCAATGATTTTATATTTCATATATTTTTTCAGTATTCCGATACACTTTTAGGTGTTAGTTAATGATACAATATATTCGTCTTATTTATATACATATTCTGCTATTAAAAAAATTATGTTTTCATAAAATACATTTATTTAAGACTTGTTAAAAGTCCTATTCATTTTGAAATCTACTCGAATAATAATATTGTCAAATTTGTATATTAAACGATTTTTTAAAGTTCACTAGTGTCGTGGCGGTAAATTGGCTAGTACATTTTTTGGATTGCGTTGTGTTATTTTTTTGTATCTTTATGAATAATGCCGTCTTGGAAAAAATACATACATACCAAAATTTACTTTTAAAACGGTGCTTTATTGACACATTATATTAAATAGGAGAAAACTTATGGTTGGGGGGTAATGTGCAAATATTAGCTACTGACTCACGTGTACCGGTTGGGGAGAGTTCCGTCTGAGGTGATTAGCTGGTTGATTGGGATGTAGATGACCGGCTACCAGGGGCGTTACCATGGATGTGGATGCTGACGTCCGGTGTCCTGGCATCAGGACCTTTCCTTCTCCAGGGGCTCGTCTGGTTCCGCAGCTCAGTGGCGTTGGTACGAAGTGGGAGTGCTGCCGTCAGGACTCATGGTATTGGGACTTTTCCGGAGATGGACATGAGGACGGGAGACGATAGAGCAAAAATTTACCCGTATCTCTTGGGCAAAGGCAGAGTCGAAAAGTGATGTGGGAAATCTTGCATTTCCCACGGTGGTCTCTTGGGGTGGGGGGTTGCAATCCCACATAAATTATTAAACCCACCACTTGGAATTCGCTCCGCCCCTCTTGGTCACCCCTCCCAACCAATCCAGTTATGGTTGTAAAAAATGGCTCAGTGACGAAACTCTCCCACAATGTAACACAGTAATAAAAACCGGCGACCGTCAGTCTAGCCATCTGACCAAATTGCACAAAGTACAAAATAGGTCAGATCCCTATGTAAAAATTGCAACGTGTGACAGCACACTGTCACAGTACCCCCCTTCCACTAATTAAAAAAAAAACGCATTAAAATACAATTTTTACATATAACAAATTTGGGTTGGTAATTTTTAACATTTATAAATTTTGGTCTTGAACCTTATTTACATTTCATAATCACAACTGACATACTTGGTAACCCTCAAATTATAAAATTTGGTCTTGAACCTTATTTTACATTTCATAATCACAACTGACATACTTGGTAACCCTCAAATTATAAAATTTGGTCTTGAACCTTATTTTACATTTATTCATTATATAATTGTTCCAGAATGTTAATTTGTAGTGAAGGTCTTAAACCTTTTTGTACACAAGGCAAATTGCGTAGGAAAGTCTTTAACTTTTCCCGCGAAAACCTGAGTTCTCGCATTACCTGTTAATGGTACTTGTATGTAGAAAATTGTCCTGTTAAAAGTTCTTTAAACATTTGTATGGACATCCTTCGGTTTTCTTTTTATCTTCTGGAAATCTCAATGGAAAGTTATAAAAAGTCAGTCATACCACTTAGCCAAAATCACACATATCCCCAAAAGTTTATATTTCTAAAAGTTCGTATTGTCTGTATAAAGTTCGATTTTCCTTATAAAAGTGTCATATTAGTTTCCAATTAATAGCACCAAAAATTAAAATTAAAGTACACAAAATTTAATACAGTTATACACTTTAAAACACAAAATATCTCCATGCGAAATGAGTCGCAAAATACCTTTACTAATGCTCCTATAATTACGCTAATTCGTCACATTTAATTGCATTACTAATAATGTTTTTTTTTTTTTTTTTTTTTTACAATTATTCTTCCTGTCACAATTAATTGCATTATTAGTTAAAATCATTTATATAAATTTTCAATTATACAGAAAAACGTTTGATAGTCTCGTCAATCACATATAATTCATTGATTCTTAACAGTTTTTTTTAATTAAATACGTTATACTGTAAACACATCACACACATTTTTCCTCTCTTTTTTTTTATATCATTACAACACATATATAGAAACAATCATTATCTAATTCTACACAATATCAATCAATAATACTCAAGACGCTTCTAATTGTCCATAATTCAATTCACACAGAAATAATACGTAACGTCTCAATTATTCACACAAACGCCAAAATCCCTTACTTAACGTGGGATCTTCCAGCGGCTTCAAAACAGAACCACCGCATCGTCTGCATTCTCCCATACTCTCGACATCATAGTTTAGGAAACCCCCGCGAAAAAAAACTGTCCCACCAAGGACGTTCCCTTTTCAACCGAACCCTCGGACTTTTCACCCCAACAATAATTAGCCAACAAAACACACTTTTCTTCACCCCGAACAGAAGTGAAATGGGGCTCGGTCCCTCGATTGTTTACGCATTCCCCGAACTCCGACTAAGGACCATGTGGCACTCAAATCGTCTGACCGCTTTTCCATTAAAAGCACAGGTAAGGTTTCGTATCACTCCGTTTTTTCCTTCAAATTTCATTGTAAATTGAATGATTTGCCATACCACTAAGAATTATTTCCCCTAAACGTGTTTTTAATTCGACTGTGCTCGCACAGAAAATTTTGTCGCCAAATTTCGCCAAACGCCAATTGTAAATAGAAAAATTTTCTCTTTTCCTGTCCATAAACAATTAATTGGTCCCTGAAATTAATTTTGGGAATATCTAACTCATTTTAATGCATAACCATTTAACCTTGTAATATTTTACCTAACTATGAAATAGTTTATACACATTTCAATCGCCGCCAAGAGATAAATTTTCAATTGTTGCCCGTAGAACCTCTACCCGGCAGAACAAATGTTCTACATTAACAAGTCTAATCCCTTTATTTCAGCATATAACACCTGTTTATACTCACCAGAGATATTCTATGTGCATTTATCAATTGACAACCATTTTCCTTATTTTTCCCATAATAATCGCCAATTTATTTTACATGCCAACTCAACGATGCAAAGCTCGCCTCTTTCCTGCAACCCTAAAACGTCGACGGGTCAAAACCGGTGACCCCTCCTATTCAATAGAAGCATTCAAGGCCCCCCTCTTCGTTTCCCCCTTACTGCCGCAAGAAAAAGAGAGTTTTTTTCTTTTTTTGGAAACGCTCCCTCTTGCTGAGATTTCAAATCGGTAATATTTATCTTATTTATTTATTTCATTATTGAATGCCAGATACTTTTTTATCCCAAAATAATTTTATGTCTTTACACAAAATTACCTAATTACACAAATTATTTTATGTATTTTCCACAAATTACCCTATGCATTTTTTTACACAATATATGTTATGTTATCACAACTTATTTCATTATGATTTTGAACACAACTTCATTTATATTTTTGTTGAATACCTCAATTGCATACTGTTTATTTATTTGTTTATGCTGTATTACATAACACCATGTTACCTGAGTTATTTATTATACAACAGTATACAAAACTCCCACATCTACAAACTAATCCAAATGGATTTTACGCTTCTCAATTTTTTTTAATCTTGAGGTTGAAACCTTATATTCTGACTGTAATTCATCTTTTATTGTCACGATATTTTTTGAATTTATCCGGACGATTTCAAAAGGACCGATGAATTGAGATTTAAATTTTGTTTTATCTTCTAATAAAACAATATCACCAATGTTAAAATTGATTTGACAGCTTTTACTGAGTTGCCTCTCGATTTGTTTATCCTGACATAACTTTATGTTTTGTTTTGTTTGCGCATAAACATTTTTTAACTGTTCCCTCAACCGGAAAACGTAGTTTGGTACAGACAAATCTAATTCTGCAAGACTCTCGATTTTCTCAGTGAACAAAATAGGCAGTTGTCTTCCAAAGAATACCTCAGCTGGGGTTTTGTTCGTTGTCGAGTGGATTGCAGTATTATAATAATAAACGTGCAGTTGAACAGCCAATTCTAAATTTTGTCCTTCGAGTTTGAATGCCTTTACAGTATTTTTTAGACTCAAATTCGGTCGTTCTATCTGAGAATTTTGAAATGGTGAAAACGCCAATGAATTTGAAATTTTTACACCCAATAATTCGTTCATTTTCCTGAAAATCTCCCCTGTAAAAACTGATCCCAGATCTGTCTTTATTCGTTTAGCAGGCGAAAAAGCTGTATAGTATTTTATGAAACACTTAGCTATTGTCAAAGCAGTCATATCGCTAATTAGATACGCCTGTAAAAATTTTGAAAATGTGTCAATTATAGTAAGGATATATTTCCGCCCTATTTCAACGTAAGTTATATCTGCCGATAATTCTTCGCCCGGTTTATCTGCAATATAACTTCTCCCTGCAGGAAACCTCCTTTGCCTATTAAGTTTTGTCTTGCCACAACAAATGCACGACTTTATGTAATTTGAACAATCGGCATACATACCTGGCCATATATATAACCTTTTAATCATTTCATAACATTTGTCTACCCCTAAATGAGTTTTATGTACTATTTTTAAGGCTTCTTTTCGTAAAGATTCCGGCAGAACTATTTTTTTTTCTATTTCATTAACTTCTGCTTTCTTTTCCCATTTAATACACATTACTAATTGAGAATCCTCATCAATATAAAACTGGTCTAAATTCTTTTTAGGTTTTATATTCCCCAAAGCCAAATCTTTCCTAATTTCTGAGATAGCTCTATCTTTATTTTGCTCTTCCAGAATTTTAGCAATAGACAATATTTCTAATTTTTCCAAAGGCTGAGATATATTTAAATTTCCCACGTTACTATTATTTTGCGAATTTTTTTCATACTTAACCCTTTCTGAAACACTCTCCATTTCTATTCCGTTCGACTGTCTAGACAATATTTCCTCTTTTCTTAGCGCTTTTTCAGGAAATAATTGATCATCACATTCATGTAATTTCATTCGCGAAAAATAATCTGCCAAATAATTACTCTTTCCCGAAATGTGTTGGAATGTAAAATCATAACTGCTTAGTTCTAGCAACCAATTGCAAATAATAGACGTTGGATTTTGAATTTTTAAATGATACTTAAGACACGAATGGTCCGAAAGTATTGTAAAATGCCTTCCGTATAAGAAATCTCTAAAATGTCTGACAGTTTCAATAATTGCCATTAATTCTAATTTTGTAGCAGGGTAACGTGACTGCGTGTTGTTCAGTTTTTTACTGAAATAAGCAATTGGACGTAAATGTCCACTCTCCTCTTGTAATAATATTCCAGATAAATTCTCCTTTGATCCATCCGTATTTATTACAAAGTCTTTGTTAAAGTCAGGTTGGATTACGAACGGTTCGTTGAAAAATTGTTTTTGTAATTCCCGAAACGCATTTTCACAGTCCATGTCCCACCGAAATTTTGTCTTTTTGCACGTTAATTTTTCCAATGGAGTCACGATTTTTGAGTAATTTGGGATTAGATTTCTATAAAATCCTGTCATACCTATCAGTCTTTTTACCTCTCTCACGCTTTTTGGTGTATTGAATTCTGTAATACGCCCTGAATTTCTTTTATTTGGTTTTATACCTGTTTCTGATAACTCGTATCCCAAATAATTTATCTTATCTAAAAAGAAATTGCATTTAGCAGGTGCTAATGTTAGATTGTAATGTTTTAATTTTTGAAACACTCTATCTAGTTTTTCCAACATTTCATCGAAAGTCTTGGCTGCTATAATAATATCATCGAGGTAAAAATATACATTTTCGCATATATCTTTTAATACCAACTCCATCAGTTCTGTAAAATAACTTCCGCTATTTTTCGAGCCGAAAACCAATCTATTATAGCAATAATTTCCAAATATAGAAGTAAATGCGAAATAGCTTCTCATTTCCTCTGGTATCGCCATTTGGTGAAATGCATTTGCTAAATCCAGGGTAGTATAAAATTTATTTCCAGACAATTTGGTAATTAACTCTCTTATTCTGGGAGGATGTATCTGTTTGGGAACCACAATCGAATTCAGTAAACGCATGTCAACAGCTAGTCTCAAACGAATAGGATCTCCCGGTTTATTTTGCTTTTTTTTTACCAAAACCATAGGTGCACTCCATAAAGAATCGCTTTGTGATATAATCCCAGCGTCTAGTAACTCATCAATTTGTTCTTTTGCTTGTTTTTGAATGGCAAATGGAATAGCGTATGCCTTAGACGCTCTAGGCACATCGCTTAAAAGTTCCATTTTTGGTATATATGCGTCACAATGCCCCAACGATTTAAGAGTTGACGAAAATACCTCGCGATTTTGTCTCAGTAACTTCTCTAAACGGTCCCTTTCTTCCGCTTTTAAATGTCCAAGATCAAAATTATTGATTGAAAATTCCTTTATTCTTAATTCCCTAATTTCTGGAGTCGCCTGAATTAGATTAACTTCTTGTATTTCTAACGCGTTTATTCCATAATTATCGTCTTGTACTTCGAATTGTGTTTCGGCATCACCCACTTTCATTCTTTTATTTAACATGACAGTTTGCTGTTCTAAATTTTTTACAACAATCAAAATTTGGTTATTTTTCGTTTGGCACACAGTCGGTAAAATCTCTACATTTGATCTTAAGGCTTTAGGCTGAAATACAATTTCCACGCCATCATCAATTTTATCCTTAAGTTTAACTTCAATAACGCGAGATTCTCCGGGTTCTAAGAAAACCTTTGTTTTTGTCGCACCTGGGGTAATTAGTATATTACAATTTTGTTCGATGTGACCACCTTGTATATCTAATTCCTGGTCTTCAAATTTAAAATAACATTTTTCTAAATTTATTTCCGTTTTATACTTCCTTATTATATCGAAGCCAATTATTCCATCATAATGATTATTGATTTTGTTCTTAGTTACAAAGAAGGGATGGGTAATTGATTTATTACCTAATTTTATGCGTATTTCCGCACAACATATAAATTTAACCACAGATCCTGTTACAGTTGATATTGTTACCTCTCGTGATAAAACCTTTATTTTTTTGTGTGTTTTTTAACTCGTAATAAATATGAGGACTGACTAAGCTCACACTTGAACCACAGTCTATAAGAGCTCTAAACTTAATTTTTCCGGCAACTACCTCTATCGTTGGTAACTCATATGTATTTAAATCGCTGACCACATTAACTTTCGCCAATTCATTGTTATCTTTTTGCCCAATATTTTCATAATCGTCCCTCAATTGATTTTGTTTTATCAGGGGATTAAGAGACGAATTTACATCTCCCGATCCCCTCCTGTCTCTAAAAAATTACTGCGTTCGCCCTCGTTTGTTGCATCTTCTTGTCTTAATTCAGACCCCTGCCCAATTGGTTTCCTACCTGAATTAAAGTTTGTTTTTCCACGAAATCTCCTGTTACCTCGCTCGGAAAAATTTCCCCTGTCCGTTCTATTCTCGTCGTAATTTTGTCTTGCAAAATTCCGTGTATTTCGATTTTCCGCAAATTGTTGTCTAAAATTTCCCCTACCAAAAGAATTGCGGTTGAATTCATTCGAAGGATATTGTTTTCGATTAAAATTTCCATATCCGCTTCTTTGCTCAATCTCGCTATCGTTAGTGCGCTCGGCAGCTATTTTAATATTCCTATACGTCTCACATTCCGCAAAATAATGACTTGTATCCCCACATGCAATGCAGTATTTGGAGGGTTTTTCCAATTCTGCCTTTCTGGCAAAATCAATACTTAGATTATTAATATCTTCCCTTAACTCCGATAACTGTTTTTCCACATTATATTCAGAGCGTTCAAATACTTTGTTGTGATCCGTAAGTAAATTGTTTAATTTGATTTGAGCAATTGAATCTAGTGCTGTTTGTAAATTCGAGGCTGTTTTAATTGCGTCAGAGAATGACTTCGGGCCACTTTTAATTACTTCGATTTGCAATTCCGGTGATAGGGCGTTTATAAATTTTGAAAGCTGAAGTTTGTCTAACATTTGTTTAGTCTCTTCTGAAATAGCTGCTGATCCCCCCAGGTAATCGTTGGCTGCTAATACAATCCTGTGTGACAAATCCTTAATTCGTTCGCCATCTCTCATCTGAATGTTGTTAAATTTGAATTGTTTGGCATTAATATCTGTCTCCTCCGAAAAATACTCGATGAATGCATTTTTTATTTTTTTAAAGTTCTTAGCTCCAGATAATGCAGGATCAGAAATTAGAAATTTAAGCGCCTTCCCCTTTAATTTGCTCTTAAGCACTGTAATCTTAGTTTGTTCTTCCCATCTGGCTAATTTAGAAATTTCTTCAAAATGATCGAAGTAGAATCTGACCTCGTCCTTTTGTCCGTCAAAATTAGAAATCAAAGTTATCCCATTCAACTTCGCGCCACTTTTTGCACTACCAACAATTAACTCTTCGTCTTCCGAAGATTCGTCTCTAGCGGGCGTATTGTTCCTATTTTTTCTTGGAGCCATATTTCTTATAAATAACTAGTCTGATACAAATATTCAAATACATGCACAACAATCAATACACAATATATTTAACCAGATAAATTGCATGGAGGTATTTCGTTACTTATTATTACCATTTACCATATATAATTTCCAATACAACATCATTCATTTTTTTTAAATTGCCAAACATTGCAATAATTTCCAAATAAGCTCAAATTTAATAAAATAAATTTAATTCAGAGACTGGTCACGAGGCACCATCTGTCGTGGCGGTAAATTGGCTAGTACATTTTTTGGATTGCGTTGTGTTATTTTTTTGTATCTTTATGAATAATGCCGTCTTGGAAAAAATACATACATACCAAAATTTACTTTTAAAACGGTGCTTTATTGACACATTATATTAAATAGGAGAAAACTTATGGTTGGGGGGTAATGTGCAAATATTAGCTACTGACTCACGTGTACCGGTTGGGGAGAGTTCCGTCTGAGGTGATTAGCTGGTTGATTGGGATGTAGATGACCGGCTACCAGGGGCGTTACCATGGATGTGGATGCTGACGTCCGGTGTCCTGGCATCAGGACATTTCCTTCTCCAGGGGCTCGTCTGGTTCCGCAGCTCAGTGGCGTTGGTACGAAGTGGGAGTGCTGCCGTCAGGACTCATGGTATTGGGACTTTTCCGGAGATGGACATGAGGACGGGAGACGATAGAGCAAAAATTTACCCGTATCTCTTGGGCAAAGGCAGAGTCGAAAAGTGATGTGGGAAATCTTGCATTTCCCACGGTGGTCTCTTGGGGTGGGGGGTTGCAATCCCACATAAATTATTAAACCCACCACTTGGAATTCGCTCCGCCCCTCTTGGTCACCCCTCCCAACCAATCCAGTTATGGTTGTAAAAAATGGCTCAGTGACGAAACTCTCCCACAATGTAACACAGTAATAAAAACCGGCGACCGTCAGTCTAGCCATCTGACCAAATTGCACAAAGTACAAAATAGGTCAGATCCCTATGTAAAAATTGCAACGTGTGACAGCACACTGTCACAACTAGTAAATTATTAATAATCTTCCCGTTAGTACATTTATAGAAACTCAATATGATATTAATAAAAGCTGATTAATGTTTATTATTTTATTATTACATAAAATGAACTATGTAATATTTCTTATAAACATCATAATGCATTATAGTTTTACTGTGTATGCTTAACGGATAAAACGATTTTTTATTAACGTGGGAGTTTGGCCGAAATATCGGCCACCCGCCATGTAAAGGTTAATATTTGACCTCATTTTCATATATTCACAAAGTATTTGTAAACATCTAATATAAATGCCTTCATTATTGTATTTTACAAGTAAAAAACTGATAAATTGTTTTAATTATTCAGTGTCCTTCAGTCATGACATAAATTAACATTCTGAGCGTATTGGCGGAGTAATGTTTATATATATATATATATATATATATATATATATATATATATATATATATATATATATATATATATATATATATATATATATATATATATATTATATTTTCATTTCAGCTCCAATAACCCCTGACAAAGACAGACTACTAACAGTGAATTCTACCAGTGTGTGTGTGAACCTGAATAGTTGGCACAATGGCGGATGCCCAATATCTTTCTTCGTCATTCAGTACCGGTCAAGCGGTACTCAGGAATGGACACTGGTCAGTAACAACATTATACCTGAGCAGCAAAACATAACTATTACGGACCTCGGACCTGGTTCTTGGTATAATCTGCTTATAACTGCGAGGAATGATGCTGGAACAACTGATTCTGAATACATTTTCGCTACTTTGACATTAAATGGAGGTAGGTATTGTGGATTCTTATTCTGATCGTTGAACCTCGTTATTATAAATATGCTTTATCTGATCATATTGATAAAATGATATGATATTTTTAGGAAATAATTTGTATGATGTTATTACAAAATAATAAACTTTTGGTAGGGAGAATTTGAACAGGAATGCTATGATTCCATCTCAGGGTTAAATATCCATTTCAATTAAAGTAAAGAACAAACTTAATTTTTTAGAAATTTGTAACGGTACAACTTGAATTTTTAAAAAAACAATTATTATAAATGCAGGATGTGTGTCATGATTTTAACATTTTAGACGATTAAGAGTTGATTAGTACTACTGATAACATTTATAATTTTTTTCTTTTAGTCGAATTTGTGTTTTTAACATCGTAGTTTTTTCTTATTATAGTTTTCTCTTTGGAATACTGTGAATTATTCTCATGAATTAGAAAAAAATATGAACTGTAGTGTATGTTAATATAAAAGGAAAGAGTCAGTTGATTCATAGTTTTTTTTACAAAAATACTAGGCACTTTAGCTATATGTTCCTAAGGGCAACCAAAGTGAAGTAAATTTAATTAACACTTTATTGTATAATTTGGATTTTGTAATCTCTGTGAGAAGGAAATGATACTGTGATAGCAAAAGTATAATTTTGTTGATGGTTTTAATAATAAACAGTAAAAAAAATTAAATCAAACATATCAACAACTTTTTTATAACTTCACATACTCTGATTCTGCAAGAATAATAATATATTTAAGAAATGTGTTATTTTCGAAATATGTTTTTTTTTATATTTAAAGAAAATATTGTTATCAAAAGTAGAAATACTCGTGCGTGTTTAGACTAACGATGTTTTTGTGTGTGTAATTTCAGAGCATCCCCCCCGACCATCTGAAGTAAGTGATATCAACAGCGCATTCTACAGGCACCTTACAATAACTGTCCCAGTAGTGAGCTCAGTCATTGTGCTCATAGTAGTGCTTTGTGCTGTTTGTTTCATAACACGTAGAAGAACAACAGATATAGTGCAAAGAATGCCAGACGGTAAGCACTTATATTTAAAAAAAATATTTAAAAATAATTATTTCAGTTTGAGTTTTTAAGTGACAAAAACAAAAAAATAACTTATGTATTCTGTGTTTTTATACATTTTAATAATAATTAAAATTATTAATTTCTATAAAAATGTGTACATGAGTTTAAACGTATCAAAAAGTAATAGCATACTTTAAATACTTTAAATAAACTATCATCCTATTAACCTAATACAAACTATAAACAATCTAGAAAAGGTTTTCCATTTTAAATCGATCCCGGATATAGTTTTATTTTTCAAATACATTAATACGATGTAAAAGTACATTTCTTTAATTAATTTATTCTTTATAGGGTTTATTCTTATTTTTCTCATGCATATAAATTTTTTAAAAAAATCTGGAATTTGGCCAATTCCAATAATGTAAAACATGCCATAATAGAAAATGCGCAACAATTATATAAAACATTATAATATTACCAATTTTACATTGATCAGAAATGATAACATGTGGTATTATTTTCAATTTCTCAACAAACTCATGGACAACGTTATATTTCAAACAAATATAATTAAAGATTTCGTTACAAAATATTTCTAGTCAAACACTACTTTTCTATTAAATAAAAATCAATAAATTGGTGTACTCATTCTCTATGCATATTCCATGCCTTTATATTATACAAAATAAATATAGAATAACACAATCGCTAATATCGTATTTACTATCGTATTTCAATCAAAATACGATAGTAAGAAAATAATTGCGAACCCCCTTCAAAAGACATATAACACCAATCATTTGGATAAAAACCTGGTACTAAGCTGAATCCATCCCTATCCAATAACCTCTACCACATTCATCATATCTAATAAAACGACTTTTGCTCATAAGTGTTGCCAACTTTGCCTCATAAATCTATCATCCCTCGCAGGTGTGGACGGCAACGATCCAATCAAGCCGGAAAACGTCCCTCTGTCCGTAACGTATGACAGCACTCAGGAACCAACTTATTATCCAGCCCCTTATGCCAGCAGCCGGGTCCCCAGTTACACAGAGCACTGCATTCAAAATACGAATGTTAGTCAGAAAAATATGGGGACGTTTGGTAGCTCGAGGGGCGGATATACATATGATATACCTTATCCACCACGAAGGGTGAGTGTGATTTGTTTTGAACAAACTAAATAGGAGTGATGTGTGTGAAATTAAAATGCAAAAACTTTACATTTAAATGCTGGGAATACGTAATCGTATTACTATTAGATGATGTTCAGTAAAATATAAAGATATATGTATATTATGGGAGATTATGGAGATTATATAATAAAAAAGAATTGCTCTGAATGGATAACTAATTTATAATTTATTGTCTACTTTTATGAAATTTATGCAGAATGGTCTAAAAGTCCACGACATTTTAAAGAATGAAATGTAAAATCAATTATTATGTGTAAAAAAGTGGCAAGAAAATAATTAGTTCTAAATTTCACCATTAATGACCTTAAGAACATTAAAAAACTATATAAACACTTTTAAAAAAATAATTACAAATTAATAAAGTTAGCGTAATTCCTTACAAAACATTAATTTTGAACACTAATGATGGATTTGGTTCAAAAGTATCAGCCCACAAAAGCACTGGGGTGTGCCATTTCTGCGTAACAGCTTCAAAAAAAACCTCCAGAAATGTATGTATAAACCAAATATAGGGACATGTAAAGTCATGTGTGGTTAAGTTTGGAACTAACATGTTTCATTCGCTTAAAAACTCTTTGAATTATGAAAACAATCCAAATCCACATCACAGTCTTTTAAGACAATTGCTTGATTTTATTTTTAAAATGGGTCGAGAACTTTTGGATCACCCATAGAATAATGTAAAGAAATAATTTCAAGTATATTTTTAAAGCGCATGCCATGTTAATTACATAGTACTATTTTTGAATTCCGTATGTCATCACGGTAGACTTAAACTTATAGTTTTATCAACATTATTAAATTAAGTTTAGAATTCCACAAGAACCGCTATTTTGTTTTAAGCGTCATTATATAAACCAAATATTATTTTATATACATTTTATTTTCCAATTAATCCCAATTATTTTTTTATAATCCTGTAAGGTAAATATGTACTTAGTTTATATTGAAATTGTAGTATGACTTATAGTTGTTTTGAAATTCTGCAAAAAAAATAAGTTGATTTACACTCTCCTTTTCTGTTCTACTGAATATTGTTCCATCCCGATCACGCTATAACTAAGGTTACAAATTTAAGTATTTTATTTCAACTGATAAACTACATATGTGCTTGGATTTAATGACTTTTATTTTCTAGTGATTTTTCACATAATTCATATAACCAAGGTAAACTGCATAACTAAAACACATCGCTTACGACATAAATCACTTAATCTCATGACCATACAAATATATCATTTCCGCATCACAATATATATCATTCCATTAAATGAATAAATAACGTTTGATGTGAGAAAATTGTCTTCGTAAGGGTAATACATTAAACCGATATACTATGTGTATCCAATACTTTTATCCGCGATATTTTATCCAGAAAGAATAATGTACGAGCTCTTCCAATGCTTTGACAACATCGCTAGCATAGCACTATGTATGATTTATTGAAGAAGTCTCTGAAACGATATTTCATTTCTTTCAGTCGGAGAAGGGAGAAGGCAAATACGAAGCTCCAGCCATTTATTTTCCCGCATATCATCACACAGGTAGTTTATATGCATTTTGTCTTTATCTTCTGCTTTTCCGTTATTGTGCGTTCCGTTATTTTTCCGGCCGAGCGTCTTTTCAGGTAGAGGTTCGCGTTATTTTATTTTACTCCATGTGCAAAGTATAGGTAAATATTTGGAGTAGGGTATTGGAGTTATTCTGAAGTTGTGTCAATAGATGTGTGAATTGGTTATGTAAACGAAAATAATAAAAAATAATGTCACATAACTTTATTTTTTTAAGATTCTACACATATATTTTATCAGAAGTATAAAATATCCTCTTTCAATAGATTTGGTACTAGAATCCCATTCCAGAGCCATATTCTTTTATTTAAAATTACCCCGTGGCGGTCTCAACTTTGGTATTTATATGTTTCTAATCAATTACAATTGCAAATCAATTACAATTCAGGAAGTTAAAGAAGTTTATAAAATAGTTTTAAGGATACGTTATTTAACGTGATGTGTTTGTTTTTGTCGATGTTATTGCAAACACTCATCATTACACATTGTTAATTTCAAGTCAGCACGTTAATAACAACATAATTAGGTAGTATAAAACTATTGTAACTAAGTTATTTTTTTCATTGTTCCATTGAAATGTTCATGTTTTTTTAATTGTTGTAGAAAAATGTTTTATATTTTCGTGTCACATGGTGTGCAACTTTGGTTTCATAGTGATATCTTCATTAGTATACACACATAAATGTTTCATAGAAACTACATGCAACCTTAATAGAACATACAGTAAGATTTTAGAAAGGTTTAAATTTTTTAATACATTTACAACAGCAACGACATTGATAGTTACTTGTCAATTTTAAGAAATAATTGTACATCGCATTTCAAAAGTCAGTAGATATAAGTTTTGAGTTTTCTCAAATAATGAGTTCCGGAAACACTTGACTACCTATTATCAATAGTGTATTATTTTACCTTTAAAAATGGGACGGTAGATTTGCATTTAAGAATCAAATCTTTTGAATCAAGTGCGATATAATTATAAATACATATTTATTAATTTATTTTGAAGATGTTCATTATTTCAAAATATTTCCTATATATATCACACAGTTTTTTAAATATTATATGAACTAATTATCGGTAATAAATATAATTTAATACGAAAAAATTGAGATTCTTAATGGCGTATAGGACACATGCTACTTTTTTCTTTAATTTTGAAGATATATATGAGCAATGGATATTATGTGTGCAACGGATATTAATATAAGCACATGGTCAAGTATTAAAATAATTATAAATTTGTTTAAAAAAAAGTGATATTTTTTATTTTTAATGTAAGTAAAGAAAAAAAAAATTACGAAAAACTATTAATATTTTTATAAATAAAACAATCTGGTTAACAACCCATATTTACGGATTTTTGGTTTTTGCAAAACATTTCAAAAACAAATTGGAAAAAAATCGAGAATTTCACTGTTTAAACTATTAAAAAAATTAAACAAATATAATCTGCATGTTAATAATCACTAAATATAAACTAAGGTAATGTGTAACTATCTGTTACACTAACTAATACACAAATTTGGAACAATTTCTTCAAATAAATCTTAACAATCAATTCAAACATGAAAAGAGTCCATCAGACCTGATCAAACATGAAACAGTCAAAACTGAGAAAAATCAGTTCAGAGTTACATATTCATGCAATCTTATATCAAACCTTAATATTGGTTTAAAAAAAAGTTTTAGTTATACAAAAAATATAGTTTTGGTCTCGTTAGATTCAAAATTGTTTAAACGATATTTTAACGCATTAAAATAAAATTGGATATGTTTTGGTGTCCCATACTCTTAAGGAGGACCCGAGCCCCAAAATCCGGAAAAATTGCTAAATTTGTTTTTATTCATAAAACGATGATAAACGTACTTAAGAAGTAGTATGCAAAATTTCAAAACAGTAAGATAAACACAACATATATTTTTTTAGATGTTTATATACCATTTATGATCATTCTACATACTTTTCGTCTGTGACAATCGTCATTTACTCAAAATATTGTTTTTTAGTTTTGGTCACGTTTAAAATGCTAAGGCTTTGTAAATAATTAACTTAAAACTAAACTGCTAATAGTTTTTGAGATCTAATATTTGTTTTATAAAAGTATGAATCGCTTTTTTTAAATTAAGTTATAAATTATTTTTTTACGAATTATGTAACATAAAAATTTGAATACCTTTGGTTTTTTTTAACTTCAAATGAGTTTTTGAAGGCAATTAAAACACATATCTGCAGAAGTCTATTCATACGTTTGTAGTATGCACTTTGATTTTATTTAATCAATTAAAAAAATTTAAAAACATTAAAAATTGAAAGAGAAGTAGTGTTTTAAAATAAAGTCTTTTTAAGCTTAAAAAATGCAAAAAAATAACAAAAATAGTTTTTTCTAATATAATTTTGTTTTTGGTTATTGTTAAGAAAAAGATGTTCTAATAATATACAAAAATAATTGCGTTTCTGAATTAATTAATAAACAAATTAGGATTTGGGGCTCGGGTCTGCTTTAAAAATGTGAAAGGATAGTTTATCAAAGTAGACAAAAGAGACGTTTCGGAAATGGGTGACTTATTTTTGAAATTAGCGAAATATTTAAACACATTATAAACAAGAGTATTTAAACAAATATGTGTACTTCAGTGAAAGATAAAGATTGCCATTTTCAATCTTACCCATGATAACACCGAAAGTAGTGATAAGATGTTTCGATGTTTTCCTATTCCGAAAGAAAAACGACACTCAGAAAAGAAAAACAAACTCTCAAGTTCAAAAATGTTATCTCAAAAAATTACTTAAATGAAACATCAAATACACTCCTCCAAAAATTTAATACCCATCGCTTTTCCAATCCTAATATTGAGAATCCTTCCCCTCATGGACCTTCTGAAGAAGGCAAATAACAATGAAAAAAAAACCTATTTTCGTTCTCAAAGTTACTTTGACGATCAACCAGTGTGTTTATCTTTACTGTTTTGATAAGTTTACAAGTGCCTTCTCGGGGGCTGTTGAAATCGATATCTTCCCCTTCTTCCCCCAGGCGTCGAGCTCCGGTCTCACAGGGACAGGGTTATTTACAGTGTCTCCGAGAGAAACAGGAGAAAACAGGAAAAAAAGAGGTCCTGGAGAGATTCCGGAGACGGGTAAGCTGACTTTTCTTAATGGAGTTTGCTCCATTCAGGGGGGGCTAATGGAGTTTGTGTTCCATTGAAATTTTTGTGTGCATTGGTCGGGAAATGGAGTAGTGTGTTTGTTGTTGGATATGGGTAAAAAATAAATCATAAGTTTGTGTGTTTGGTAAACATCACCGACTGTAAAACTATCTGATAGTTGGCAGAAGTTAATATTGTTTGTTTGTAATGAAAAAATATGAGTGTGTCAAGTTAGTTCGGACATGCTGTTGTTGCTCCAGAAAACATGAACACGTTAAATTGTATATTTATTATATTTAAAACAATCATAATAGTTTTCCTATGTCTTTATTTTGTTTGGCTTCGCAAGACTATAAAGTTGCTCAATATTACATTTCAACGATTGTAGAAGTATACCATGACCAATACACCCAAAATGATCTTGCTTCAATGAACAATAGTATTAACCACTCATAGTATAAATATATCAAAAACTCACATTTAATCGAAGAGTATTTAATTTCAAATATAGATATCACTATAGAAATAATTATTATATAAATTCGTTGCAATCAATCCCGTATATTTTTTAAAGGAGTTGCTTTCGAAATTTTTCCTAACAAGTCCTGTAAATTTTGTAACACAACAGAAAATGAAACCTGGGATCATGTTTTTTTAGTATGTCCAATTTACGATGCATTCAGACGAAAATACTTATCATCAATTGAATCCAGTCACATTTCTACCATCCTAAAATTTTACAATAAAAAATATTTCAATAAAATTCCGGGAGGACTTGATCAGTGAACTTGTGCAGGAATAACATATTAAAAACCCAATTATAATTGTTCATGTAATTCATTTTTGTCTTTTTTTTGTATATTTGTCGTCTTAAATTGTGTTTTAATTTTTTTTTAAATGTATTATATTGTATTTTGGGTTATCAAACTTTGTATCCGCTTTTGTTAAAATATGTTGCCAACATTTGTAAATGGGCTACGGCTCACTACAATAAACTTATCTATCTATCTAATAGTTTTCCTATTTAATTGGGATGCTTCGTTAATAGTAAAATATTTTATATAAGAAAAAAATTAGTTTGGTTTTACCTATTTTATATGGTTTATATTTCAAATCATAGTTTATAATTCTCGTAAGAATTAACGATATCCCATTTAAAATTGTTCAAGAAACTTAACAGATTAAATGGATGGTTTCTGTTTGTTTTTTAAAATAATATTTTATTGAAATATTTCGTATTAATTAATTTTTTATTATTCATATTTCACTCATAATTACATATTTAGTTTTACATATTTCATATGGGTTATAGTTCAAAACATAGTTTATAATTCTCGTAAGAATAACATATAACCGCTTTTAAATTTTTCACGATAATTAACATATTAAATGAATCTATTCTATTAATTTTAGGAATTATTATGTTAATAAAATATTTTTTATTATTTAATTTTGTATTATTCATTCATAATTAAACTTAATATATATTAAATGGAATAAAACTAATACTCTCAGTATTTTTTTTAATTAAATTAAAATTTAATTACTATTTTAAAAGAAAAACCTTTGTATTATACTTTAGTATAGATTTTTTTGAAATTTGCACAAAAACAACTAAATTGAAAAATAAATTGTTAAGAAGATTAAATTATGCAACAATGAAATGAATATAGATTTAAATACAATGTATATTATATTAAAATTATCTAATTATATTATTTATATCTTTAATATAATTTGTTATACAATTTTTGCTTAACTTTATAAGCAGTGAAGAAAATATTCAACTGTTTCCTGCTAGAACGTTTACTATACATTTCCGTCACATGTATTTTCTAATTTTAATTTTTATATTAAATATTTTAATACATGTAATTGCCAAAAATACACCACCATTCAGGTTTTAAAAAAATGTCAATATAAAGTAATTTTAAGTATTTTAAACCGAATATCTATGGACGGTTATAGACGCCCAAATCACATAAAGTCCAAATAAATCCCTAAGTCATTACAACGCTAAATTAAAGAACATAAAATTATTAATTGAATGAAAATAAGCATTTAAAACTATAAAATTATTATTTTATTGTTATATTTATGTTACAGAAGTTCTAGTACAGATTCCGAGAATGAAGACATTATGTTTGCAGTCCAGTCTTCTGATGACAGGATATTCCGGGATGAAGCTCGAGAATCTGAAACCGAATGTGATAGACTTTGTAAGTATACATGTTATTTTTTCTTCGAAACCAAATTATATACTAAATTGGTGTTAATAGCCCTAGCTATTTTATTAAAAGTTAATTAAAACGTATGTATTGTTCCAGTAATATAGCACCATTTATATTTCCAAATGTGAGACATACATTTATTTCAACTACAGTAAATTCATTAATTAAAAATAGTGAAAAACTAATGTGGTTATCATTTATTTTAAAACAAGTACTGAAATATAAGCATTAAAATAAATCAATATTTTTCTTAACCCTTTTGTTGTCATATGAGTTGTATTTAACTCAGGCATGATTTAAATACAACTTATATCACAAACAACTGTATTTGTGGGAGGACAATATATTACAATGTTTGGCAACCCACTTTCACACGCAAATCACCTATTCAGTTGCCAAGGTGTCGCATACTTTCCTACCATAAAATAGTTGACTACAAGGTTCAACAAAGGTCCAGACTTTTGGGAACTTCATGTGCAATAAACTTAATATGTGAATACCCTTTCGTTTCACCGGCTACTAATCGACGGATTGAGACGGTTTTTCGAATCGGAATCAAGCAGACAAGGTACACCAGTAATTGAACTGACTTATGAACAGATGACCCCGCAGAAAACTCTGCGCTACAGAAGTGAGATATCCTTAAAAACTTGCAGACTAAGAACTTCGAGGAAAAACTCTCGCTGAGGTGATGTACTGATGAACTTTTTCATAAAAAGAGATCACGGAAGAAATCTACAAACTTATCTTTGTTAACTTGTTAAGTAGTCTTCGTAAGTCAAATGTGAACATATCTTTTGTCGGGATCAACGTTAATAAATATTATTTGCATCTTGATTGATGTTTCCTACATTCATTCCATAAAATATTTATCTGAAGTTAATATACAAACAGATCAAGCTTCGTTCAGGATAATATTAAATTCACAACGTAATATAGCATTATTTACGATCCTTTCTGCCTTAAACTTAACAGTAATACTAATCCTAATGTTAATAATATTATTAATATATATAAAAGATACGTTAATACCGTATTCATGCTGTAAATTGTATGCTGTAAAATTGTATACATTTCATATAAACCATGAATATACTGATGTAGATACGTCCTACATGTGCTCCGAGACAAAAAAAAATGATCTTAGCCAGGATTTTTCTTGAAAATTTATTTTTTGTATGCGAATCGAGTATTTTACCATTGCGCTGCCACTTCCCAAATTGGACTTTCTGCTATGTGAGTTACATACAACACACACACGAAAGTCATATATTTTTTCCTTCCAAATTTCCATACATGTTGATAAATTTGAATAATTTTAGAAGCAACTCACAAATGAAAAAAAAGTTGCACCATGGGCACCATTTTTTTCCAAGTATTGTGGCAGCAAAAGAGTTAACATTACAAAAAAGTGCCAAAATATCCAAATATTTTCCAGCGTTAATAATACATAAAAATCCAACTAGGTTTTTTTTTCTCAAATTGAATGATATCCCTTAAAACTCAAGCCTTATAACAGAAAAGAAATTGCATGATTTAAAAAGTTATAAAAATTTTGAGTTGAACGTAGAAAAAAACCTCATCTGAAAGTATATTAAAGCAATTTATATCTCGTATACGACCTTATTTTAATTAAGTCGAATATCAATTTCAACTTTAATTAAATATATTATTTCTTCATCTATCCTGAAATAAGTTAAAATTAAAATATTTTAGGGCAACAAGAGTACCTTTACAATGAACTGTCTCTTTCTCATTTCAATTAAAAGGAGAGGAAAAAGTTGTCGAATATAAAAAATGCCTTAATTAAAAATATATGGATTATTTTATGTTAATTATTTCAGTATCAACGTTTCTAAGACAGGTTTTCTTCAGTATAATTATTATACAGAAATTCTTTGAAATGTGGTTTTCTCATTTGGTTTAAGATCCTCAAAATACTTTATTTTTAGCAGTTTGTTGAATAGTTTATCTATATGTGCTATTAAATAGAAATAAATTAGTATGTGGTAGGAATGGAGATTAATTAATAAAAAAAATATTTAAATAAACTTAATTAATATAAACAGTAGAACTGTCTTCAAATTTTGATTTGCACTAATATTACTAAATTATTGACAGTATTACGCCTAAAAGTGCGAATATAATTGAAAACATATTCCTAATATTGCATTGTAGAGAACTCGTAGATAGGTTAAAAAAATTAATCAATATAAACTTTAGAATTTTCTTTAAATTTTGATTTAAACTGATATTACTAAATTATTGACAGTATTACGTCTAAATGTACAAATATAATTAAAAACATGTTCGGAATTTTGCATTGTAGATGTTGTAAGTTTACAACCTATCAAACTACAAAATATATTTGAATTATATTGAATAATTGTTTCAATTTTATTATATTTATATAGATTTATTACTTGCATATTAAAAAAATATTAAATTTTTTTATGGAGTTCATTTGGAGCGATTTTGATTATGGTTCTAAAGTAAAAAAAATGTAACAAGGTAGTTTTTTTGAAAAAAGCAATTGACGCATATTTTGTTATGTTAATAACTGGATACTATCACGCATCAATTTTAAATGTATTATTTCATAAAAAAAATTAGTTTCTTAACAATAAAAGCCTCTATAAACGTTTCACACCGCATATTAAAAACGAATTTTGAATGTGTATTTACTGTGGTATAAAACTAATAAATGTCTATTCGTCACTTGTAATTTGAAGTTCATGAGTAATATAAATAATACGCGAAAAGCGCTCATTTGTCTGACACCACAACTCTATTATATCCCTATCGGAAAACTAACTCTAGCACGTTTCGTAACGTAATAGTGAAAATTGCGAGCGAGGAAACAAACTATAATAGTTGTATGCGTTCTATTAATATCACTTATGCAGGCAAAGTCTTTTCGGGCAAAATCGATGCTTCTTAAACAACTTTATAATTGATTATTTTCACGTTAGTCGCATAATTTCAGATATATTAAATCTAACTCTTGATTTTGCAGTTACGGTTTCTTGTAAGAGGTTACAGTGCACAGCCACTTTAAAATACATGTCCCTCTAACGGAGCTGGATGACTTAAACTGTCCGTGGAGTTCCAGTACTTATATTAACTAACACATATGCAGTTTAAATTCATATACATATTCGACGCTGAAAGAACTTTTAAATCTAAAGCATTGTGGAATTCTTGGTAGCCAAAATAATATAAATTATGAAACTATATATAAATTACATGTATTGGAAATATGATGTAAACCGTTTTAAAGGGAAATCAACTTTACAATTATGCCATTTTAATAAACCGTCGGAGATTTAAACACTATGTTTATGACTATTGATATCGACTTTCAAATATTAAGATGGTAAGAAGTAACTTTATTGGGCATCCTATTTATTTGTATTGAACGAAACTTTGAGGACAAACTGTTCTAATACCTTAACACTATGACACTATATATAACAATCCTATTAAAATTATGATTATTTTAAAATTTAAACCATCTAAATCTATAAACACCCTTCACTACTATTCCTTTTTTAATGTGCATTAACTACAAAATTCAAATACTTTGAAAGTATTGAATAGTTCTCTAAAAAATGTGGTTAATATTTTATCTGAGTAAAACCAATTAAAACAATAAATAATCACACATCATCAAATACTAGAAAGGTGTAAAAACATCCATTATTACATATTGGTTTCACACCTGCCTTATAAACACCAAAGTTTATTCAACCCGAGATCATCAATCACTGTAAATCTGACGACTTCTTATACCATGCATTTCAAAAAACAGATTTATGTTATCTACATCCGAATCCCATGCACTCGGTCCCTTGTTAATACAACAAGAAAAGGGAATATATATTTTTCTATCGACATTTCATAACCACAAATACGCAGTTACTCTTTCTTTCTGCAATCCTTGTACGTGCCATGTTTCTTTTTTTTCTTCTGTTATTTAAAAAAGTACCCTTTCCATGAGAAGAAAGAACTCAATAAGCAGCGGGAAAGAACCTCAGAGAGGTTGGATGAAAAGTAAAAAAGATAACTGAAAGAAAAAAAAAAGAGTTGAAAATTTTTATTGTTCTCTTCGGAAAAATTTCAATTTCAAATGTTTATATTTTGGGACATTCCTTTCTTTTCGTCTCTTGGAAGCACATGTGCACCAAAAAGGAAATTTCATTTTTTTTGTATTATTCCAGGTTTTGGTAAAAGCGCTTTTGGAATCTGGAATTGAAAATGGGGTTGGAGATGGGACAGTGTGTGGTTTCGGTTTCATATTATGGACGCTTTCCACACACTGCAAAATCAATTTTTTTTTCGCTTTCGTTGTAAATTTAGTTATACTATTTTTAAAGGAAAGGCGTTTGTAATATCTTTCTAAAGATTTGTGATCGAAAGACTGTATTTTAAAACTATTCTAACATATGATGCATCATAAAGATGTTCGAATATCAAATACAATTAACCCTCTGACGCTCATGGACGTGATATCACGTCCCGGAATCTCCATGTTTTTCATTAATGCATCCTGTTTTAAAACTCAGAAAAATTCTCCATTTTACAGTATTTTTTTAAATCTAATTTTTTTAGGTATAACTTAAAAACTATCACTTGAGAATGAATTAAGATTTCGGTAAAAATAACAAAGTGCACAAATAGGAAAAAATATTTAGACATCGAACAATTTAAAACGACTTTACAATTGCTAAAATAGTGTAAGAGTCGATTTGTTGAATGATGTTTTAATATTATATCTTATATATATATATATATATATATATATATATATATATATATATATATATATATATATATATATATATATATATATATATATATATATATATATATATATATATATATATATATATATATATATATATATATATATATATTAGGGTGGAGCGAAAAAATCAAAATTTGATTAATGTAAAGTAATAGTGCGGAAAAGTTGCCTTTCGTATACATTATTTGTCATGTAAAAGGATTTTGATAGCAAATAATATCTAGAGGTTCCCCTCGGGCCTTGAAGTTTACCAATAATAGTGAAAAATTTAATAATGTTGTAACGTAATATAGGATAAGAAAAATGTATTAGAATTTAATACTGTGGACATTTTAGCTTTAATATAGGGTCATTTTTTAAACATAAGCAAGTTAACAAGTTCTGACAATGTTAAAGATAATCTGAGGCTCCGCCCGTGGTACGAACTTTACAACAAATGTTAAGTTTCCATATACTACAGAACAAAGGTGAAGTAAGTATGAAATTGTGAATTCAGCTTAGCATTGTTCACACAAGTATCACTTAAATCTAAAGATATTAGTAAAACATTCCTCTGTTATTCAGAACTATAACTGTAACCACAATGCAAACAACTGAACATAGTTTAATGGGCCACTTGACTTGATTATTGACGATAATCTGCTTTGGTGTTAAATTGTGGTATAAGTTGTCTAGACTGCAATCTGACTCTAATAAATCTATCTATATTGCTTGCACCACAAACCGCAGCTGATGCTTCTGTAACTAATTTAACGCATCGTTCCACCAATTGAGTATGACATGGGTAGTTTGCAAAATCAAACACTTCAGGTACGCCATAAAGCACCATTTCTTTTAAAGCTTCATCTGAAATTCCCATGGTAAACGGAGGTTCAGTTGTTTCCAAACTCTGCCAATATATGAGTTCATGGTAGTCTTCCGCTTCGAAGTTAAAATCTGGAATTGTAAATTTGCGAAGTTCAATGGATCTTGCCGCCAAGATCCTATGCAGACCAAGATCCCTGATAGATTTTCGATCATCTGTCATCATTGCTAATAGTATATTTTCTGGACTCTCAAAGAAACCATTGCACTGAATTACAGGATCTATCACAGTTTTCATTTCAGAAGAGAGATAACAAGATCTTTTTATAGTTTCGAAGACGTGTTTGGCACTAGCTTTACAGGAGTGGTGAATCTTAATACTAAACTACATTGGTGCATAAACTTTCATAACGTATTCTGCTAGAATGTATTAATTCTGTGATGGATTAACGGTTGCGATACAAACGCAAAATTCTATTTGCAGTCGTTAACCACCTTGAGTGGTTTAATGCACCAGGTTATCGTCTTGACAAACTTGTTGAACACTGGCCGCTAGCCACTGCAAAAAAGTACTGTTGTTCAGTACTTAAAAATTTTCTACTTATTTCTGGAAGGTTAACTTGAATTGTGTCAAATAATACAACTGGCAATTGTTCACAATTAGCCAATGCTTTTCCAATAATACCAGAGGACGCACGAGGACCTGTATGCTCTTGGTGATGTTTTTCGCTGAGCCACTGGATGAAGTCACATGATCAAGATACGTTCTTGAATCAGAGTAACGTGCTCTTCAACTAATCTTTTGCAGTACTTTTTTTCCATCGAAACTTGCAATTTTTAATGTCTTGTCCTTTCTGCCATCGAATTACAATCCACGTAGTATTGTCGGTCTTTCTGTCTCCTGTATATTCTTCTTTTTCTTTTTTTTCTCTCGCATGATTTTGCTGCGGTCAATTGCGTTTGAAGAATCTTGTTCCGTAACTAAACCCACATCTTGAAGCACAGCGCTTGAGATTACTGTTCTGTCTGACACACCGTATCTGTCACATTGACTTGCCAATGTTGGTAAAGAAAGTCGCATTTGTTGTGAACTATGTCGTGGCTTTGCTAGTGAGTGTGATGGTTCATTAACTGTTGCTCTAAAAGGTGATGTGTTTGAAGTAGAAGCCATAAAAATGCCATCGTTTATCTCCATTTCTGATGAACTCGAATTTGAGAACATTAGTACTTTCATATTTTTTAGCATTTTTAGAAAGTCAAGCATTTTTTTGTGCTTTTCGTTCGACCTTACGTCGGAGGACTTGTGTTGCGGTTAGGTCAACAGTACTGATGACCATTCTTCTGACAGTTCTTTGGTCATGAAGAAATGCCTCTTCTTCAACAGGAACCTTACGATACTTTTCACAACAGCAAGAGAAAATTTCACATTTACAGGCCGAAATATCGAACAATTTTTGTTTAGCTTTCTCTCTGAATGCTTTGAGCTTTGCCTGGTAATGATCACTGATTTGTTTCCCTTTATATGATTTTTTTAACAGAACTTTGTATTTGGTATGATATGAACGAATTAGCTGAAGAACTCGCATGTGGGTTACTATAGGTATTGAAGCTTTGATCCACAGTATCAACGTATCAACGTCACATTGTTGTAAAAAACCCAATTTTGTAGAATTCAAGGCCAGAGGGGAACCTCAAGATGAAAATATAGAATAAAAATATTTTAGGTATGTCATTATGATACCAAATGGCAACTTTTCCGCACTATTAATAGTTGAAATTCGAAAAAAAATATTTTTGCCTATACTTTCACTCCACCCTAATATATATATATATATATATATATATATATATATATATATATATATATATATATATATATATATATATATATATATATATATATATATATATATATATATATATATATATATATATATATATATATATATATATATATATATATATATATATATATATATATATATATATATATATGTTTTTATAATATTTATATATCTGTTTTTATATATAGTTTTATCTGATATAGCTTCCAAGAAACACCCTAGAATTTTAAATAAAAAAATATTTCAACATGGAAGTTTTTTATGCATTTAGAGCATTTGTGTATTTATAGAAAACCAGAAAAATCAGAGACGACTTAAGTCGTACACAAGGTTACAATTTTTTTCAAAATTTTTTATCTGCGCTTTTACCATTTTTATTACTTGCAATTAAAAACCTGCAGTCTGAAATTTATATGTTGTATTGGAAGTTTATTATGTCTTATGAGGCATTTATATAATTTAATATTAACTTCAAACCTATTTTTTAATAAACACGTTAAAAGAAAATTGATCAAATATAAAAATTACATTTTTTTTCTTCATTTTATTGTTTTTTATCCTTTAAATATGAACCATCTGTTGTAAAATTGCCACTAAATAGCACACATTATTAATGGTTCAATTAAGTTGGTAAAAGTTACATTGTGGGGGAATAAGAAAGTACTCTTATAAGAGTAATACTGTCTAGTATGTGTACTTAATTTTGCACAAGAACACTGTTATAGTTAGGACTTTGTCACTAATCTTAAATGTTAATGAACTGGCTATCGAATGTTAAAGGAGGCCCGAGCCCCAAATTCCGGAAAAAAAATCATTTATTTTTCTGCCTTAAACGATGATATACACTTAAGAAGGTCTGTATAAAATTTAAAAACAATAAAAGCTACAGAACATATGTGTTTTTAGATGTTTCTATAACATTTATCATCTTTCTATACACTTTTCACCTGCAACAATCGTCATTTATTCAACATTTTTTTTTTACATTTTGGTCACGTTTAAAATGCTAAAGTTTTGTAAATAATTAACTTAAAACTAAACAGTTAATAGTTTTTGAAACTCTAATAATTGTTTTATAAACGTATGCATAGATTTTTTTAAAATTAAGTTATAAAATATATTTTTACGAATTATTAAACCAAAACATTTGAATAATTTTTTAGGTTTTGAACTTAAAATAATTTTTTTAAAACTATTTCATTCCAATTCTGTAAAGGTCTATTCACACGTCTGTATTACATACTTTGATATTATTTAACCAAATATTTTTTTAAAAAAACATTACAAATTGAAGGAGAAAGAGTGTTCTTTAAAAAAGTCTATTTTAGCTTAAAAAACCATAAAAATAACAAAAATAAATTTTAAAAATATATTTTTGCTTTTGATTATTGTTCAGAAAAAGATGTTCTAATAATATAAAAAAATGGTATTTCGGAATTCATTAATAAACAAATTAGGATTTGGGGCTCGGGTCTTCCTTAAGATTTTTAAACTCTTTGCACCTGGTCAATACAAATATATGCGGTAATTTTGCCGTACAAAACAATTGAATATCTTATTTGAGAAATCCCATAATCAACTTTTCACGAAATAGTTTTTTTATTATCAAATATAGTTAATACAACCGAGATGAATCTATGAAATTAAAAACAATATAAGCATGCGTGATAGTTGAGGAGTAATTCGCTTTATATTATTTTGTTTATTTGTTACCCCTGCATTTACTAAGCGTTAAAGTAGAATTCAGTGTAGAGAAGACAGGTGATTTTTTTTCACTTATCGCATAAACCCTTGGGGATAAAACAATCTCCCGTTCCTACAATGGCCAGATAAAAACTGACCCATTTGAGAAAGGAACAGCCGGAAAGAAATGTTGAAACTAACACACTACCGAAAATGTCAATTGAATTCAATTTTTAAAATGTTCTTATCATCTTTATAAAAAATCGATATTTGTCCTTCATTGTCTTCTTTTATTCGATGATTTCTAGTAGAAATTCCGTGGTCGTGTTTTTGAAAAATCGCCATAAGTCATCTTACTTCAAAAATCGACGATTTTATTCTTAAGTCGGCTACTAAGCAAAACTTGGTTATTTTACCTGAAGAATAAATTTTAGTTGAAAAACCAAAATTGACAGTAACATATTTTTCATTTACCAAAAGTTAAGATCACGCATCTTTTTCAAATAACCGGTTCAATTTTAAAGTTAAGATCACGCATCTTTTTCAAATAACCGGTTCAATTTTAAAGTTAAGATCACGCATCTTTTTCAAATAACCGGTTCAATTTTAAAGTTAAGATCACGCATCTTTTTCAAATAACTGGTTCAATTTTAAAGTTAAGATCACGCATCTTTTTCAAATAACCGGTTCAATTTTAAAGTTAAGATCACGCATCTTTTTCAAATAACCGGTTCAATTTTAAAGTTAAGATCACGCATCTTTTTCAAATAACCGGTTCAATTTTAAAGTTAAGATCACGCATCTTTTTCAAATAACCGGTTCAATTTTAAAGTTAAGATCACGCATCTTTTTCAAATAACCGGTTCAATTTTAAAGTTAAGATCGCGCATCTTTTTCAAATAACCGGTTCAATTTTAGTACCGTTATCAAAATCTGTCATAAAGTTTTGAAAACGGAACACCTGTATGACCATTATTTATTTGTGCGTATCAATTTGTTTAATATTAATTAAGTGTTTTTTCTAATGAAATCGTCTAAAAATATAATTTAACTTTTTTTAACTATCACAATAGTTTTACTTTTTTATAGGGAAAACATATGAAAGTTGTCAATATGAAGATACAAAGAGATGGAAAGCGGAACATTCTGTCTTGAGCTAGAATTCAAGTAAGCTTATTATTCTATTCTAGTAATTAATTAATTATAGCTTAGTGTGCATTTTAGAACAAATTTGAATTTAAAAAGAAGTGTAATATAACATTTATCGAAAAAGTAATTCATGTTGTTAAAATTGAATGTTTTAAAACATAAAATAATTTTTAAAATATGATAGATTCAAACATTGAATAATTTAAAAAGACACCAGTTATAACTGGTATCTATATAGGCCCGGAAGGACAGCCCATACGGCCCCTTTTGTTCTATATTGACCTAGTTGGGACCCTACATTGACCCATATAGAATTCCCCATACTGGGCTATAAAGTTTATCCATATGGGCCATGATGGGCTGCCCACATGGATCCAGAAAGAAACGACCCTTTTTGTTCTATACTGGCCCAGTCGGGTTACCCCACATGGGCCCATATGGAATTCCCCATACTGGGCAATATTGTTTATCCATATGGGACCTGAAGGGCAGCCCACATGGATCAAGAAAAATGGCCCCTTTTGTTCCACACTGGCCCAGATGGGGTTTTCCACGCGGGCCCAGATAGTCAATCCTATCTGGGCTCAGTTGAGTAATCCCACATGGGCCCAGTTGAGTATCCCACATGGGCACATGTGGGAAAACCCCAACTGGACCAGCATAGAACCAAAAGGGTCGTTTTTTTCGGGATCCACATGGGCTGCCCAGCAGGGCCCATACTGATATCCCATTACCAACCCAAGTGGGCCCATATGGTCGTGCTACCTGGGTAAGTCCATTCAAATAAAATTTGTGGAAAAACATTGTATTGTGTACATACACTGAGTGATGAAAATATTATGACCATATCCCTAAAGCTTTAATATACCGTACTCTGTTGTATACGTCGAATGATCATATCCTTTGGGTGAATTAACAATCTGGACGCTCTACTTTTCAGTCAAGTATTTAGAAGCCAATGACAACAAGACGCACGTTGAATCCAAGTTTATTGACTGACTTTATTATTGACTTTATTAGTAGTTTTTAAACTATATCACTACAACTGCTTAAAAACATTTAAAATACATCGGTTTTACTAATGTTCTCCATGACTCAAGAGTACACACAATCACCCTGCGTTCGAAGTCTATGTATTCATATATATTCAAACAAACGCTTCTAACACAGATGTAAGAAAGCATATTTCCTTTAAAATGCATATCTCACCAAAGAGCGGAAACAGTTCGACGACATAAAAGTCATTTACTTAAAAACGTCAGTTGGTCATAATATTTTGAACATTCAGTATATAAAGCTAAACAATAATATAAAATATTAATATTAATTATAATCAATTCCTTCTAAATGATATATATCAATTTAAAATTTTATTTTTTAAATCATCCACACCCACACAAACTGATTTTAAAACATCGTTATAATTAAAGGGGGTCGTCTTTAGATATATAAACTTGTAAAATTCTTAAAGTGTACGTACGCACTTGAAAGTTTTTAAAACATAATAATTTTAAAAATCTAGTTTTTTCATGTATGAAACCACTTTAATATTCATGCTGATTTTTTAAAAAATATTCTTAGCAAAGTGAAATTGTAATTAGTTGCATTTTATTAGCTAATTAGGCATGTTTTTTCAAACACGATTACGAAAGATGTAACTGATATAAACGCATAATTTTCGTTGAATATTACTCGTGATATCACTATTAATGTTTTGAACCTCCCAAAAGTTTGTAACATGTAAAGTGTTTTTTTTTTTTTAAATTTTTGTAACATGTAAAGTGTTTTTTTTTTTTTAAATTTTACCTTAAAAGTCCTAAAATATCCCATTTTTTTCAAAATTTCTTAATTTTAAATTCAACTGAAAATTATGCTTTTAATGAATATTTATGATTGCGGTTCACATCATCCCTCAACGAATTTAAAGTTGAGAGGGAAAATACTTTTTACATTTGGTAAACATACATTTTACATTTGGTAAACGTACATTTTTCGTTTGGTAAACGTACATTTTACATTTGATATACGTACATTTTACGTTTGGTAAACATACATTTTACACTTGGTAAACATACATTTTATATTTGGTAAACGTACATTTTACATTTGGTATACGTACATTTTACATTTGGTAAACGTACATCTTACGTTTGGTAAACGTACATTTTACATTTGGTATACGTGCATTTTACATTTGGTAAACATACGTTTTACATTTGGTAAGCGTATATTTTACATTTGGTAAACATACATTTTACATTTGGTAAAAATACAATTCTTCAGAAATTTAGTTGACATTATACAAAACATATTCCCATTGCTAGTATTACCCTAGAATGACACTTTGTAAATAATAATGTTTTTGGGATGTACATACAATCTTTGTATCATCCGACAGATAACAAATAGGAACATTATTGAGAAACATAAAATTATTTGAAATTTTTTATCGATTCCCTCATTTTTTTAATGTATATGTAAACCATAAAAAAAGTACCGGTAAACTACTATTTTTTTTGTTTAATGTTTTTCTTCTAAATACATAAACCCATTAATAAAAATCTATTTTATTTTTTTTTCTTGCAGGAATATGTGCCAATGCGTTCTATCAGAAGAGAACAAATTCTTTTGTAATACTTTTAATTTACTTCTTATCAAATGAAGGAGAAAGCATCTGATATAAATGTAATATACGCAGAAGTGGAAATCCAAAGATTGATAATGCAAATGAGATTATTTAAATGGACGTTTTGATGAATGATATTTAAAGATGTACAATGTGATATGTAAATGAGTTTATTTGAGAGAGAAAAATGACATTTCTGTACAAAAGATGTTTTCAAGAATTAAACCATTGTTTCAGAATTGTTTCAGTGATTTTTATTTTGTATGTGTGAATAAAATAAACATCGCCCCTACATTGCATTGTTTACAAATATAAAGCAAATATTTACTTTGATAATAAAACAAAGTAAACAGTCTAAATTAAATACGATTTATTTCATTCATTCTTCTCAAAATGTGATTATACAAATATCATATTACAGAAAATAAATATGTATTTTAAACAAAAATATAATTTTTTGTAAATATTTCACACTTAAATATTTATTTAATATATTTTAGTTTTTTTAAGCAGCACATTTTAAACGGATTTTATTTACGAAAATTTAAATATTGCAGTTTTAAACATATTTTTAATGAATATTTTTGTATTAATATATAAAAATAAATTAAATTAATACATTTAAAAAACTTATTATTATAAGGACGTATATTATAACGATTAAAATATAAATAAAATTTACAGGAAAACCAAACGTATTTTGTTTTGAATCAAACAAGTTGTGTAATCTCAAATTTTAAAGCAAAACAAATTATTAATAATTAAAAGAAAATTACTTTTGTGAGAATGTATACATCATGAAACAATATAAAAAAATATTGAATCACACACTATTAAAATAAGGTACTCAAAAATAAGTAAAATTATTTTTGAGTACATTTGATGCTTACCATAGCTCGGACGTTTCAATTTTGAAAAAAAAATGAACTAAAAAATAAGTAAAATCTGTAAAAATTAATAAAAAGAGCAGTTTCTACCCTAAATAAGCTGACTTCATTATACATTTTCAATGAATATCGACAATTATAATGAATACTTACCGAAATCGAACACAGATCCTTAGGCACCGCAGTCCAGAGACTTATCCGTTAAACTACCTGGGTGACGTTAAGAAGTTTTAAACAGATGAAATGTTAAAACGGTGTACACAAAAGTGAGAAGTAATGTAATTGAGTTGTAGTAGCTCAGTTTCTATTTCAGCAATCAACACCAGGCAATTTGGAAAACTGTCTTCTGAACAACTATGTATTTTAAGTTTGTCAGGTCGCTTTGTTAAAATGACTAGAAAAGAAGCTGATATTTGCAATATTAAATCACAATGTTGATTTTTGAGAAAATACGATTACTCAAGTTTGATTACGTCATTTACGATGCATTTGTATTCAATAAAAATCGAGTTGCTTCAAGTACTAATTTTTACTATTTTTTTGCAGTGCACAAATTGCAGTATTTTCAAGATTTCTAAACTTTACATGAACGGGTGGCCGATATTTCAACCAGAATACAATGTTAAAATCAAAAACCGTCCATTTACACCCTTTCAAACCTAAAAATCAGCATGTCTTTAAAAATCACATTCCTCAGAGTACTAGACAATTTTCAACGCGCAAATAGAGAATGGACTCGCCCTGCATTTGGAGGGGGGTTTCGAGGATAATGGCTATTCTTCGAGAAGCCTTTCGGGTGTCACCTGTCGACGGAGCGAATGCCTACGAGAGAATTAATGACTTGTTGAGCAGTGACGGGACACACCTGTGCTGTAGCCCTTTCTTGTATTCTCCTTCCATTCTCACTTCGATTTCAACAGTATAGTTTCACTTCTAGTTATTTTCTCCACTTTTCTGCATTGAAATATACAGCCAGTTAATTTAATTTATTCCGAAATTCAAACACTCATGTAATTTTTTATAATTATTTTGCGCAATGGTTATACTTATTTTTGACAAAGGTGTTATTTTGTTCTATCAGTTAATTTTTAATGTATTTTATCTGCCATCTATTCATTTCTGATTAGTTTTCTGTGTCTTTAGAAGAATATTTTTACTTTGTAGGCATTTTTATTATCCAATTAGAAATAGGTATCAGCCATACTTCTTATAAAGTTTATGTCTGATATAAATATTTTTATTGGCATTGTTTAGATAATATTTTTTATTGAAACTATTTCATTGTATTTTAATTCAAATATTATTATTTAAAATTTATATATATATATATATATATATATATATATATATATATATATATATATATATATATATATATATATATATATATATATATATATATATATATATATATATATATATATATATATATATATATATATATATATATATATATATATATATATATATATATATATATATATATATATATATATATATATATATATATATATATATATATGTATATATATATATATATATATATCTATATATATATATATATATGTATATATATATATATATATATATACATATATATATATGTATATATATATATATATATATATATCTACATATATATATATGTATATATATATATATATATAAATATGTATATATATATATATATATATATATATATATATATATATATATATATATATATATATATATATATATATATATATGTATATATATATATATATATATATATATATATATACATATATATATATATATACATATATATATATGTATATATATATATATATATATATATATATCTACATATATATATATGTATATATATATATATATATAAATATGTATATATATAAATATGTATATATATATATATATATATATATATATATATATATATATATATATATATATGTATATATATATCTATATATATCTATATATATATATATATGTATATATATATATATATATATATATATATATATATATATATATATATATATATATATATATATATATATATATATATATATATATATATATATATATATATATATATATATATATATATATATATATATATATATATATATATATATATATATATAAATATGTATATATATATATATATATATATATATATATATATATATATATATATATATATATATATATATATATATATATATATATATATATATATATATATATATATATATATATATATATATATATATATATATATATATATATATATATATATATATATGTATATATATGTATATATATTCTACTTTATTTAATGTAACTAAAGATCCACATTTTAGTACACGGAATTTAAGACATTATTTTAAAAGACTAAGCAGCCGATATAATTATCAAATAAACTTTTCATTTATAAAATTCCTTAACTATTAAAACGATAATTGTTAATTGTTTACCTAATTTAAGGCTAGATTTAAAGAAATTATCTAGTAAAAATATAAAATGTTGTCGTTAACAGAATGCAACACATAAATGATTGTACTGCTATAAAATATTTTTCTTGAGGTTACACTTCCTAATATTACATATATAATTTACGTCTGAGTTGTTCAAATTTGTATTTTAATCCATATTTCACAAATTATTTATTTTATCAAATTAATTAATGTTTAGATGCGTTGAAAATTTATAGAATTCCTCAGCGTATTCCTTGACTTATATATAGGAAGCCCCTTTCTTTCAAGATTTCAACACACTCTTACAGTAGAGAGAAATAGTTTCTAAATCAGATATAAAATATTTATTTTTAAGCTGGGTTAAGAGTTGTTACTACTGCTTTCTAATTAGACTAACAACATTCAGTCAAAAATATTATGCTATAGTACATTTCTACATAATTTTATCGACAGCATAAGTTTTGAAAGACCTTATTAATATTAAATTAAGAGTTGGAGACAGTAAGAAATTGGAAGAGTACTTATTGCTTTTTTATGAGATTGTTTGGAAAATAGTATAAATAGTTTTAGAGTTCATGTGTCTCCAGAGTCGAACTAAAGAGTAGGGCAGTTCAGTTTTGAGTTGAAATATATCTATTACGCGATTGACAAGTTTACAGGCATTCATCATATGTAGTACATTATATATTATTTAGAGCTTCAAGTCTCAAAATGAATTTTAGTTGTCCTTTTAACGGTCATTATATACTAATGGCATTGTAAAAATATTCAAAAGAAAACTTCAGAAAATTTGAATTCAGAAAGAGTCGGGTAAACCCTTTTCTTTCCACAATGTGAATAGAGAAGTAATTGAATGGTTGCTATCAATCAAACTGTCGTAGGAAAAGTAAACATGTTCACTGGCAGTCAACTTCAATTGTATGCAATTACTAGATTTACTGAAACCGAAAACGTAAAAGGTATCGAGTCCTGAGTCCAACGACATTTTAAAAGCTTCAAATTCAGAATAGGAGTGCTAAATATTACTTTTATTTGTCTTTATTTTCCCTTGTTTATGTCATGCATTCGTACATTTTAGCGACCCAGAAAAAATAAATTTTTGAATAGGGCTTTCCTAATAAAAATTGCTCTATAACGCTGAAATTTATATTGTAAGAATATTGGGAACCGTAAAACCAGATAACATTTTATCGTTTACAATTGTTAAACTGAAGTATAATTTTTATTATTTCGCATAAGAATATGCTGTGTAATGGTTTTCACAGGAGTGTGTTTAACATTTATTTAATTATCTATAGGCATTGTTTTATCTTTATGCGGTTGTAAAAACTTGGCGTGGTACAAATTCTACGTAGGAGTATAGAATTTTTTTTAATTCAGAGAAAAATTTATTAAAAAAGAAATGTCAGAACACGACCAGATGGGTTTTCTGTAAAACATAATTTCAACATTTTATAAAAATAGGAATTGGTCGCCAACAAATACTTTGGCTACTGAAAGAAAACTAGCAAGCTATTTCGTTTAACGCCGTTGAGACCATATCCACTTCACGTACGTGCTTTGCTTAATTTCAAGATTTTATATGCATCAGTGCTTAATTTCAAATAGGACAAACCAAATTTGACTTAATTATGTTAATTGTCACGAAGTTATAGTTTCGGAATGAATTATTCTCTAAAAGTTTAACATAGTTCTTCTAACTTCAATAACCCTAATTAGCTTATTTTAAATATGTTTCACGTCAAAGATAATTCCAACATTATAAAAACGTAAATTTCAGAGGTTTTTATTAAGTTGAAAATCGGTTTATTGGGATTATTAAGTAATACAGAGTAAGATAGCATTATAATATTATATTCAAACAGTGAATCTTTGAAATATGTTCAGCAAAAACTGAAGAAAAATAAGATTTTTTTACTTGCACATAAAACATGACCAATTTAACTATATATATATATATTATGATCGGTTATTACTCATATTAAAATTGCTAATTTTACAAAATATAGGCTTTAAAATGTTGATATAATTAAATAATTCTAAGATTGTTGTCCCGATAAATTTTTGGATACAAACTTCATTGTAATGTGATTGATTTGAAAATGTAAATGTAAATACAAAAATAATGTATTAATTCAAACGTGTAAAAATCAAAAACTGCAGAATATTTTAAAAATAGGAAATTAAAATAAATTATTGTCCATAAAACAAAAAATAACATTAGCATTTCTATTTTATCTCAATCGATAAATATAATTAAACTACATATTTCAATTAAAGTTATTGTTATAAAATGTACCCTACGTATTTTCGCCATTTTTTTGAATTTTGTATTCCATAATCAAAAGGATTTTTAAGATAATTGTATATGTGTTACAAAGCGCAAAACAATTATGATATTTCGAAAATTCTACCACTTTTCCGAGGACTCGTTTCAGTTGCACGTTTCTTTGAAACCCTTTAGCAAAGCGTGACATTCCTCCTTCTCATTGCATTTGGAACACACAAAGAAGAACCCCTCGTCTCTGTCGAGCAACATGCGAGGGGTGAAAGGAACCCTTCCATTCACAACCAGGAGGTCCGTTTCCCAACTACCTTACACCCCTGGATTTTGCAAAAGCGCCCGAGTCAGTAACCTGCTGGAAATTCGATTCTCGGGCGGTTTCGGGCGCTTAGTAACCAGAGCGTTTTAATGGTTTTAACTATAAAATATTTTCATAGTAATATTGGTATGCATCAGCACGGCAATATTTTTGCAATCACAGTAATATAATGTCGTAAACAAAATTTCTTAATCACAATTTTTTTATAAATATTGATGTAACATGGTCATGTGACTACTCGAAAAGTCGCAGATATGATGTAAGTTATTTCTAAAAATATGCGTATTCAGATTTTCATATGGGAATTATTGATATTTTATACTTTTCATATCAAGGTACGATTTAATATTTTTAAATATATTTATATATCTACAGTGATTTAACTTTAAGCGGCATTTATAAATCGATCTTTTTACAAATTTGCAAAAATCAATTGGATTTTATTGCAAAAAATTAATTGCCTTTGATATTTAACATGGACTAAAATGTAGAATGTGAACGAAAAATATTAAACAAGCTCATAATAATATCTTTAAAGTAATAAACATCAATTGCAATGCAGCACATCCAAACTACAACATTAAAATACACTTAAGTCAAATTAAATTTAAAATAAAGTTAATATTCCCTTAACATGTGAGCTGTGACAGCATCTCTCCCATAAATTTTATAGGTCTATCCATGGTCTTGGGAATTATTCGACCACTGTGGGGGGATGGGAGGAAGGAAGGGGAAAAATATTTAATGCATGTGAGGTCTGAAGTAAGCTGTTTGCAGCAGAACAGGTATTTACATGGTTTCGAATATCTGACACATTGACTAATGGTTTCTACATATCGTCATCAGCTTCGTTTTCCAGTTTTCAACCCCTCAAGTGATCTAACTCCTATCTGCGAATCTACCTACTTTGAGTAAGAATTGCTAATGATCTGGCCGTCAGACAGATATACGCCTCCTATTGTAAGGAAAGTCGTCCTTTCACAATTATTTGAGAACTATTTATAATGCCCGTCAAAGTGAGATTTTACCCTACATTTAGGAGTTAGCCCACGGGCATGTCAACTGTTTTATAACTTAGCCCAGTTGAAAAGGTTAACAAATTTTTTTTATGATAATTCAAAAATAATAATGTAGAAAATCTCAGTAATATTTGAACTTGTAATATTCTAAAACAATGTAGAAATAATTTTGAAACAATTCAATTTGTTAAGGTTAATTTTAAAGTTTTACTATTATTGACACATATTCAAACTTTAACAGAACAAATTATAAACATAACAAAAAGTGTTTTTTTAATAAATTGTTTAATAATATAGTTTTTATAAGATTGTAAAATGTACAAATGCTTTTTACAACTTATTTTTATTTTATCAATTTTTGCTTGGAGGTAAAAAGTTAAGAAGATAAGGAATATTCAAGATTTAGAAATTTTTCACATTCAATAAGCATGAAATCGTATGGATGGTAATAACATTATTTTGTTAATAGAAGAGCGAATGCAATTCGAAATATATACAAAGAATGTATATTATTTTTATAAAAAATTTATAACTCATATAAAATGTATCCCTCAGAAATTTTTTATTAAAGTATACAATACTATAGTTTTTTTATTTATTGTTTTCTATAAATAAGCTTTTATATCATGAGTTATTATGACGATGTTAAGTTAAGCTTTTATATCATGAGTTATTATGACGATTTCAAGTTTTCAAAACAAACAAAAAACTTTGTGAAAACGTTTACCTTCATAAATTGCCAATTTAAAAAGGATAAAAGCAGACTAATTTTCTTTAAATAATACGCTTTCTCAAAATCTGACTTCCACCAGAAAAAGTTCAGAATCAATTATTCGTTATTTTCCCAATCCAAAGTAATTCCCAATCTGAAACAAGAGACGGAGATTAGCAAAGTGAATGTGAAGACATTCAAATCTTTCTACCACCATAATGAGAGCCTCAACAGAAATTCTTTAAAAGTAAAATTCTTTGCGACCAACATTTACATTTCCCAGCATCGACAAAGCTCTTTTCACTTCGAAGCGTAAAAATAAAATACTTTTTTTTTACATAATTTCATGTTTTGCTGCTTACAAATTGCTGATTTTCTTTTTCCTTTCTTGCATTTTCCCTTCGTTTGTAATGCATTCTTACTTCATTGTTCGGACCGAAAAAGAATGGTAATTCGAAACGGGGAACAAATCTTAGTTGCACGTTTAGAATTTAGATATCGGCTGCTGCTGGAAAAAGATTCTTTTCAACAAGAATACGTGCTTATCATCTGCGTAATACAGATATAACAGTCGGCAGCGGAATTACAAGCATGAATTGAATATTTTGTCATTTTGTAAGAAGTTTGTGTTGCTGTGCTGATGCGTGTCGTCAAATTTTGTGTTTAATATCAGAAATATTATTCAGAAGTATAATATGTATTATTTCAATAGTAAAGAACACTTTTTTCAGGTCTCACACGTAACGAATCTTAACATGTGAGGTATTAAAACACGGAAATTCACCAGAGCAGTGACGAATTGAACTTTTTTAAACGATCCATAGAAGTGCTGCTATCTATAAGGAAGTAGAAACGTTAAACTTTTTTCATAGTTTACCTATATGAAAGAGGAGGGGGGTTGTTCATGCTATAAGTATATAAGTATCAAACGAGCATGCTATTTTGTTTTAAATCTGAAATCAAAAACGTAGATCCAATGATAATTTAACTGACATGTACCATTAATATCCTTATTTTAAAGACCCATCGAGTTTCGTGTTGTACTCCGAATTCAATGTTTAAAATCCAGATTAAAAATCATCTAAAATAAATTACTTACATATACAATTAGCAATTTGAGGAAATTTTTTAAAGTAAAATAAATTGACTAGCAACAGTAAACGAGAAGATTCTTTTTTATAATTAAAAGCAACGAAACACAACAAATAATGAAAATAAATCAATGAAACAATCAATCTAATATACAAAAAAATCAATTGAAATAATTTGCCATGCTAACTTTCATACAACAATTTGTAAATGAAAATAAATTGTTTAATATGAAATAAATATAGTGTAGCTTTAAAGGAAATGCAACAAGATATATGTATAGTGTGCTTTAAATATGGATCATAAAAATTAAATTTATTTACATTTTAAAAAATAGTTTGAATTGTATAATGTTTTTATTAATATTTTGCGTTAGTGATTAATGTCCCTTTTCACCGAACATGTTTGCAACTTTAATGTGTAATTTTAACAATAAAGCATGATACTCCCACTAATAATCGAATTATACAACAACTGAAAAATTGTCAGAATCCTTAAAAGAAGATATTCTTTTGATTTTTTGTACCTAAATGAAATATGTTAAATATCTTAAAAACATTTAAATAAACATTTAAATAAGACACATATTTACTTTAAATAATTAAAAAAAAATTCAAGTATTTCAATAAAATATCAATATACAACATAAAGCAATATATATGACAACACAAGTGTTTTTTATTCGTTGCTTTCAAAATTACAAAAGACAGCATAAAACCTTCATAATTTTTTTTAAATTGAAGGTTTTATGCAGGAAATCTGCAGTTTGTTTGAAGATCTAAAAAATTAAAGGTTTTTGTTTCAATATCCTTCATAAAAATCTGAAAAAACCCTTCAATTTTTAAACATGCAGGGAAAATGCAGATATATCAAAGATTTTATGCAGGAAAATTAAAAACTTCAAAAAAACTGAAGTTTTTGTTTCAATATCCTTTATAAAACCTTCAAAAAACCTTCAATTTGACAATTTTGATGAAGATTTCATAATGTCTTTTTTTGCTATGTATTATGATGCATTTTCATTTTTCATAAATTGTAGTAATAAAAGAACAATTTTTTATTTAATAATTGAAATATCAATATTGATATATTAAATATAAAGATAAACAAAATTATGTATAATGCTACTAATAATTATAAATTGAATAGTAGGACGCATAAGAGTTTTTTAGCACAAATTTCTGTATAAATACTTAGCAACCCTACTACATAAATCATTTTACTGACAAAACATTTTCACCATTATAAAAGAAAAAAAGAAAGGGACAAAAAACTGTAGTCAATTTAGCAAACAACGCTGAGATTTTTTCCACCGCTAATTACGACGGATTAGGATATTTGTCTTCGATCAATAAGACCAACTTCCTAAGCACATAGAGTGAGAATATGGTAATTAGCCCGCTCACTGTTGGATAAATATTGAACCGAAACGACTAGGGCCTTTAGATGACACGTGGTTTAAAAAAAATACTAGGAAATGAAATAAAGATTTTATAACACTACACTACGAGAATTATCATTTCATTTAGTTTTCATATATGTTATTTTAGTAGTAAAAATCCTTTTTGCGGGTCAGACACACAACCGATCGTCACATGTGAGATATAAAAAAAGGAATTTCCCGGAACACTGACAAACTGTGCTTTAGCATCATGAGTATTGTTGATTTTTTTTATGCGTTTAAAAATAATTAATTTCCAAGTAGTTTTTAACCCAGCCGTTCTATCAATCATCTATGGACAAGGTGGTGCAAAATGAACGTTATGGTTTATATGCTGTATAACTTTTTCTTTAATATTGCATTTATTTTGTGCTTCAGAACTGTGTAAAGAAGGCTTGGAGAATTTGAAATGGAACAGTACAAAATAGAATAACGAACAAAAATCATTGAATTTATTTTTCAAACGGAAACTCAGTTATTCTGACGCAGCGTGCATATCGTCGATATTTTAATGTGCGGAGTGGACCCTTAGTGCCAACAATAAATCGCCTGGTTGCAAATTTTCAGGTCAAGGTTTCAGGTTCATCAGCAAGGTTCTGTAACCTTACCTGAACTGAAAAACAATATTCGCAATGAAACCCCTGAAAGTTTGCGAAAAGTCATGCAACATGTGTTGGAAAGAGCACGACTTTGTGAAGCGAACAAGTGGCGACACCTGCGAGACTACTTTTTCAATTTTTTTTTTAAGTTTAAAATATTCTCCATCCATATGCTGTATTTTGACAAAATAATGTTAACAATTTATTCAAAAAAAAGTTATAAAGCATTTAATCCACAACGTTAATTTTGCACCACCCTGTATAAGTAGTTACAACGAATCTGTGGTGGGGTTATGGTTGTATATATATGTATGCTGTTATATATGTAATAACAAAAATTTAATGCAAAGTGATTAACTAAATAATCATTTATGAAATTTATTAGTTTTTTAATTCATTTATACAAAACAATTTATTGAGGTACATAAACAATGTTGTACAAACCATCTGCTGTATAGTTACTGGAAAATACAATCTACAAAAAAAAATTCTTAATTTGATTTATACAAATAGGCAATGCTCGATTTCTAGAAATAGAGGTACTGTAACTGTAACTTCGGGTGTTGGAGTGCAATGCATCAGTCATAAAACCTAGTCTGGAATCGTATTTTTTTTTCCAAAAGAGAGGAACCGGAACGCCTTTCCGGTGCGTTCCGGTTCAAATCGAGCCCTGAAAATGGGTATTTCTTAAAAACTAATATTGTAAACACAATTACTTTAGATATATCAATCACAAAAAAAAAATTAAATTAAGTTATTAAAAAAACATATGTAACAATGACTTTTGTTCGTCTAAGTTAAAATTTAAAAATAATAGAAATAGATGCGCCAGTTATCGACCATTTGCAAATAATTTTATAAAACTAACAGCATAATATTACGTTTTTAAAAGTCCCTTCATTCAATGTAAAAGACTTCTAAAACGTATGTAAATTCCATTTTACAATTTAATGTGAGTTCAGGAGTCAAACCTTTGGTACAGAAATTGCTAACTGGTCGGAAATTGGTACATTTACCTTGCATATATAATACTGAAAAAAATATAGAGTGGTCGAAGTACACATGGAACAACGCGTGTACTTTAGCTCACATAAATTATGATAATCAATGCATTGTTTAACAGTAATTGTAAAGTATGAATATAAAATGTAGTGCAATGCATTTTTATAATAACATAAACTTTAACAAAATAAATAATAATATTTCTTTAAAGGGGTATTGGAAACATTTCACTTTTTTCTCTAATTTTGCAGATATCATTATTTTTTTCCACATATGTTTGCAAAGTATATTAACATAAGCACATGTTGTTCAAACATTTATAAAAGTTATTATTTGTTTTAGACAAATAAAAATATACAATAAAGTGGCTTTTCTTCTTTTTGGATATAAGCCAAGAATAATATAATCTAAAAAAATATTAATAATTTGAGTTTTTACAAACAAAAAAATGTCCTTTACAATCTGTTTTTTTCATATTTTTTATACGCAAGAATGTGTTTGCAAAAAAATATAAATAATCAAAAATTTCATTCATCAAACTATTTATTAAAAAATACATTAAAAAATGTACTATACTTATTTTTTTTAATCTAATTTAATCAATAAAAAAATTAAAGAAATACGCTTTAAAGAGGAGAGGGTAGGGCGGTGAACATCAATTTTAAATTTATCATAATTATGCTTCTACTACTCAAAAGTTAACACAATTTTTATGATATATGTATAATGTTATTATTGATAACTTTTGAAACACAATCTCTATCTGGAGTTGAGTCGTAACAATTTAAAAATTTTAAATCTAAAAAGTTTAAGATACACTTTTCTAGTAAACTATTATGAATATATTTTTTTTGCTTTCTGAAATACTAATTAGACTGCATGTTCAACTTATGGAGCCTCAAAAAATAGACAAAATATATAATTAAAGTTTTTTAAAAATTAATTTACTTTTGTTTACATAAAAATTTGTAATTATAAAATGTATATATTTTTTTAATATATTTACCCAAACAAAAATATAAATGTCGTTGGTTCCATAAGTTGAACATGCAGTATAATTTGTATTTCAGTAAAAATTGTGTTTATAGTCATAATAGTTTAATAGAAAAGTGTACCTTAAACTTTTTAGATTTAAATTTTTTAAATTGTTACAACTCAACCTTAACTAGAGATTGTGTTTCAAAAATTTCAAAAGTTATCAATAATAATAATTATACATATATCATAAAAAGTATAATAACTTTTGAGTAGTAGATGCATAATTATGATAAATTAAAAATTGATGTTCACCGCCCTACCCTCCCCTAATTGCACTGTAGCAAATTTGTAGCAGTTTCTTTAAACATATTTGAACTTATATCAATTTAAACTTGATCAATCATGAAAAAAGTCATAACTGAGAAAAAAAATAAGTTTGAAAGTACGTCTTCTGACAACCTTGAATAAAAGCTTAATATGAATTCGTCAAAAATACTTAGTTTCACTCCAAGAAGATATATAATTTTGATGTGGGAATATATTCAAAATAAAATCATATATTTTAAAACAATAATAGATTTTTAAAGATTTAGTGTCCTATACCCTCTTAAACAATAAAACAAATTGACTTTCTTCCCTACACATGACAAGAACAAGCATCATCATTAAAAATTATAAGAAAACAACTAAAAGCACATAAAAAAATCTAATTTTACAATCATATATAACAAAATTATATTGAATTATATTGAACAAAATTAAATAAATATGTTTGAAAATACATTGAAGCAAATTTGGAGCTGTAGCTTTAAACATATCTGGACTTATATCCATTTAATCTTGATCAATCATGAGAACATGTATAACTGAGAGAAAGTTTAAAGGTGGTCTGGCAACCTTGAATAAAAGCTTAATATGAATTAATATCAAAAATACTTAGTTGCACTCCAAGAAGATATATAATTTTGATGTGGGAATATATTCAAAATAAAATCATATATTTTAAAACAATAATAGATTTTTAAAGATTTAGTGTCCTATACCCTCTTAAACAATAAAACAAATTGACTTTCTTCTCTACACATGACAAGAACAAGCATCAGCATTAAAAATTATAAGAAAACAACTAAAAGCACATAAAAAAAAATCTTAAGTAAGTGCAAAATTTTAAATATGCTTTTTATCAAACCTTTTTTTCTTCTTCTTTCCTTCAGCGCACACGTTAAAAGAGCCGAGTGAAGTCCTCAATATCAAGTTCTGAGTGAGAAACGTCACGCGAAAGGTTTACAAATTCAAAAAGAACGCAACTTATGTGTTATTTTTTGACATGGCTTTCAACATAAAAGCCCTTTTCATATCTTTCGACGTCAAACTTTCCTTTGAGGGTGTGTTTTCGTTTTGGAAACTGTCATACTTATCAATACGCCATTTGAAGTGGACGTTTTTTTAAAATTTCGTACGGGACAAAGAGGTGTGAGATGCTAATAAGACTTTATAAGCTTATTATAAATTATCGCTGAATGGTAAGGGACGTTAATCGATATGTAAAATTGTCAAAATTTGATTGCCTGTATTTGTCACGAACATTTTTGTTTTAAATGCCTTTTAGTTTATATTATAAGAATCATATGCATTATTTATAAAGTGTAAATCAGCTTTACGCATCTACGTCACGTTACGTAACAGAGCGCGATGAATCATCCTGGTAAGTTAGTTGTCAAAAGATAGGAAATGCCCCGTAGGATAGACTAATTGTATATTCACCTTATAATAAACAGTTTTAATTAGAAAATAGTTTTAAACAATTTTTACATAAAGAAAAGCTTTAAACAAATTCCAAGATCTAACTAGAACATGCCTTTGTAGCTTGGTTGAATCCCTATGGGAGGCCAGTAATTTTTTTAAATGTATATTGTATGCACGTATGCATGAATATATGTATGTAATGTGCGTATGTATGAATATATGTATGTAATGTGCGTATGTATGAATATGTGTATGTAGTGTACGTATGTATGAATATATGTATATAATGTACGTATGTATGAATATATGTATGTAATGTACGTATGTAGGAATATATGTATGTATGTAATGTACGTTAGTATGAATATATGTATGTAATGTACGTATGTATGAATATATGTATGTAATGTACGCATGTATGAATATATGTATTTAATGTGCGTAAGTATGAATAAATGTATGTAATGTATACGTTTACACATATACGTTTTATGTTGTTATAAAGTAAATCCCTTCCCCTAAATATCTGTTAAAATTGTATAAAACATGTGACACAAATATACAAAATTTGTAGTTTAATAACTCCGACTTTATAATGTACAAAAAACTTGATTATATCATAGAAAAATATCTAAAATCATACAATTAAATTTCTTAAACTAATTACTTCATATCATAACAAAAATACACGTTTCATAAATCATTTAATATTTGTATCAAACTAATATTTTATATTCAATTTTAGTTTAGGCACATACGGTACACAATAGCTTTAAAATATTTTTAAATATTAAAAATATGTTCCACTAAATTCAATGTTTTGAAAAATGTAGTTCATTTTTCAAGTTACTTCTCAAATAGAAACTTTTACCACCAAATGATAAGTACATATTTCTGTAAATAAATATTAAAAAAAAAATGAAAATTTTATTTAACTCTTCATACAAACAATTAAATCATATTTAATACTAAAACTCATTTACCCAACAAGCAAAACCTATTTCCTTACAAATTAAATTTATGAAAGCCCTTCATTTCAGGAACAAATATCACTTTCGAAAATCCTTTCTTACATGACGAAAAGTTCGGTGCAGGCAATCAAAAATGGAAGTCAGGCCAAAGAAGAAGACACAAATATGTGTGACATATTCCACTGAATTCAATACAATGAAATATGTCATTGTTATTTCAAGTTACTTTTCAAATCAAAATATAAGTACATATTTTTGTAAATAAATATTAAAAAAACAGAAAATTACAAATAACTCTTCACACAAACAATTAAACCCTATTTAATACTAAAACTAATTTACCCAACATGCAAAACCAATTTCCTTACAAATTAAATTTATGAAAGCCCTTCATTTCAGGAACAAATATCACTTTCGAAAATCCTTTCTTACATGACGAAAAGTTCGCGGTGCAGGCAATCAAAAATGGAAGTCAGGCCAAAGAAGAAGACACAAATATGTGTGACATATTCCACTAAATTCAATACTATGAAATATGTCATTGTTATTTCAATTTACTTTTCAAAATCAAAACTTTAACCACCAAAATACAAGTACATATTTATGAAGATAAATTAAAAAATAACAGCAGAAAAGTCTGTTTAACGCCTCATACAAGCAATTAAATCCTAGTTAATACTAAAACTAATTTATCCAACATGCAAAACCAATTTCCTTACAAATTAAATTTATGAAAGCCCTTCATTTCAGGATCAAATATCATTTGCAAAAATCCTTTTATACATGACGAAAAGTCCGGTGCAGACAACCAAAAATGAAAGTCGGTCCAAAGAAGATAAAAAATATATGCGACATATTTCACTGAATTCATTACACTGAAATATGTAATTATTATTTCAAGTAACTTTTCAAATCAAAACTTTAACCACCAAAAGACAAGTATATATTTATGTAAATAAATATAAAAAATAACAACAGAAAAGTTCATATAACGCCTCATACAAGCAATTAAATCCTATTTAATACTAAAACTAATTTACCCAACATGCAAAACCAATTTCCTTACAAATTAAATTTATGAAAGCCCTTCATTTCAGGATCAAATATCACTTGCAAAAATCCTTTCTTACTTGACGAAAAGCCCGGTGCAAGCAATTAAAGATGGAAGTCGGGCCAAAGAAGAAGATGACGAATATGTGTGATATATTCCACTGAATTCAATACAATGAAATATGTAATTGTTATTTCAAGTTACTTTTCAAAATCAAAACTTTAACCACCAAAAGACAAGCACATATTTATGTAAATAAATATAAAAAATAACAACAGAATAGTCTATATAACGCCTCATACAAGCAATTAAATCCTATTTAATACTAAAACTAATTTACCCAACATGCAAAACCAATTTCCTTACAAATTAAATTTATGAAAGCCCTTCATTTCAGGATCAAATATCACTTGCAAAAATCCTTTCTTACTTGACGAAAAGCCCGGTGCAGGCAATCAAAAATGGAAGTCGGGCCAAAGAAGAATATGACAAATATGTGTGACATATTCCAATGAATTCAATACAATGAAATATGTAATTGTTATTTCAAGTTACTTTTCAAAATCAAAACTTTAACCACCAAAAGACAAGTACATATTTATGTAAATAAATATAAAAAATAACAACAGAAAAGTCCATATAACGCCTCATACAAACAATTAAATCCTATTTAATACTAAAACTAATTTACCCAGCATGCAAAACCAATTTCCTTACAAATTAAATTTATGAAAGCCCTTCATTTCAGGATCAAATATCACTTGCAAAAATCCTTTCTTACTTGACGAAAAGCCCGGTGCAGGCAATCAAAAATGGAAGTTGGGCCAAAGAAGAAGACCTTTTGATAAGCACGGCTTTTCTTTTGTGCGCACCCTAGAGAAGGAACACAATCTCAGTTTGCCCGGGGCCTCCGAGTGTTTTTCATTTTCGTTTTTGCACTGTTTACTGAGAGATGTGCTCAGTGGTATTAGATTACCCCCTTTTTTTCCCTTTTTCCCCACGAACTTACAAAGATCGGAAACTTTTGCTTCGCTCATAGGCATTTTTCATAAAAAGGGAATTTCGTAATTTAATATAGGCTGGTCTTTTTTCATGCAAAAGGTATTCTTTTGAACCGAAGTGGATCTATTTATTTATTTTGGCAATAAATTGTTCATCACACTTGGTTGAATCAGTTTGTTTCGGGAAGGAATGTTTTTATGTAAGAATTAATTCAATGTATTCAATGTATTTTGAATTGGGTATTATATGTAAAACTACCTAAATTACATATTCATTTGTTTGATAATATTTTACTAAACTATGTAGACTACATATTTAAACGTCATTATTGATGTACCTGCATTTTTTAATTATGAAAGAATGTAAAGAAGTTGTTTTAAATTACTTTAAAATATTTGTATTTCACTAAAAATTTCGTGATTTATTTGGATATTTGATTTAAATAAAATATCAATATGCTTTTAAGACAATTTTTAGAAAACAAAATTATAATTATATGGACATTATTTAAACTTTGTGAAGGTATATAAAAATGTATTTAAATTGGAAAATATAAAGTCATAATTTTCATTCTAACTGACATGAGAAATATTAGCATTTTCTTCAATTCTATAAAATAAGATTATCGAAACAAAGATAAGAAGGAAAATATTCAATGGATTTTCCCAAACTTTTTGAACACTAGATAAAATACATTTAAATAAAAAAATATATTACATAAACGTTTAAAAATAAGTTCAATTTCGATTTGTTTGTTATAACTGTAATTAAAAAAATAATTTTTTTTATTTTTGTTCTTCTGTGAAATACAAATATTGTCGGCCAACAACAGGCTCAAAGCACAACAAGGTTGGTCATTATTTATTAACTTTAAGATATAAAAGCATATTATAAAAGGAAATTCCGTAAAGTAACTTACACCCTAACAAACACGGCTCACATAAAATTCATAGACAAAAGCAAAATGAAATTGTATTAGGCATTGTTTTTTAAATAAATATTTTTAACATATTGTAAATATAAACAGTTATACAAGATTTTAGAATAAATTATGCACGAGTGAAATTAATAAAAATGCCTTTAAAACAGTTTAATAAAGCTTATATCAAAAGAAATATAATTTTAAATAACCGTTTTTTATGACAAAAAATTATTATCTTATAAATATGCATATTCAACTGAAATAAATATATAAAAAAATTAATCTTTAATTTTAAAAGAAAATTATTTAATTTCTGAAAATTAATTATTAAGAGCATATGCGAATATGTAAACATTACAAATATAGTTATATTGTATATAAGATTATAATAATTTTCGAGAACAACTATTTAAACAACCCAAAAAGCAACTTTACAAATGCAAAACTCTATTGAAAATCAGTGTGTTACAAAAATTATTCGTGTTTCCCTAGATCACCTAAAGGAAGACACGCGCCCTAAATCTTAAAAATTGTATTAATGAATTCTGAAATACCATTATTAACATTATTAAAATATCTTTTTCTGTACAATATTCAAACAAAAAAGTGATATTTCAAAAAAGATATTGATGTTTTTTTTACATTTTTTAAGCCTACAGATGCTTTGTTAAAGCACTATTCCTCCTTTAGTTTTTAATATTATATTTAAAAAAAAATTAATTTGATTAGGTAACGTCAAAGTATATACTACAGACGTATGAAAAGAGTTTTGAAAATGTGTGTTTTAATTGTTTTAAAAAACTTTTTTTAAGTTCATAACCAAAAAAAATATTAAACATTTTATGTTCATTAGTTCGTAAAATATTATTTATAACTTAATTAATAAAACTATTGATATTTTACTAAACAAATATCAAAATTTCAAAAAATCTTAACAGTTTAGTTTTAATTAAATTATTTACAAAACCTTAGCATTTTAAACGTGAGGAAAATTATAAATATATATAATATATATATATATATATATATATATATATATATATATATATATATATATATATATATATATATATATATATATATATATATATATATATATATATATATATATATATATATATATATATATATATATATATATATATATATATATTCTGTGTAAATTATGCATGTCGCAGATGAAAAGGTAGACAGATGATAAATTGTATATAAACATGTAAAAAAAAACATGTTATCTTTTAATGTTAACATGTTATCTTTAAAAACATGTTATATATAAATCATAACTTCCTCAATATCTATAGGATTATATTATTCAAAAAGTAGCTTTTTTGAAGAATTGGGGGCTGAGGGTGCCCTTAATCTACATTTTTATGTTTTTAGCGGCGTTTATATTAACTTTCTTGGAAAAATTGTGTATGTTAAAAAAAACGTATCCTTGAACCCACAATTCACAATTTTATTTCACTAAATAACTAAAAATAACATTTTGAAATTTGTTGACAGCCCCCTTTAAATTCGAAAGCAGAATACCCAGATTCTTTGTAAGAAGTGGGTCGCCCTTTGGGATTGCACCTCTCCTCGACTACGGGCATTTTAACGAATACCTTCAAAGATCAGGAAATAAATGTTCCAAAAAATCTTCGCGTTCGAATACTGAACGTTGTCATTAGAAATGAGAGATAAAATATTTTTTTTTAATGCTGAATTCAAAAATGAGTTTCAGAAAGTTCTAGTTAATTATTCTTGTACTTTATAGAGTGCTCTGTAAGAAAGTTTTTTTTTCCTCTCTCTTCATTTACCTCGAGGTTCATTTTTTGAGTAAGAATAGTTTCGAGCTCCTCTCTAGAGTTTTGCTGTTATCTTCATCTCCTCAATTGGTCAGGAGATTTTTAAATGATTTCTTTGCTTTTGAATATTTCCCCAGGAAATATTTTCATGAATGATAAAGGTTCTGCGCGAATCATTATAAAACTGGAAATATAAACAAGGAGAGATTTTGCATTAAAAGTAAATGCTTGAAAAGCCGGATATTTTTTTATCGAAGTTAAATGTTGTTTGGGAAACAAAATTGAATTGCAAAATTTTATGGTTTAATACAAATTCGAAGAAAAAAAATAACATATCATGTTAAATAAATACGTTCCTCATTTGAAATGAAAGACAAACATGCATCAATGGTATCGGGCTTACTTAAAATAATTAATAAACAGTTATAATTGAAGTCTAAATCAACAAAGCAATAATAAATTCGAGTTTTTTGCCCACACTGTAAAAAATAAGGTACTTAAAATGAGCACCTGAACATACTCGTTTTCCTTTGAGTACCAGTTCATCGTAAATGAGCGATAACGTACTAAAGTTTAAGTAACCGTATTTTCTCAAAAATAAGCATTGGGATTTAAAATTGCTTAACTTAGCTTCTGTTCAAGCCATCTTAACAAAGCGATCTGACACACGTAAAATAGTTGTTCAGAAGATAGTATTCCTCATCATTCGATGTTAATTGCTTAAAAGGAAACTGAGTGATTACAATTCAATTGTCTTACTTCCCAATCTTTTAGAACTCCTTTTTAACATATATATGTTTAAAACTTCTTCATGTTGCCCTGGTAGTGTTCATTTAAGCAATCGACATCAAATAATGTGTAAAACCATTTTCTGTTTAACTATTTTAAATTTGTCCATCGCTTTGTTAATGTGGTTTCAATAGTAACTGGGATTAGCAATAATAAATTACTCTGATATTGATTATTGTGAAAGTACGATTACTTAAATTTAAGTACATCATCTCTCATTTACGATGTGACCGTACTCAAAGAAAAACGAGTATATTCAGGTACACATTTTAAGTACTTTTTTACAGTGTAATTTTGTACTACACAAATGTACTAGTATAACCCAAGCACTTAAATAAATAATACTAAATGTAGTAAGTTGCATACAAAACGAGACTCAATGAATTCGTAAAGAATCTAAATTACCCAGTGATACAATGTAGCAGTTCATAGTATATATCCAATGATAAATGTTAAGTTATCATAAAATAAAATTAATTAAATTTTATCTAAAAATATACACAGTACGTTACATAAACAATATACTGTATTTTTTTTTAAAGTGTTTAATTGTTTTTAAATTATGTACTTACAGTTTTAGAGAACTATTACATGTATGAGGTATACGTAAAAACGACCTCTTTACAATGATATAAAATTTCGAAAAAAATATCAAAGTACACATCTAGGAAAAATGTTTAAACCTTCACACAGTGAAAACAACTTCACTATCGCTTCACAGTCAGTTGGTTAACTTGATAAACCTATAAAATTTTCAATATATCATATACATTTCTTATAGCTTTTGATATAAATATAATAATTTTAAATAACAGTTCTCGTGTTTTTAAAAATATATAGTTCAACAGTGAAGTGAAAACAAAATTTTACCTCCTTTTATTGGTTTTTAAAATTAACAATTGTTCGCCATGATATATGAAAACCTCTTTTCCAGAACTGTATTTAAAAGTTCATTAGTTAGTTTTCTAAAATTAATACTTATATCAACTCGAAGTATATATATTCAATTACAAGTTCTTAACTAAGATATATATATAGTAAGTATTTTTACAAATATATTATTTCTTCAACAGTATTAAGATACATTTTAAAAACAAAATATATTATATATAAAAAAAAATTATATGATTTTATTTTATAATTAACATATTAAGTAAAATAAGAATACTATACATAACAATAGATACACGAAACGCCTTCATCGCAGAAAAAAAATATATATAGCTAAAAACACTTAATTGCATTTTGATGAAATAGTAAAAAATAGGAATATAATCTGCTAATTAGACTAATTTTTTGCGATGAAATTAGTTTTCCTTTGAATAAAACTAATTGAATTGGGATAATATAATCATCAAACTAAATATGCGAACTTCTTTTTACCAAAAATTAAAACATTCTCATTTAGAGTATTTGATACAATAAATGTGTTCGGGTTTTCATGAAATTTTATTATTTATATATATTTTATGACTATTAAAGAATAGTCACAGGTATTCTTATTTTAATTATACATATTAGTTTAATATATTTAACTATTTTAAGTGTGAGTAAGTGCAATATGGACACTTTTACAAATCTAAAAAAAATATTTTATTTCTTAAATTTGTACATATTTTTTTTCAAGTTCAAATATATTAAGATGCTTTTAACTTTTATGAATAAAATATGAACTTTAATTGCAATATATAACTGAAGGGCAATTTAAATAACTATAATAGTGGGATATTTATTTATTCTAAAAATTGTTTAAATATTTGTGTCGTTTGCAAAATATGTGTTTTATATCATGAACTGTTTTTGCTAAGAAATTAGTAACTGTCAAGCTATGGATTTAAATTTAAAACTATTTTCAAGAAATAAATACTTTTTACTTAAAATTTTCACCTTAAATGTTATTGATGAAAAAAATTTTGAAACAAAAAAACAAAAAAAAAGGTACTTAAATATGAGTACATGAGCTTACCCGTTTTTCTTAGCGCAATCCTATCGTAAGTGAGAGAAAACGTACCCAAATTTAAGTAATCGTACTTTCTCAAAATTGAGCAGTGTGGTTCAATATTGCTAATAGTATCTTATATTTAAACCATCGTAACACAAAAACTTGACAAACTTAAAATTGTTGTTTAGAAGATATTTTTCCACATTATTTTATGTCGATTGATGACATGGAAACTTAGTAATTACAACTTAATTATATTTCTTCCATTCTTTTGGAATTTTTTCAAACATTTCTTCTGTTTATAGCATTTTCAAGTAACCCTAGTAGTTTAACGGATAAGGCATTGGGCTGTGGTGCTTGAGGACTGGGTTTGATTGACGGTAAGTGTTTGTTGTAAATATTGATATTTATTGTAAGTGGATTATTAGTCAACCTTCGTCGGCAAGTACCTGTTATTTTTATTTATTTTAACACATTTGTGACTGCATGCATTTATTTTTCAAATTGAAACTTTTGTATTCAGAGCCATGATAAGAATCGAATGTCCTAAAAATGAGTACATGTACTTATTTCAGAGTACCTACTTTTAACAGTGCCCAAAACATAATACTTATTTACAAAACATAAAATTATATGCTTTTACCAATTAAACGCATTTCTAAAACTGCATTCAAATATAATCTTTAACGAAATAGCGTAAATTGGAATTTAAACCTCATAATCCACTAAGAATGTTCAATTTAAATGCGCTCTCGTCTCCCTCGACCCATTTTAAAGCAATTACAGATTCCGCAGTCTCACTGTGAACCGTATGTCCCAAAGATCTAGGTTAAGGCCCAAGTAATTAGGGCTGAAAGGGAAATTACCATTCAACTGGCGATTAAGTACAACATTTTTGTAAGTGTGTGCTTTCTTTTCCCCCCATTCGTGCAATTAGAGAAAGGGACAGCAGCTTAAAATGAAACAGAAGGCTTAAGTGTGGCACGTGATCTGCCTAGCAAAAACTGTAGTTCGATAGAGATGTAATGTTTGAATGTGATTTAATGTTTTTTTGTTTCTTTTTTTCCATTCCATGCGTGAGCTGTTCGATGGGTTTTAATTAATTGCATTTTTTGTCGTTTTTTTTTTGCTTTGGAAATATGGTGTAATATCTATTGTTGAAGATTTCCCATTTTTTTTAATCTTTTGATTATCACGTTTTTAATGAATATGAAGAAATAAGTTATTTTAATCTGCTACATGATGTTGAGGTAAATGCATATTTTTTATATAAAAATTAATTATCCCTTAGAAAGATTTTTTTTTTAAAATTGAGATTAATGAAACTGAAATTATATAAAAACAGTAGCATTTAATTTTTAGTTATATACATAAAAAATAAATTCAGTTTTGGATATTGCATGAGCATATTTTCTCGCATCTATCTAATAAAAAATACTGTTCTACTTGTGTTTAGGTTAAACACGAATAATACAGCCCATACATTTAAAATGTGTAATGTATGATAAAACACTTTAAAAATAGTTCCAACAATTTTGTATTTTTCCCATTGAGACATATATAAATAGTAAAAATAATAAACTAAAATAATTTGTAATACGAATTCTTTATTCACTTATTGGATTATAAAAATAAATATATATAATTTTTTGCATTAAATCAAAATATAATTTTAACCATTACGTGAGCTTGGTAAAAAAAATAATTGTTTATAAAAATTGTTAAATGAAACTTCCTCAATACGTCACTACCCTGCTAATAAATTTGTACAGTATAACTCTAATTATCCGGACTAGATTTATCCGTATCAAACAAAGCGTATTATCAATTATCAGGTCGGGAAAACTTTGTGGTAAACGAAATCAGAAAAATACATATTTTAAACATTTCTTATCAGTGCATGGTATTTTTATAAGTCATTAAATTACATTACAAATTAAAGCACAATTATTTTTTTTACAAAGAAATAACCTGTTTTCGTGAATTATCCAATTATCCGGATGATACATGGTACCTATTGATATGGATAACGGAAGTTCTGCAGTGAATATGTTTGAGTTTCTTCTACGATATTGTGATTTTTATATAAAATAGATATTATTACGACGTTAAATAAAAATAGATAAAATTGAACATGAATTTAAATACCATATCATATGTACATGCAATAGATTTCATTAAAAAGTATACATTTCATATTTCACCTTACATTCTGAAACACTAATAAATATGTAAAACTATTGTTTTCTTTGAGATACACTGTAAAAAAGGGCTTAAAAATGAGTACCTGAACCTGCTCGTTTTTTATTGTACAATTGCATCGTAAATGAGCAATAACTTTATAAAATTTAAGTAATCGTACTTTCTCAAAAATGATCAGTGGAGTTTATTATTGCTAATCACAGCTTCTGTTCAAGCCACCTTATCAAATCGACCTGACAAACTAAAAATAGTTGTTTAGAAGATGGTTTTCCACATAAATGAAAACTGAGTTATTGCAACTACATTATCTTACTTCCCATTCTTTTGGCACATCTTTTTAACATTTCTGCTTTTTATAATTTGTTCACGTCGCTCTAGTAATACAACGGATAATGCACTGGACTGCGGTGATTGAGGAATTCTGGGTCCGATTCCCGGCAGGTCTTGGTTATAATTGTCGATATTTATTTAAAGTGATTTATGAAGGCTGACTATGCAGGTAAGCAATGCTCTTTGTACTCATTGTACAAATTTTTTAGTACATATCTTTTTCAAAATTTAAACTTATGTATTTGGAGCTATGATAAGCATCGAATGTACTTAAAAATTATTTTACTTATTTATGAGTACCTATTTTTTACAGTGCATATTTATTTATTTCCAAAATACATAAAGAGAGACCCGAGCCCCAAATCCTAATTTGTTTATTAATGAATTCAGAAGTACCAATATTTTATATTATTAGAACTTTTTTCTCTGACCAATAATCGAAAACAAAAATATATTTAAAAAAAAAAAAATATTTTTTGCATTTTTTAATCTTAAAAATATTTTTTTAAAAACACTACTCCTCTTTCAATTTTTAATATTTTTTAATTGATTAAATAATGTTAAAATACATAATACAACCGTATGAACAGACTTTTGCAGATTTGTGTTTTAATTGTCTTCAAAAACTTATTTTAAGTTCAAAACTTAAGTAATATTCACATTCTTAAGTTTAATAATTTGTAAAACAACAAAATTATAACTTAATTTAAAAAAGCTATACATACGTTTATAAAACAAATATTAGAGCTTCAAAAACTTTTAACATTTTAGTTTTACGTTAATTATTTACAAAGCCTTAGCATTTTAAACGTGACCAAAATTAAAAAAATAATATTTTGAGTAAATGACGATTGTTGCAAACGAACAGTATGAAAAATGACAGAAAGATGATAAATGGTATATAAACATCTAAAAACACATACGTTCTGTTTCTTTTACTGTTTTGAAATTTTGTACACACTTTCTCAAATTCGTTTAACATCGTTTTAGAAAGAAAAAAAATGTAGCAATTTTTCCGGATTTTGGGGCTCGGGTCCCCCTTAACATTTTAAACGTGACCAAACTTTAAAAACAAAATTTTGATTAAATGCCGATTGTTGCAGACGAAAACTATGTAGAAAGATGATAAACGGTATATAAACTTCTAAAAAAACATATGTTCTGTATCTTTTACTGTTTTGAAATTTTGTACACACCTTCTTAAATACGTTTAGCATTGTTTTATGAAGAAAAATTAGCAATTTTTGCGAATTTTGGGGATCGGGTCCCCCACATTTAATGTGTTGCCATACGTTCTATCTGGATTACAAGAAAAAGAAAAATATGTATTAATTAATTAACCAAATACTCATGACCGACGCAACATGACTCATGGTGCAAAAGCCAATGGAGAATGTTTTCCAAACCTTCTCTTCCGAACAGTATTCATCCGCGCGTTAGGTTAAATTACATTACCCCCTAATGGTAGTCCTCACTCCAGTGTTTATTAATTTAGCTCAGTGGTTTGTTCTAAAATATTTTAAAAACATTACGAAAAATCAACAAACGATATAACTGGCTTCAATTCTGTGGGAGTTTATTATTGAATTTTTGAAAGTACTTAACTGATTTTTTTCTTCATTGTAAAGCGGAAATTGATAACTCACATCTGAATAACCTAAAACCAAATAAATTATTAATACCAAAATATAATATTTCAAAGTTTTAATAAATGTTTTGGCAATATTTTTTTGTTTAGATATGTACAAGTCATACATTACTAACTTTATAAACTTTTCCAAACCTAAACCATTAAAACTGCCTAGGGACATTAACAACAAATAAACAATAAACGATTTAGTGATCTTTTCCTACAAATTAACGATATAAAATTATGCGTAAATCAGCACACTGCTTTAGATATTTTTCTAGTTATTTTTAGACCATAAAGAATGCTACCACAACCAACTACATTATAACTACATACCATGTTTCATGTGACAAAAACGCTTACTGAATTCAATTACAACACCCAATATATTGATAACTGATTCAATCAGCAAAATCCCTCCAACTCTCATAAATACCACACCTCCCACAGAATACTAAACACACATTTTCCCTGGAGAAATTAACTTCCGCAGCGTCAACATCTTTTGGGTTTTCCATTAGATTTCTTTAGCGGGAGAAAATACCAACCAGGGAATAATTGCAACACCGAAACCATATTTTCTCTTCAACACACACATTTCCCAAAGAGGTATGGGTTGTGTATCTATGATACTAATATATTTCCCACATTAACTCATCATCCATAATCCTATAAATCACAGAATACTGATTTGAAGTGTTTCTATATAGTTAAACAATGTAGCAATTGCGATAATCTTTTCTTTAGGAATCACATACTTTTATTGAATTGAATTCCAAAACCCAATTTATAGATAACTGTATCAACCACATGAAGTAAAGAAGAAGGTAGATGGACGATCAAGTCAAAAACCGGTTTGCAATGCGAAGTAAGCAATCGCTTAGAATATAGGAACTGGCGAAGTATTTGGCGCTATTCTAAAGCACTACTTAGCACCAGTACTTGACGATAATTTATTTTATAATTATCGCCAAGAATTATTTAAATATGAAGTGGAAATAATAGCATCCTTTATCGATTTGGAACTTGTACTGCATCCTACAACTGCACAAATAGTCATTTCTTAAGTTTTAGCATGTGTTTTCTCAATTTGAAAATAATGCATCCCTTGTAGAAAAATTACTACAAACTAGGTTTGTTTGTTCCTACTTTGGGGTTGCTAACTTACGTCTCATGATATCTCGCCAAATCATCTACATCTTTTTCTTTACTCCGTGGTATCAACCAATCACTAATTTACGACATAAATTCAATAACTGCTGCAGAATACCAAACAATTATTTTCCCTCGAGAATCGACATGAATCAGTTCTCCATTGCATTTTCATCGTACTTTTCAACACATTATGGGAATACAACTTCTACATTTATCTCTAACATATAAGTTACCATATCTTTTCTTAAATGCTTTAATATTTTTATTCCTTTCGCAGTGGCCCCTTAACAGAAAATCCACGCAGACTGTGGGGTAATTCCTAATTGTATTAAGACGAAGGTAGAATTTCGCTTTAGGAGGCAAGACAAAGCGTTCTTAAAGCTCTGTGAAAAACGACTTGAAATAAAATAGGAGGCGTGTAACTGTCTGGCTGAGGGATCGTTAACAATAATTTCTCAAAATGCTCGCAAATTCGGAATGTGCCTTTCAGGTGTCAAAATACTTAAAAGCGAAATCGTAAACGATCTGCAGAAACTATTAGCGAAACGTCAATTGCCCGTTGCCAAGTAACTTTATGCCGCAAACAGCATATTTCAGCCCACACGAGTTTTAAAAATTATTTCCTTATATAATGGATCAAAAGTGTCTCAATCCCACCGCTATACTTCTATACTACATGAGATATATACCATGTTGCCTGAGCACCCATATAAAGGTTAAACCATGTAACTAAAGCAGCCAACCTTTATTTAGAAGATACAAACACATTGGAATGAATTCCAACATCCAATCTGAACACAATATAGTCAACCAATCAAGTCAATTTAACTTTCATCATCAATCCCATACCTCCACACAGAATACCAAACACTTATCTTCTCTGGAGAAATCGAGGTCCACAAGCGTCAGCAACTCCTGCAATTTCCACGGGACTCCGTTGACATGAGATAACACCGACCAAGAAATCATTTCAACACCAGAATCACTTATTTATCGTATTTTTCAACCAATTATGCTAAATATATCCTTTATATTTATGAAATATATGTAAGTAAACATATATTTTTAAAATGTTTTAATATTTTAAAACCATATAACCAATAAAGTCAATTTAACTTACATCATCAATTCCATACCTCCACACAGAATACCGAACACTTATTTTCCCTGGAGAAATCGAGGTCCACAAGTGTCAACAACTCTTGCAATTTCCACGAGACTCCGCTGGCATGAGATAGCACCGACCAAGAAATCATTTCAACACCAGTGTTACGTACTACTTCTAGAGTACCGGTGCTGGTTAATTATAATGGACTGTATAGCTTTTTGGTAACAAACGATTTATTATAAAGAGATTATGCAAGCAACCGGTCATTCTGAGCCGGGAAACGGAGAGACGGTGAGTTTGGTCATCCTAGACCCATGCTAAAAAACGCCCTAATCTTAGGAACGCAGTCTTCCGAATGAAGGGTTTGCCAGTATGCCGTGAGGAGAAAGTGCGCCAACGCGCGAGAGAAAAGATGCCAATTCCCGATCGTCTCTCGTCTCCGCAGTACATAACATTCCGCCCGGCGTTGCAATGTGAAACATTCAAAAAGAGGTTATACATAAACTTACAAGACATAAGATATATACAGAGTTACAAATAATATTATAAAGTTACATTTAACATTACATAGTTGGTAAAATACACAGTTTTGTTATAGGTCTTTTTAGACTACCAGTTTTGGTACGTACTAGCACAACTCTAGTTTTCCCATCTACACCTGGAAATAACTGTACTATTCTACCTAATAACCATTTACATGGAGGCAAGTTTTCGTTCTTTAGTATCACCACAGTGTTCAATTTAACATTTTCCTTGGTGAATTGCCATTTATTTCTTTGCTGCAAATGATTTAAATAATCGCGCTGCCAACGTTTCCACACATACTGTGTAACTTTAGTTGAACGTTGCCAACGTGTCAATCTATTGTTTGGGGTTTCTGAAAGATCTGGTTCTAACAATGCATTTAAAGGTCGACCCACTAAGAAATGACCAGGAGTCAAGGCTTCCAACTCATTGGGGTCAGAAGACAAGGGAGTTATTGGCCTTGAATTTAGAATTCCCTCTATTTGCACAACTACTGTTAGAAATTCTTCAAAAGTGTAACTAGCACTACCCATAACTCTTTTCAAGTGAAATTTAAAGGAACGGACACCCGCTTCGTAAATTCCTCCAAAATGTGCAGCTCTAGGAGGATTAAATTTCCATTCTATGCCTTCGGATGACAAATAGCTAGCCAAAACTTCGTCGGGATTCCCAACAAGATTATGCAAACGTCTAATTTCAGCATTGGCACCCACAAAATTTGTCCCGTTATCTGATAGTAGTGCGGAGCATAAACCCCTCCTAGCAAAGAATCTCTTCAAAGTTGCAATGAAGGTGTTAGAAGTTAAATCCGAGACTACTTCAAGATGTATAGCTCTAGTTGCCAGGCAAACAAAAACAGACACATAGATTTTGTTCAAAGACTCTTTTCTTTGACCTTTGTACTTAATAAGAAAAGGCCCGCAAAAATCGACACCAGTATTGGAAAATGGGGGAGCAGGGGTAACTCTTTTAGTTGGAAGATCTCCCATTAATTGATTACCTACAACAGGATTGCTTCTAGTGCAAGTAACACAATCATAAACTATTTTTCTACATAGATTTTTGCCATTAAGTGGCCAGTATTGTTGCCTAACACAATGTAGTAAGGATTGTGGGCCAATGTGAAGAAACTTTTTATGGAAGTATTCCACAACTATTTTGGTAAATTTGTGACCCTTTGGCAAAAGCTGGATGTTTTTGTTGATAAGTTAAATTTGAGTGATTTAACCTACCACCTACTCTCAGAATTTTGTCATCATCAAGAAAGGGATTAAGAGATTTCACTTTACTTTGGGGTTTTACTTGTTTACCCTTATTTAAATCAATTAACTCATCATGAAACTCCTTTTCTTGTGCCCATTTGACTAATACAATCTCAGCCCTTTTAAGCTCTTCAGATCCAAGAGGCCCCTTTTTCCTTTGCATAGGATATTTCACATTATTAAAGAACCTAAAGATAAAACTTAAAATACGAACAGTTTTAACATAACTATTAGATATACTCATTATATAATCACTTAAAGAACTATCTGACAACACTGAAGATGAAGTTGTTGCAGGTGAACCACTGGTGCTTACAGTAAGAGCCAAATGCCCCTCATCACTATTCTTGGGATTTTTGAGCTCGTTGAAATACTCACATGAAGGTGGACCTACTGCATCATTTGGCACATGAGGTTCTCGTAGAAATAGAGGACCAGTGAACCACAAACTATTGTTCACTAGTTGTTTTGGATCTAGACCTCTTGAGATGAGATCTGCAGGGTTCTGTTCAGACGGCACATGACGCCATTGCTGGACCTCTGTGAGCTGCTTGATTGTAGCAACTCGATTGGCGACAAAGGTCTTGAGGCGCATTGGATCACCTCTTAGCCAGGCAAGCACGATTGTAGAGTCTGACCAAAAGTAGCTCTCTGCTACCTCAAGCTTGATGGATCTTGCAACTTTGTTACAAAGCTGCGCTAGTAATACTGCTGCAGAGAGCTCTAGCCTTGGAATAGTGACGGGCTTGATTGGCGCAAATCTACTTTTACTGCACAGTAAACTGACTTGAATTTCACCACTCGAAGATGAAGACTTAATGAAAATAGCTGCTCCGTATGCTTTTGCAGATGCGTCTGCAAAACCGTGCACTTCATAGACATTCAAAGTTTCACCTAAAACACATCTTGGCACTTTAATATTATGCACTGAAGGTAAAGAACACAAAAACTGTTCTCACTCTCGAGCCTTTTCTTTAGAAAGGGAGTCGTTCCAGTCCAGTGGTAATGACCAAAGCTGTTGCATGAAGATTTTAGCTTTTGTGATAATAGGGCCTAGGAGGCCTAGGGGGTCGAAAAGCTTAGCAATGGTTGACAAGACTGGTCGTTTTGTTAGCACTGGTGAAGGCTCCACAGTCATTTTATAAGAGAAAATATCTTTATCTGGGCACCACAAGAGTCCTAGAACTTTTGTTTCTTTCGCAAAAGTATAGCCTTCAGAAATTGCTGAACCCTGGCTAACGAGTTCAGGATGGTTTGCAGACCATTTATGCAGCTCCATGCCACCTCTTTGCATTATTTGAATTAATTGTCGCTGCAATTCCTTGGTTTCCTCGAGATTAGAACCACCAGAGAGAACATCATCCATGTAAAAGTCGTTTTCAACAACGTTGGCTGCCTGAGGAAAATCGTTCCTTTCGTCGCAAGCCAGTTGCTTTAGTACTCTGGTTGCTAGATACGCAGCGCTGACCAAGCCGTATGTTACTGTAGCCAACTCGAACGTCTTCACGGGCTTGTCAACACCTTCTTTCCAAAGGATTCGCTGAAGACATCTTTGCTCAGGATGCACCCAAATCATACGATACATCATTCGAACATCTGCAGTGAATGCAATTAGGTGCTTTCTAAAACGTAGTATGATTGAGAATAAGTCGTCTTGTATGATTCCACCATTATACTGCAAGGAATTCAGTGAGTTTCCATTAGAACTAGGGCTTGATGCGTTAAAAACTACTCTTAATTTTGTGGAGCTCTTGTCAGGTCTATGGACACCTAAATGTGGAATGTAGTACTCACCACTTTTTTCGCTATTGTCCTTAACTTCTATCATGTGACCAAGATCCTCATATTCTTCTAAAAAATCTTTATACAAAGATAGGTACTGAGCATCTCTTCCCAAACGGTTCCATAACGAATTTAATCTTTTAAGGGCAATATCTTTTGAATTTCCCAAACTAGTTGGATTTTCTTTAAAGGGCATTTTAACGGTGTAGTGCCCATCCTGCTCTCTTTTGTGTGTTTGCAGAAAATGTGTTTCGCAAAACTCTTCTTCTTGCCCTTTCATTACAGGTTCCTCTAGGGATTCGATTTCCCAAAATTTCTTTAATATTTCATCAAGATTGTCATTTGCAACGGAAAGTCCGCAATGCAATGCTTCATTGGACTTGAAAGAACCTTCTCCGCTAACAACGTATCCAAACTTGGTTTCTTGTAAAATAAGGTTGCTATTAGGAGGTCTGATTTGATTTGATTTCAATATCTCAAAAAATACATTGGCACCCAACAGTACATCAATTTTCCGAGGGATTGAAAATTCAGGATCAGCCAACTCTATATTTGAAGGCAAGGAATGTGCTGGAAAATCAATAAGAGATGAATGTGTTTTGGCCACAATTCTTGGGACAATTAGAAATTCCATTTTTTGTTTAAAGTCCTCTTTTTTATTAGATACTAAAGAATTAGTTTTATACTTTATTTCAGTTGTTAGTCCATTTAATCCGTATATTGAAGATTGGAATTTTACTTGAGGTAGTCCTAACAAGATGGCACAATCCCGTGTCAAAAAATTGGTTTCGGAGCCTGAATCTAATAGACATCGAACTGGTATTTTTATTCCCTGCGAATTTCTAATCTTAATGATGGCAGTGGGCAATAACGCTGTTTTGCTGCGCATTCCTGAACCATCAGAAGAAGCAGCTGTTGTACAAACAGACTGTTGATTTATTTCCTCGGTTTCAGTTGAAGCCTCTTGAGCACGAGTAACCTCTTTTGATGTACTCGGATCGTGCGAAGGTGCGGGATTATGTAAAAGCGAATTATGCATCTTCTGACAATGTTTGCATTTAAACTTAGATTTGCAAGCTGATACTCTATGAGTTCCAAAACAATTAAAGCAACGCTTCTGCTGTTTAATAAAGTCAAATCTTTCATTGATATTTAGTTTTTGAAATTCCACACATTTGAAGAGAGAGTGCATGTTTTTACAAAAAACGCATGGTTTTAAACCATTGCTGCTAAGCATGAAATTGTTTGATTTATTTACTATTTTGGGCCTAAAGGGATATGTTTTTTCTGGCCGCACATTCTCTAATAACTGACATCTGATTTTTAGAAATTCAATAAATCCATCCCACTGGGGCGGATTATTAGAGTTTAATGACATTTCGTATTGCTTACGCGTTTCTTTATCAACTCTACTCAACAATATATTAATTAAAATAGCTCTACTTAAATCATTTTGCTTAAAATAGATCGACTCTAATGCTCTGACGTTTTTGAGCACTTTATCCAGCAACGATCTAAGTTCTTTCGAAGATTCGCTCGTTAATTTTTGCACATTTATAATTTCATTAATGTGGCAGTTCACAATCATGCGTTTGTTGTTGTATCGCTCTTCAAGCGCTTTAAAAAGAGAGTCATACGAATCTTCAGTTGTTTGAATGTCCTTTGCGTTACCCTCCAAGGCCGATTGCAAATAATACAGTTTTTGTTGGGGGGTTAGTTGTTCATTCTCTTCAATTAACGATGTGAATTGCTTTTTAAAATTATTCCAATCAGCGTAAGATCCGGCGTATTTTGGAAGTGGTATATCCGGTAACTTTACTGTTACCCTACGCGGTGACTCATCACCTATTCTCTTTTGAGTGTTATGCGAGCCCAAAGCATTAATATTCAAGGAGTATAAAAGTTCTTTCAGGCTTACCTCAATGTTTTCAGTATCGTCTTCCAAACTGCATAGTATATCTTCATGCTCTGTGAGATCTTTATCATCTTTTATCAGCTGGTGATACTCCAAATGCAATTCTTCCAGTTGAGAGCTGATCTTTTTAACTTTTTCTATCTTGACATTTAAGCCGATTTCACTCGTTGAACTGGCTTCTTCCTTTATAAACGTTGAGAGCTTCGTTATTTGGCCTTTGAGCAAGCCGCGCTTTCGGTTTAGTGCTGTTAAGTCCATAATCGAAACCAAAAGTCCAACGTTTACACTAAAAAGTTCAAAGCTCGTGCGAAAAAGTCCAAGGTCCTTACTTTAATAATGACATTTTAGTTTTAAATTCTAAAGCTTGCTTTTTGCTACTGTTTCGTTTCCTCAAAATCAAAACACTCCGGCTCGACGGACCATGTTACGTACTACTTCTAGAGTAAGGCGCTGGTTAATTATAATGGACTGTATAGCTTTTTGGTAACAAACGATTTATTATAAAGAGATTATGCAAGCAACCGGTCATTCTGAGCCGGGAAACGGAGAGACGGTGAGTTTGGTCATCCTAGACCCATGCTAAAAAACGCCCTAATCTTAGGAACGCAGTCTTCCGAATGAAGGGTTTGCCAGTATGCCGTGAGGAGAAAGTGCGCCAACGCGCGAGAGAAAAGATGCCAATTCCCGATCGTCTCTCGTCTCCGCAGTACATAACAACCAGAATCATCACTTATTCATCGCATATTTATCGTGTTTTTCAATCAATTATGGTAAATATATCCTTGTAACCAGCGTTATTCATTTATGTAATTATCTTATATGTTTGTCCTATTATCATGTCCCCGTCACCAGTATATATTTTCATGTTCCCGTTACGTGTCTATATATTGTTCCCGTTATTACGATTGTAACGCCCTCTACATATTTATGTCTTTCCCGCTGCACGGGAAAGCTTCAGTCATGTAACTGCCTCTTACGGTGATGCGTATTTAAGGTTTCGTTCCTCCCCGAGATTATTGTATGTTGGGCATATGTGATTAAAGATGTTTATGTTCTATCCTTGAATAGTTATTTAGTCAATACGCCTTATAAATGGCTCCCCAACGTGGTGCAACACTGTAAGAACAGCAATTGCATGGCTCGCTTTTTAGGTTTTCGTTCCGATTGATGAAAATGGCGAGGGCCGCCATTTTGAAGTTCGTTTCTAAACGAACTATATTTCTGTTCTTCAAGCAAGAAGGACTATCAACGGATGTTTAAGATAAGTGTTATTTTGTTTTCTGTTCAGTGTTACAAGTTTTTTAATTTGTAGGCTAGGTTAAAGTTTTGAAACGCAAAGTTTCAGTTTCGAAACGCAAAGTTTCGTTTTTCAGTATACATCCTGTTTACTGTGAGGAGACAATTTTGCATAACACGTATGCTGTGTCTCGTTTGGAGTGTTATCTCTATTGATTTAATTTTAACTAGTCTTTTGGAATTTAACCGCAATGGTTTGCTGTATTTTGGCACTGAATTTTAAACTGGGAACCGCCTTGGTTTTGTAAACACTGATTCTGGCAATCGTATTCGCATTGCGAATTAAAATTCGTACGCTCGGAGAAAAGCAATTTTTCCCCCCTCCCCAACGTGGTGCAACACTGTAAGAACAGCAATTGCATGGCTCGCTTTTTAGGTTTTCGTTCCGATTGATGAAAATGGCGAGGGCCGCCATTTTGAAGTTCGTTTCTAAACGAACTATATTTCTGTTAATAGTTATAGTTATAATAGTTATTTAGTCAATACGCCTTATAAATGGCTCCCCAACGTGGTGCAACACTGTAAGAACAGCAATTGCATGGCTCGCTTTTTAGGTTTTCGTTCCGATTGATGAAAATGGCGAGGGCCGCCATTTTGAAGTTCGTTTCTAAACGAACTATATTTCTGTTCTTCAAGCAAGAAGGAATATCATCGGATGTTTAAGATAAGTGTTATTTTGTTTTCTGTTCAGTGTTACAAGTTTTTTAATTTGTAGGCTAGGTTAAAGTTTTGAAACGCAAAGTTTCAGTTTCGAAACGCAAAGTTTCGTTTTTCAGTATACATCATGTTTACTGTGAGGAGACAATTTTGCATAACACGTATGCTGTGTCTCGTTTGGAGTGTTATCTCTATTGATTTAATTTTAACTAGTCTTTTGGAATTTAACCGCAATGGTTTGCTGTATTTTGGCACTGAATTTTAAACTGGGAACCGCCTTGGTTTTGTAAACACTGATTCTGGCAATCGTATTCGCATTGCGAATTAAAATTCGTACGCTCGGAGAAAAGCAATTTTTCCCCCCTCCTCTCCACGTAACTGAGAGTGTTTTATTTCTGTTCTCTTTTATTTGAAATTATTGCTGGCCTTGAAAATTCTGATTGTGGGTTTTATCTATTTTATTTTGTTCTTTTTCGGGAAAAAGTAAAAGAATATGGTTTTACATGCAAAAATAAGAAAATTTGTGTTCTTGTGTGTGATTTAGAATAGTAGATATTTTATTGGCAGGAAGTTTTATTTGTGATAGTGCTTATTTAATTTAATTAGTGGCATTAACTAATTATTAGTTATTTAATGTTGTTTTTAAAATTTATTTTGAAAGAACACTTTAATTGATTCCTCATTAAATGGAAATTGTTAATGCTATTGTTTTGATTTTATATTTAAGTACTTCATAGATTTCTAAATAATTTAAACAAAAGTGATTCTTCTGATAAATAAATTTGTTCAATCATGTTAAAATATATTTTGGTATTCTGGTAATCTAATATTGAAATGGTACCATAGAAATAGTGCATTTTAACTAGAGATCGGGTGTTATACAGTGTCATCTACACTTGAAAAGATTTAATACTGCATAGTGTTATTTGCTTGAATAAATGAATAGTTGGAATGATTTTATAATGGTTTACAATAAATTTATAATAGTTTAAATGATTTAATATTATTTTAACTGATATTAATTGGTTTTCTGAAAAATAATTATAGACTATTTGAGTGCTAATATTTCATGGTAGGGTAATTGTAGTGAGTTTAAGTGCATTGAACTGTGAAATAGCTCTAGGACTTTGAGGTAATTATTTTGTGTGCCTGTTATCTACTGCCATAATCTGAACTCACATAGAACTAGACTCAAATCCCACGATGGCTTTTCTCGCACGAGGACAGAAGATTGACCTGGTCCGGCTGGCAATTGAACTGGACTTGGATGGTATTGATAGTCTGAAAGTTATTCAACTGAAGACGAGAATACAAGAGAGTGAAGCATATGAGGACGATTTAGAGTTTGTCCAAGCAAGGTTTGAAGAGATAATCGCTGAAAGAATAAAAGAGGAAGACCTTGAAATTAAAGATAAGAAAAGGAAGGAAGACCTTGAAATTGAAGATAAGAAAAGGAAGGAAGACCTTGAAATTGAAGATAAGAAAAGGAAGGAAGACCTTGAAATTGAAGATAAGAAAAGGAAGAAAGACCTTGAAATTGAAGATAAGAAAAGGAAAGAAGACCTTGAAGCTGAAGAAAGAAAAAGAAGATTGGAACTGGAGTACGAAGAGCGGAAAAGAAACGACGATTACGAATTCCAACTTCAGAAGCTGAAACTCCAGGATGAGGCAACACGATCCCAAGTTCCTCTTACTCAGAACGATGGTTTTCAAGCAGCCAAACCAAGATTGGACTTGCAGACGCTGATCCAGAGATTCGATCCAGTAACGAATGACATCAGCTTATACCTCGTTCTCTTCGAGCGACAAGCTCACAGAGCTGAGATTCCAAGGACTTTCTGGGCCTCTCATCTGATTGGTCTGCTGCCATATGATATTGCTCAGATCATTGCAAGAGAAGTCGAAGAAGTTGCACAAGATTATGAAAAAGTGAAACAGCTGCTTCTAAAGCGCTATAAACTCACTCCAGAGAAATTTCGTCAATTGTTCACAAAACATTCGAAATGTCAAGAAGGCACTTGGACAGATTTCGCCTACGAACTTAGGAATTACTTTCAAGGTTGGATTACAGGTCTCGAGATAACAACTTTTGAAGAATTGTCTGATCTGATGGTTACAGACCAGATTAAACGCCGTGTTCCACAAGAAGTCAAAGAGCACTTCATCGATGACTGGACACAAATAAAGACGACTACAGATCTAGTACAAAAGCTAGATGACTACGAGACGGTTCGTCCAAACAACAGAAATGACTCTACGTCGAATACCAAGAAGTGGTCCAGTCCAAGATTTAATACTGGAAACTTCAGAAAAGTGGCGCAGAATCCAAAGCCAAGGCAAAATGAAAGAAATCCTAATCCAGAGAACAAGCCTGCCATATACTGCTATGGATGTTCCAGACCTGGTTTCATAAAGGCAAAGTGTCCGACATGCTCTCCAACGGCGAGAAATGAGAATTTCCCTGCAAATTCACTTACCATGTACACTTGCCATTCCAAGATGTCCCCTATTGCACTGATTGATGTGTGCATATCCGGTGTACGAGCCAGAGTTTGTGCAGACACAGGTGCCAGCAGATCAGTCGCTGGTGAGATCCTCTACAACCTGCTGAAGAGAAAAGGAGTGGAGTTCCAGGAGACTTCAGTAACCATGACCTTGGCAAACGGTTACCAAACTACTGAAGAGGCTTGCACAGCCACGGTGTCCATTGAAATTGAAAACAAAACAATCATTCTGGATCTCCTTGCCCTTCCAAATGCAAAAGGAAATCGAACTCTCTTAGGAACAGACTTCCTAGAAAAGTCGGAAATTGTTCTCGACATAAGAAACAAAAGGTGGAACTTTTGTGACAACCCTCGCCGAAAGGTTTATTTTGGGAATGACATCACATTGACGTCTCAGCAACCTGTCGAAACTCTTCCCATCAACAGCTGTAATCTCCGTGAAGAAGAAGGCGAGAGCTTGAACATCGAGCAAAGGCTCCAGGTCAATAATTTGCTTCAGGATTTCGAGGAAAGCTTCAAACCAGGGGGAGAGAGCACGACTTTCATAGAGCACCGCATTAATACGGGAACGCATGCTCCAGTCGCTTATCCACCCTACAGAGTTTCTCCTGCGAAGAAGGAAATATTGAAAAAGGAACTGGATGACCTCTTGCAAAAGAAAATAATCGAAGAATGCGAGTCACCCTTTGCTGCTCCGGTGGTGTTGGTACCCAAACCAAATGGAAAAACAAGACTGTGTGTTGACTATCGCGGCTTGAATGCAGTGACAGTTGCAGACCACTACCCTCTACCACAGATCGATGACCTTATCCATGACGCCCGACATGTAACTTACATGTCCACTATTGATTTGAGGTCAGGTTATCACCATATGAGCGTGCATCCGGAGGATAAAGACAAGACGGCTTTCACAACCCAGTTCGGAACGTTTAGATTCAACCGAATGCCTTTCGGGTTGAGAAATGCACCAGCTACATTTCAGAGGCTGATGGACAAATTTAAAAGTGGTCTGCCGGATGTAAAGATACTAGTCTACTTGGACGATATCATTGTCTTATCCGCTACCTTTGAAGATCACCTAAAAGACCTCAAGAAAGTTTTCCAACGACTTTCCCTGTTCAACTTGAGGGCAAATAGAGAGAAATGTCAATTCGCCTGCCCAAAGGTTAAGTATCTAGGTCACTGGATAACTACCAAAGGAATCGAAGTTGATCCAGAGAAGGTTGAGGCTATACTGAAGATACCAACTCCGAAGAACGTCAAACAAGTACAATCCTTCCTACAGACCTGTTCTTGGTATCGAAGATATATTCCAAACTTTTCAGAAGTAGCAAGACCTCTTAGCAATCTTACTAAGAAAAATGTCATTTGGAATTGGGGAACAGAGGAAGAAACTTCTTTCAAGACTCTGAAAGGACTTTTGGTTAGTCCACCGATCCTTCGTCAAAGTGATCCAAGTCAAGCATACACTCTCCGAACTGATGCCAGCGGTTATGCCCTTGGTGCAGTTCTCTTACAAGGCACCGGATCTGATGAACATCCTATCGAGTATGCCAGTCGCTTACTCACTAGTGCCGAAAGAAACTATTCAACTACAGAGCGCGAGGCTTTAGCTGTAGTTTGGGCTTTAAAGAAGTATCGTGCCTACATTGAAGGTCAAGAGATTACTGTTGCATCCGACCACCAACCTCTTAAGTGGTTAATGAGTTTGAAGTCTCCTACGGGACGATTAGCAAGATGGGCTCTAGAAGTTCAATCTTTCAATTTGAAGTTAGAGTACATCCCAGGAAAATGCAACGTGGTCGCTGATATGTTGTCAAGACCAGCTTGTCAGCATGCCGAACCTTCATGTGAACTGTGTAGCATACACATCGACGTTCCCTCACATACTTCAAAAGAGCTCCGAGAAGAACAACTTAAAGACCCAGAAGTTGAGAAGATAATTCGTTGTTTCGAAAGCAATGAGAAAAACCTTGACTTCGCCAACTGGACTGATCGTGGTTACCTGATGAATCAAGGTGTGCTTTACCGATATGCACCAGACTCGGACAGTGACGAAGCACAACTGGTCATACCGGCTCAAGAAGTAAACTCCATCCTTAAAGATCATCACGATGCTCCAACAGCAGGCCACTATGGGGCCGAAGGAACATTCGATCGTATAGCAAAGCGCTATTATTGGACAGGTATGCGGAAGTTTATCACGGACTATGTAAAAAACTGCATAGAGTGCAACAGATACAAAGCTTCAAACCAAAAGCCAGCTGGTTTGTTGCAAACTCCCGTTCCGGCCCAACGATTCGAGACTCTTGCAATCGATCTGTTTGGCCCATTACCAGAAAGCAGAGATGGTAAGAAATGGATATTCATCATCGAAGATGTCAACACTCGATGGGTTGAACTCTTCGCATTATCCACTGCAACTGCGAAAAAGTGTGCTACTACACTACTAGAAGAAGTATTATTGAGGTACGGAATCCCACGTAGAATTATAAGCGACAACGGCACGCAGTTTGTGTCTGCCGTAATGCAACAACTTTGCTGCATGCTAGACATCAACCAAACGTTGACACCGGTCTATCACCTTCAAGCAAATCCGGTAGAAAGAAAAAACCGTGATCTTAAACCTCGTCTTGCAATCCTGGTTCAAGACGAACACCGATCCTGGTCTGAGAAACTGCCAGCAATCCGTTTTGCGATCAACACAGCAAAGTGCCAATCAACTGGGCAGACAGCAGCATTTCTCAGCTTTGGACGAGAATTGCGGACGACAGACGACGTGACTAACGACATCCGAGGAGTGATCGACAACGACAATTTCGTCCCTGAAATAACACCGTACCTTAAAAAATTCTCAAGATTCACAGCCCAGATCAAAGAAGTCATCGAAACCCAACAAGACAAAAGAAAAATCTACGCAGACAAAAGGCGTAATCCGGCTCCACCATATGCTCCAGGTGATAAAGTATATGTGACCCTGCATCCCGTCAGCAAGGCTGCCACTGGACAATCCAAAAAGTTTATGCCCAGACGAGATGGACCCTATGTCATCCTTACACAAAGATCACCATCCACATTCGAAATTGCCAGCCTGGACAATCCCCAAGTGCCCCTGGGCGTGTACCACACTTCTGCCCTGAAGGCCTACACCCAGGACCCCATCGAACGTCCTTGCAATCCGTTGCGAAAGCGAGGACGGCCACCAAACTTACCCAAAAGAACTGGTGCTGGCCCCTCGTCGGGACTACGTCGGAGCCAGAGGGGGAGGATGTAACCAGCGTTATTCATTTATGTAATTATCTTATATGTTTGTCCTATTATCATGTCCCCGTCACCTGTATATATTTTCATGTTCCCGTTACGTGTCTATATATTGTTCCCGTTATTACGATTGTAACGCCCTCTACATATTTATGTCTTTCCCGCTGCACGGGAAAGCTTCAGTCATGTAACTGCCTCTTACGGTGATGCGTATTTAAGGTTTCGTTCCTCCCCGAGATTATTGTATGTTGGGCATATGTGATTAAAGATGTTTATGTTCTATCCTTGAATAGTTATTTAGTCAATACGCCTTATATCCTTTATATTTATGAAATATATGTAAGTTATCATATGTTTTAAAATGTTTTAATAGTTTAAAACCATATAACTAATACAGCTATCATTTTTTGAAGAGGCATTGGATTAAATTCCAACATCCAATCTAAACATAACTTATTTAACCAATAAAGGCCTTCCAACTTACATCATCAGTTTCTTAACTCCCACAGAATACCAAACACTTATATTTCCCTGAAGAAATCGACTTCCACAAGCGTGAACAATTGCTACATTTGACTTATTTGACGTGAGGAAATACGGACTAGAAAATCAAACACTCATTGAATACTCATCATACTTTCCAACATATTATGGTAATTATATCCTTCACAGTTATGTTACATATACCAATTACCATAAATTAAAAAATATATTAATATTTTAAAACTATATAACTAATACATATATCTTTTTTTATATCCTACATTGGATTAAATTCCAACACCCAATCATCCTATCTAAACTCAACTTATTCAACCAATAATGTCCCTCCAAGTTACATCATCAATTCCATAACTGCCACATAATACCAAACACTTATTTTCCGTGGAGATATCGACTTCAGCAAGCGTCAACAACTCCATTTTCCCCGGGACTTTTTTGACGTGAGTAAATACCATCCTGGGAATCATTTCAACACCGGTATTCGTATTTGCATACTTATAGATTTGTTCTAACTATTATTGCAATATATCCTCTACATGTATCTATCATTTATAAGTAACCATATGTTTTAAAATAGTTTTAATATTTTTAAACCATATTACTATTACAGCTATCCTTTATTTATGAGACACAAACACATCGGACACAATTTCAACATCCAATCTAAACTCAACATTATCAACCAATAATGTCCCTCCAACTTACATCATCAATTCCATAACTCCCACAGAATACCAAACACATATTTTCCCTGGAGAAATCGACTTGAGCAAGCGCCATCGACTTCAACATTTTCCAGGTAACTCCGTTGACGTGAGACAAGAATATAATTTCAACACAGGAATGACTTCTTCATTGCATAATTATCAAGCTGTTATAGATTGTATGGTAATAATATATCCTCTACTATATAAGTCACCATATGTTTTTAAAATGTTTTAGTATTTCCAAATCATATAACTAATCCATATATCCTTTCTTTAGAAGACATAAACACATCGGGTTCAATTCCAACATCCAATCATAAAATTTAAAACCTAATTTATTTAACCAATAAAGTCCCCCCAACTGACATCATCAATTTCATACCTCCCACAGAATACCAAACACTTATATTTCCCTGGAGAAATCGACTTCCACAAGCGTGAACAACTGCTACATTTGACTTATTTGACGTGAGGAAATACGGACTAGAAAATCAAACACTCATTGAATACTCATCATACTTTCCAACATATTATGGTAATTATATCCTTCACAGTTATGTTACATATACCAATTACCATAAATTAAAAAATATATTAATATTTTGAAACTATATAACTAATACATATATCTTTTTTTATATCCTACATTGGATTAAATTCCAACACCCAATCATCCTATCTAAACTCAACTTATTCAACCAATAATGTCCCTCCAAGTTACATCATCAATTCCATAACTGCCACATAATACCAAACACTTATTTTCCGTGGAGATATCGACTTCAGCAAGCGTCAACAACTCCATTTTCCCCGGGACTTTTTTGACATGAGTAAATACCATCCTGGGAATCATTTCAACACCGGTATTCGTATTTGCATACTTATAGATTTGTTCTAACTATTATTGCAATATATCCTCTACATGTATCTATCATTTATAAGTAACCATATGTTTTAAAATAGTTTTAATATTTTTAAACCATATTACTATTACAGCTATCCTTTATTTATGAGACACAAACACATCGGACACAATTTCAACATCCAATCTAAACTCAACATTATCAACCAATAATGTCCCTCCAACTTACATCATCAATTCCATAACTCCCACAGAATACCAAACACATATTTTCCCTGGAGAAATCGACTTGAGCAAGCGCCATCGACTTCAACATTTTCCAGGTAACTCCGTTGACGTGAGACAAGAATATAATTTCAACACAGGAATGACTTCTTCATTGCATAATTATCAAGCTGTTATAGATTGTATGGTAATAATATATCCTCTACTATATAAGTCACCATATGTTTTTAAAATGTTTTAGTATTTCCAAATCATATAACTAATCCATATATCCTTTCTTTAGAAGACATAAACACATCGGGTTCAATTCCAACATCCAATCATAAAATTTAAAACCTAATTTATTTAACCAATAAAGTCCCCCCAACTGACATCATCAATTTCATACCTCCCACAGAATACCAAACACATATTTTCCCTGGAGAAATCGACTTGAGCAAGCGCCATCGACTTCAACATTTTCCAGGTAACTCCGTTGACGTGAGACAAGAATATAATTTCAACACAGGAATGACTTCTTCATTGCATAATTATCAAGCTGTTATAGATTGTATGGTAATAATATATCCTCTACTATATAAGTCACCATATGTTTTTAAAATGTTTTAGTATTTCCAAATCATATAACTAATCCATATATCCTTTCTTTAGAAGACATAAACACATCGGGTTCAATTCCAACATCCAATCATAAAATTTAAAACCTAATTTATTTAACCAATAAAGTCCCCCCAACTGACATCATCAATTTCATACCTCCCACAGAATACCAAACACTTATTTTCCCTGGAGAAATCGATTTCAGCAAGCGTCAACAACTCCTACATTTCCACGAGCCTCCGTTTACGTGAGACATTACCGACCAGGAATGCATTAAAACACCGGAATTCTGCATTGCACTTCTTTATTGCATTCTTATCAAGCTGTTGTAGCTATTATGGTAATACATCTTCTACATATATAAGTTATATATAACTTACCATGCATTTTTAAAGTGTTTTAATGTTTTTAAACCATATAACTACTGCAACTATCCTGTATTTAGGATACACAAACAAATAGTATTCAATTCTAACATCTAATCATCCAATCTAAACCCAACTTATTCAACCAATAAAGTCCCACCAACTGATATCATCAATTCCATACCTCCCACAGAATACCAAACACTTATTTTCCCTGGAGAAATCGACTTCAGCAAGCGTCAACAAAAGTTGCCATGCATTTTTAAAATGTTTTAATATTTTTAAACCATATAACTATTACATATATCCTTTATTTAGGAGACACAAACATAATCGGATTCAATTCCAACATCCAATCACCCAATATAAAACCCAACTTATTCAACCAATAAAGTCCCCCCAACTGACATCATCAATTCCATACCTCCTACAGAATAACAAACACTTATTTTCCCTGGAGAAATCGACTTCAGCAAGCGTCAACAACTCCTACATTTGATTTCTTTGAAGTGAGGAAATACTGACCTGAAAATTAAACACTCATTGAATACTTATCATACTTTTCAACATATTATGTTAAATATATCCTTTACAGTTATGTAATATATTCTTGCTACCATATATTATTTTTAAAGTATTAATATTTTAAAACTATATAACTAATACAGAAATCCTTTTTTTGAAGAGACATTGGATTCAATCCCAACACCCAATCATCCAATCTTAACCCAACTTATTCAACCAATAAAGTCCCCCCTCCCAACTGACATCATCAATTCCATACCTCCCGCAGAATATCAAAAACTTATTTTCCCTGGAGAAATCGACTTCAGCAAGCGTCAACAAAAGTTGCCATGCATTTTTAAAATGTTTTAATATTTTTAAACCATATAACTATTACATATATCCTTTATTTAGGAGACACAAACATAATCGGATTCAATTCCAACATCCAATCACCCAATATAAAACCCAACTTATTCAACCAATAAAGTCCCCCCAACTGACATCATCAATTCCATACCTCCTACAGAATAACAAACACTTATTTTCCCTGGAGAAATCGACTTCAGCAAGCGTCAACAACTCCTACATTTCCACGAGCCTCCGTTTACGTGAGACATTTCCGACCACGAATGCATTAAAACGCCGGAATTCTGCATTGCACTTCTTTATTGCATTCTTATCAAGCTGTTGTAGCTATTATGGTAATACATATTCTAAATATATAAGTTATATATAACTTACCATGTATTTTTAAAGTGTTTTAATGTTTTTAAACCATATAATTACTGTAAGTATCCTGTATTTAGGAGACACAAACAAATAGAATTCAATTCTAACATCCAATCACCCAATATAAAACCCAACTTATTTTACCAATACCCCCCCCCCCCAACTGACATCATCAATTCCATACCTCCCACCGAATACCAAACCCTAATTTCCCCTGGAGAAATCGACTTCAGCAAGCGTCAACAAAAGTTGCCATGCATTTTTAAAATGTTTTAATATTTGTAAACCATATAACTATTACATATATCCTTTATTTAGGAGACACAAACATAATCGGATTCAAGTCCAACATCCAATCACCCAATATAAAACCCAACTTATTCAACCAATAAAGTCCCCCCAACTGACATCATCAATTCCATACCTCCCACAGAATACCAAACACTTATATTTCCCTGAAGAAATCGACTTCCACAAGCGTGAACAATTGCTACATTTGACTTATTTGACGTGAGGAAATACGGACTAGAAAATCAAACACTCATTGAATACTCATCATACTTTCCAACATATTATGGTAATTATATCCTTCACAGTTATGTTACATATACCAATTACCATAAATTAAAAAATATATTAATATTTTAAAACTATATAACTAATACATATATCTTTTTTTATATCCTACATTGGATTAAATTCCAACACCCAATCATCCTATCTAAACTCAACTTATTCAACCAATAATGTCCCTCCAAGTTACATCATCAATTCCATAACTGCCACATAATACCAAACACTTATTTTCCGTGGAGATATCGACTTCAGCAAGCGTCAACAACTCCATTTTCCCCGGGACTTTTTTGACGTGAGTAAATACCATCCTGGGAATCATTTCAACACCGGTATTCGTATTTGCATACTTATAGATTTGTTCTAACTATTATTGCAATATATCCTCTACATGTATCTATCATTTATAAGTAACCATATGTTTTAAAATAGTTTTAATATTTTTAAACCATATTACTATTACAGCTATCCTTTATTTATGAGACACAAACACATCGGACACAATTTCAACATCCAATCTAAACTCAACATTATCAACCAATAATGTCCCTCCAACTTACATCATCAATTCCATAACTCCCACAGAATACCAAACACATATTTTCCCTGGAGAAATCGACTTGAGCAAGCGCCATCGACTTCAACATTTTCCAGGTAACTCCGTTGACGTGAGACAAGAATATAATTTCAACACAGGAATGACTTCTTCATTGCATAATTATCAAGCTGTTATAGATTGTATGGTAATAATATATCCTCTACTATATAAGTCACCATATGTTTTTAAAATGTTTTAGTATTTCCAAATCATATAACTAATCCATATATCCTTTCTTTAGAAGACATAAACACATCGGGTTCAATTCCAACATCCAATCATAAAATTTAAAACCTAATTTATTTAACCAATAAAGTCCCCCCAACTGACATCATCAATTTCATACCTCCCACAGAATACCAAACACTTATATTTCCCTGGAGAAATCGACTTCCACAAGCGTGAACAACTGCTACATTTGACTTATTTGACGTGAGGAAATACGGACTAGAAAATCAAACACTCATTGAATACTCATCATACTTTCCAACATATTATGGTAATTATATCCTTCACAGTTATGTTACATATACCAATTACCATAAATTAAAAAATATATTAATATTTTGAAACTATATAACTAATACATATATCTTTTTTTATATCCTACATTGGATTAAATTCCAACACCCAATCATCCTATCTAAACTCAACTTATTCAACCAATAATGTCCCTCCAAGTTACATCATCAATTCCATAACTGCCACATAATACCAAACACTTATTTTCCGTGGAGATATCGACTTCAGCAAGCGTCAACAACTCCATTTTCCCCGGGACTTTTTTGACATGAGTAAATACCATCCTGGGAATCATTTCAACACCGGTATTCGTATTTGCATACTTATAGATTTGTTCTAACTATTATTGCAATATATCCTCTACATGTATCTATCATTTATAAGTAACCATATGTTTTAAAATAGTTTTAATATTTTTAAACCATATTACTATTACAGCTATCCTTTATTTATGAGACACAAACACATCGGACACAATTTCAACATCCAATCTAAACTCAACATTATCAACCAATAATGTCCCTCCAACTTACATCATCAATTCCATAACTCCCACAGAATACCAAACACATATTTTCCCTGGAGAAATCGACTTGAGCAAGCGCCATCGACTTCAACATTTTCCAGGTAACTCCGTTGACGTGAGACAAGAATATAATTTCAACACAGGAATGACTTCTTCATTGCATAATTATCAAGCTGTTATAGATTGTATGGTAATAATATATCCTCTACTATATAAGTCACCATATGTTTTTAAAATGTTTTAGTATTTCCAAATCATATAACTAATCCATATATCCTTTCTTTAGAAGACATAAACACATCGGGTTCAATTCCAACATCCAATCATAAAATTTAAAACCTAATTTATTTAACCAATAAAGTCCCCCCAACTGACATCATCAATTTCATACCTCCCACAGAATACCAAACACATATTTTCCCTGGAGAAATCGACTTGAGCAAGCGCCATCGACTTCAACATTTTCCAGGTAACTCCGTTGACGTGAGACAAGAATATAATTTCAACACAGGAATGACTTCTTCATTGCATAATTATCAAGCTGTTATAGATTGTATGGTAATAATATATCCTCTACTATATAAGTCACCATATGTTTTTAAAATGTTTTAGTATTTCCAAATCATATAACTAATCCATATATCCTTTCTTTAGAAGACATAAACACATCGGGTTCAATTCCAACATCCAATCATAAAATTTAAAACCTAATTTATTTAACCAATAAAGTCCCCCCAACTGACATCATCAATTTCATACCTCCCACAGAATACCAAACACTTATTTTCCCTGGAGAAATCGATTTCAGCAAGCGTCAACAACTCCTACATTTCCACGAGCCTCCGTTTACGTGAGACATTACCGACCAGGAATGCATTAAAACACCGGAATTCTGCATTGCACTTCTTTATTGCATTCTTATCAAGCTGTTGTAGCTATTATGGTAATACATCTTCTACATATATAAGTTATATATAACTTACCATGCATTTTTAAAGTGTTTTAATGTTTTTAAACCATATAACTACTGCAACTATCCTGTATTTAGGATACACAAACAAATAGTATTCAATTCTAACATCTAATCATCCAATCTAAACCCAACTTATTCAACCAATAAAGTCCCACCAACTGATATCATCAATTCCATACCTCCCACAGAATACCAAACACTTATTTTCCCTGGAGAAATCGACTTCAGCAAGCGTCAACAAAAGTTGCCATGCATTTTTAAAATGTTTTAATATTTTTAAACCATATAACTATTACATATATCCTTTATTTAGGAGACACAAACATAATCGGATTCAATTCCAACATCCAATCACCCAATATAAAACCCAACTTATTCAACCAATAAAGTCCCCCCAACTGACATCATCAATTCCATACCTCCTACAGAATAACAAACACTTATTTTCCCTGGAGAAATCGACTTCAGCAAGCGTCAACAACTCCTACATTTGATTTCTTTGAAGTGAGGAAATACTGACCTGAAAATTAAACACTCATTGAATACTTATCATACTTTTCAACATATTATGTTAAATATATCCTTTACAGTTATGTAATATATTCTTGCTACCATATATTATTTTTAAAGTATTAATATTTTAAAACTATATAACTAATACAGAAATCCTTTTTTTGAAGAGACATTGGATTCAATCCCAACACCCAATCATCCAATCTTAACCCAACTTATTCAACCAATAAAGTCCCCCCTCCCAACTGACATCATCAATTCCATACCTCCCGCAGAATATCAAAAACTTATTTTCCCTGGAGAAATCGACTTCAGCAAGCGTCAACAAAAGTTGCCATGCATTTTTAAAATGTTTTAATATTTTTAAACCATATAACTATTACATATATCCTTTATTTAGGAGACACAAACATAATCGGATTCAATTCCAACATCCAATCACCCAATATAAAACCCAACTTATTCAACCAATAAAGTCCCCCCAACTGACATCATCAATTCCATACCTCCTACAGAATAACAAACACTTATTTTCCCTGGAGAAATCGACTTCAGCAAGCGTCAACAACTCCTACATTTCCACGAGCCTCCGTTTACGTGAGACATTTCCGACCACGAATGCATTAAAACGCCGGAATTCTGCATTGCACTTCTTTATTGCATTCTTATCAAGCTGTTGTAGCTATTATGGTAATACATATTCTAAATATATAAGTTATATATAACTTACCATGTATTTTTAAAGTGTTTTAATGTTTTTAAACCATATAATTACTGTAAGTATCCTGTATTTAGGAGACACAAACAAATAGAATTCAATTCTAACATCCAATCACCCAATATAAAACCCAACTTATTTTACCAATACCCCCCCCCCCCAACTGACATCATCAATTCCATACCTCCCACCGAATACCAAACCCTAATTTCCCCTGGAGAAATCGACTTCAGCAAGCGTCAACAAAAGTTGCCATGCATTTTTAAAATGTTTTAATATTTGTAAACCATATAACTATTACATATATCCTTTATTTAGGAGACACAAACATAATCGGATTCAAGTCCAACATCCAATCACCAAATCTAAAAACCAACTTATTCAACCAATAAAGTCCCCCCAACTGACATCATCAATTCCATACCTCCTACAGAATACCATACACTTATTTTCCCTGGAGAAATCGACGTCAGCAAGCGTCAACAACTCCTACATTTGACTACTTTAACGTGAGAAAAACTGAACATGAAATCATTTCAACAACGGAACCATTAGTTCATAGCATACTTACTAAGCTGTTTTAGCTATTATGGTAATTTACATGTATCTATCATATATAAGTTACCATACATTTACATTTTTTTAAATATTTTTAAACCATAATACTATTACAGCTACCCTTTATTTAGGAGACACAAACATAATCGGATTCAATTCATTCCAACATCCAATCACCAAATATAAGATCCAACTTATTCAACCAATAACCCCCCCCCCCCCCACCCACAACTGACATCATCAATTCCATACCTCCCACAAAATACCAAACACTTATTTTCCCTGGAGAAATCGACTTCAGCAAGCGTCAACAACTCCAAACATTTTCCTCGGGACTTCTTTGACGTGAGAAAATACCATCCTGGGAATCATTCCTACACCGAAATCACCTCTTCCTCACTACCCGCCGCATTCCACTTGCCTCTCCAAGAGGACAATTTCTCGATAACTCTAACAATTCCCTCAACTTCGGTGATCAGTCAACGTCACCATAACTCTTTGGAAAGGGGTGCTCCAATGGTAGAAATCGTACTTTCCCGTATCGACGTCAGGCTCGTCTTCCTAATGGGTCCGCCTGTGCATTAATACGATAAACGCCATTATACTTTATAATGTCGGTCTCATGCCCAACCTAATTAGGAAGCGATCTTCCGACCGATTGGAATCTTAGGATAGTTGGACCGGGGAAGTTCCGTGCCATGGTAATGATCTCTTGCATCTAATTGCGATGGAGAGGTTTTGGGTGGGCTATACCTGTTAATTGTAAAATAATCCGAGATTCATGCGGGTTTTTGGAAGGTGGATTGCATTAAGTGATTCGGAAGGAATTTAGTAAGTTTAATGGTTTGGAAAGTATAAGTAAACTAAATGCAGTCTTACAGAAGAATATTCCTAAGGAATTTTATTGTTTATTTACAGGGTGTTCCACAAAGGATTCAGTGTTTTTAAAATTAAATAACTCGGACACGGTGATATATAGAAGAATGAAACAAATTATATGTTTATTGTCAAAGCTGTAAAAATCTTATACATAAGTTTCAAAATTATTTATAAATGTTGCCGACAGGTGGCGCTGTACGCATGGATTGGCCACCATACTCACACGGTTTTACCCATGTCACTACTTTTTGTGTGGCACACTTTAAGACACTGTTTTTCAGAACAATACTGTACTACTGGAAGAGCTTAAACAGTTGATTTGTGAGACTTGTACGGACAGTTTATAACCTGTTTATCGGACTTCTTAATGCGACTACAGTGTATAACGACACCTGTTGTCAATATTTGTAACTAATTTTAAAACGTATGTGAAATTGTTTTTACGTCTTTTAAAATAAACATTATTTTACACTGTTATATCTTGTTTTAATATTCTATCTATCTTCGTTTTCGAATTATTTAATTTTAAAATAATGGATTGGGACCAGGGACTTTATAATACACCCTGTAATTAAGCATAGCGTTATGTTTCAGCATTTGTTAGGACATTTGAGCTAATCATGACATTTCATTTTCATTAACATGTGGATGTGCACTACAAATTGATTGAAATTGTTGTTATAGTATCATTATGTTGGTGAGTCCGTGTTTTTAGGTGCTACCAATTTTGATTAATGTTCTTAAGAATTAATTTCTTATATATATGTTTATATATTTTTTTCTTCCAATAAAATACATTTAAAATAATTTAATTGTGAATTTTATTTCCTTAATATGGGATTCGAACACCAAAATTTATGCTTTTAAACATTACCAAAATTTCAAATCAGACAACACAATTAAAAACAAAGATAAATCTTAGAAATATGCCCTAACAGTCATTTTATAGCAGTTCCTTTTTTTTTATTATTCTATAAATAACAATTTATAATTTAATTAATTTAAAAAAAAATATTTTTAGTTTCATTGAATTGATAAATTTACATAATTATTGTTAAATATAATTGTATAAGCATAGTTATAAATAAACAGAATTTCCTATAAATATTTACTTTATGTTATATTTTTTTAGCCCCGTTTATATTATATTTAATTTATCCTTATATAATCGTTTGTGGTTAAATTTATTTTAAAACCTGCATTAATTACTTTTCACAAAGTAATTTTCATTTTAATACAGCTATAACGTATAAGTTTACGTGATTGGTCAGTACGGATTGGTTTTGAAAAACCAAATTTATTGTCTAATAAACACACACATTTTAAGTAATCAAACATCTTCCTTACTGTATCACATCACAAAATAGTAGACAGAAATCACATCTATGTAAATAAGCAGGAAGAGGATCCTCACCGGTTTCGCCCTCTTATATATTGAAGTTCGAATTGCGAGATAGTGAAAAAACTGCTAAATAATTTGTTTAGTAGTGGCTCCATCTCCTGACAACAATAAACAACTGTTTTTAGTTGGGTGATGTTTGTTTTCTTCTACGATATATGTATGTGATTTTTAGTGCAATTCACATTTTTAGAAATGTTAAATAATGTATCACATATGAAAGTAAATGTTAGGGAAACAAAATATGAAGAATAAAGTTTTTTATAATGGAGATTAAATATATCTTGCGCTAATAAAAGGTTTACTTAATAAATTTAAGGGTACCTTTTTTACAGATAAATAATTACAAAAAAGAGTTTAGTCTGAACTAAATGAAAAATAAAAATAAAATGCATATTTTTCTTTAAAAAAAATACAATGGATATTTATATTTTGGAATTTTAATGTATAATTTTTATTAAATTCGTCGAATTTATTTAAAAAAAAAATACAAAAAATTAAGCGTTTTATGTAAAAATATATTTGATAATTTTAACTATTTCCATTTGAAGAAATTTTTAAAGAATTAATTTTTTTATATAACATTTTATTTATATAAGAAATACTTGCATATATAAACTGGATAATGTAAAATTGTAAATATTTACTGACGTTGACACCTTCCTTATTTAGTTGAAACTACTAAACCTAAATAAAGAATAAATCTTATTTTCTACAAAACGGAAATATAAGTGTTTGCAAAGATTAAAAACGTATAATTTGATATTGAAAATTATATATTTTATAACTGTATTAATCTGCATTAAACAATATATATTCTACACACGATAAAGGATTAACTTTTGCTAAAATGTTTGAGAAATAATATTATAGTATGACTGTGAAGAACAGTTAGTAATAGTCTGGATTGATAGAGGGCAGCACTTCAATATTTGAATATGAAAATATTTATGATGGTTCGGAGCTCAAATGTCCATTTAATACTAAAACAAAATCGTGTAGTATACACATATTTAAAACTACCTTAATCAATATCATATTAGCCAAATTATGATAAAAGTATAGTAAAATATTTTTTTTTCTTCCATCCACATTGAAATATATATTTATGATTGTAGTTCAGCCCGTCGCCACGGAATGTTAAAAAATTATGTCTGCAGGAAATTAAAATTTTTATTAAAGCAAAGCGAAAACACCACGGTTATCGAGAGACGATTAGAAATTGCCCAGCTTTTTCCGAACTTTAGTTTTAAACTTATTTAGGACCTCAGAACGAACACTGCATTGGGTCTTGCTCAGAACAAATCAAAGCTTGTGAAATATTTGTTTAATTTTACCTGATCTATGCAAAAAATATAAAATTGCCCATTTGTTGGAATTAGGAACTTTTATTAATATTGCATTGGGATATGAATTTGTAATCTTTATGATCACAATATTTCTGTTTCATATCCCTCCACCACCCACAAAAATTTTTTACGGCGCTGGTTGTAGTGCGTAAAAAAGGTTATACATTTCCTCAAATAGATATTTTTAAATTTAAATTAAACGAAAATAATCGGCATAAGCAGAAAGAGCATATTTTCTCAAACATTTGACGTTTGTCGTTAAATTTAGTCAAGAATTTTTATATGTTAATGTGGAAGTACAGCTATTTTTAGTCAGCCCCGACAGATGTCAGCACTGTGTAAAATAAATCTTTGAATGCTCATTATTCGAAAATTTATAATCTCATTTTTATGTGACTTAGAATAGTCATAATTTCAGCACACACAAAAAAAATAACGTCTAGTTTTCCACAGTATATTAGTATTACTAAAATATTGTTTTATGTGGATTTTTTTCTAGCAATATAATAGTCAAAATTTGTTAGCACTAATCTCAATTTTTAATAGATTGCAACTTAATGAAATTTAACAAGCTTAAATTATACTAGATATTTTCCTCATTTTATTTTGTGTTAATATGTAAAAATGGCACAGAGTTATTACAACATATCATTTCTAATTTCACATTACATATTTAATATACCTAGATCAAGAGTTTTCAAGAAATATAAATATTTTTTTGAAAAATTAGAATTAAACAATTTTATGTGTATAACTTTAGAAAAAAAAATGAAGCCATTTAAAAACTATTTTATTTCACTTTATGGAACTATTGTAAAACAATTATCTACCTCAATTCAATTTAACTTTAAAAAAATATGAAACGTTAAAATGTAATTATATATTGATGCATTCAGACGAAAATACTTAACATCAATTTCAACCATCCTAAAATTTTACAAAAAATAATATTTTTGTTTTTATAATTACGCAATCTCTGTTTTTAATTTCTGGTAGGACCTGATCAGTCAACTTGTCCAGGAATAACAGATTAATACCCTAATTATAATTGCTCATGTAATTTATTTTTGTCTTTTTTTACATATGTGTTCAATTTGTGAACGGCCCACTACAATAAACTTATCTATATATCTAAAAATGTAATTATAATTATCTAAAGTAAAAGTAAAAGACGACATTTAATTATGTATAAGTATAGATATATACATGTATTTCAACAACTATTTTAATAAAACTTAAGATATAAAAATACACATGAAGTAAACGATTTTACTCACATTCATTAAAACATATTATAGTTTGGAAAATATTCGATTATAAACTCATTTTACCTTATTTCTATTGTGTATTGTTAACATTCGTTTTTAGTTATAGAATCCTTTGAAAAATAAATTTCTTCAAATCCACAATAGATGTCGCCAGTTGTATATTCTAAAATAAATACTGGATTTGTTAGGATTTTGTATTCTTAAAATAGAGATTTTTTTTTACTTAAATGTAAGAGATTATAAAGCAATAAATATTAAATGATTTGAAATAAATTATTATTTAAGGGTTCACAGTACTCTTTCATATTTTCAATATTTATAAAAAAAAAATTCAATGCATGAAACATGAACATTAGGCCGGGTCGAAACAACATTTTTTTCGATATCGTTATTCTAATAGTGCGGAAAGGGTGACCAGTGTGGTCAATAAACAGGCTGTAAAATATTTTTTTGATCGGATAATATCTTCTGCCTCCTCATCGCACTTGAAATTTCGAAATTTGGGTAAAAAATGGCTTTTTTCGCTTATTATAGGAAAAATAATATTTTCCGAAATAGTTATCCTAATTGCATGGAAAGGGTGTCTAATATGATCACCAAACACGATGTAAAATATTTTTTCGATCAGATAATATCTTCTGCCTCCACATCGCACTTGAATTACCGCTATTTTTGTTAAAAAGTGCACTCTTTCATGTGATAAAAATATGGTTCGAATACTATTTAATAGATGCACTTACACAAATACACTTACAGATGACTAGTTTACAGATGTTTGAATATATTCTTATGGTAAAATTCATTGGCAGATCCAGTGAGGAGGGACACAAGGGCCCGTGCACCCCCCCCCCCTCCCAGACAGGTCCACTTCTCTTTTTCCTTATGTAATCGTGGAAGATTTAAATGTAGGTAAAAAACTTAGCACGTTTTTTTGTCTACAAAATCTGAAAGTCAAGCATTAACAACCTTTGGGCAACAACCACTAAATCAATATGGTGTGCAGTGATCTCCCTCTTCTTTGAAATAATCACACAATATCTTTACATAACTTATATCACTGATTTTGATAAGAACGTTGTTTTAATGAATTCATCTCTATTGTCAGCCCCACATAAACCTTAGCAAATGCTTCTGTTACTGTTACTAACTTTACACATCGTTCAACTACCTGTGTGTGAGATTGGACGTGAACTATAAGTCCCATTTTGGGTTGTTTTTATCACTCACAATGAACCAGAATATATCAGTGAACGGAGCATTGGACGAGGAGTAACAGTGGTAGATGACCAGTCAATAATTTCAGTACAGTTATCAGTTTTAAAGTTCAGCTTTGCTGAGAGAAATTAACGCACACCCCTCTCTCTACATCAGCTTTAGAAGGAGACATTCTTACCTTAATTATGAGCCCTGTAACGAGCTCTCTAATGTACGATTTTCTGTCCATCAGCATTATCAGCAAAAGGTTTTGAGGATGCGCGGAGTATGCGTGGCGATAAATTGCTGCATCAACGAATTTTTTTAGTTTTGACTAATATATTTTGATCTAGAGATAGCTATCCAAACAGGCTTATAACCATGTTTTAGGAACGTATAGACTTTATGTCGATCCACTTTGACGTGTAAACTCTCATAACAAACTTAACTATGTGTGTGGAGAACTGACATATAATCGTAGTACTCTGTTCGCTGTGTCATACAGCGCGAATGCGATTGTGTCCTATGTTTCTTTTCCAATGCTCCATGATATATCCACTGACATATTTTGGTCCATTGTGAGAGATAAAACTAACTCGAAATGGGACTTATAGTTCACTTCCCATCTCACGTACAGGCAGTTGAACGTTATGTAAAGTTGGTAACATAAACATCTTCTAAGGTTTATGTGGGGCTGACAATAGAGACGAATTCATTAGCATAACATTCTGATCACAATCAGTGGTATGATTTATGTAAAGATGTATGATTTATGTAAAGATGTATGATTTATGTAAAGATGTGTGATTATTTCAAAGAAGAGGGAGATCACTGCACACCATATTGATTTAGTGGTTGTTGCCCAAAGGTTGTTAATGCTTGACTTTCTGATTTTGTAGACAAAAAACGTGCTAAGTTTTTTACCTACCTTTAAATCTTCCACGATTACATAAGGAAAAAGAGAAGTGGACCTGTCTGGGAAGGGGGGGGGGTGCACGGGCCCCTGTCCTCCCTCACTGGATCCGCCAATGAATTTGACCATAAGGATGAATTCAAATATCTGTAATCTAGTCATCTGTAAGTATTTTTTTTCTTTCTGTAATCTTGGTAGATTTAATGTAGGTAAAAAACTTAACACAGTTTTTGCCTACAAAATCAGAAAGTCAAGCATTAACAACCTTTGGACAACAACCACTAAATCAATATATCGTGCAGTGATCCCCTGTCCTTTGAAATAATCACACAGCATATGTTACATAAATCGAAATCTTCCACGATTACATAAGGAAAAAAAGAAGTGGGCCTGCCTGGAGAGGGGGGGGGGGGCACGGGCCATTGTGTCCCTCCTCACTGGATCTGCCAATACATTTTACCATAACAATACATTCAAACATCTGTAAACTAGTCATATGTAAGTGTATTTGTGTAAGTGCATCTATTAAATAGTATTCGAACCATATTTTTATCAAATGAAAAAGTGCACTTTTTAACAAAAATAGCGGTAATTCAAGTGCGATGTGGAAGCAGAAGATATTATCTGATCGAAAAAATATTTTACATCGTGTTTGGTGATCATATTAGACACCCTTTCCGTGCAATTAGGATAACTATTTCGGAAAATATTATTTTTCTAATAATAAGCGAAAAAAGCCATTTTTTATTCAAATTTCGAAATTTCAAGTGCGATGAGGAGGCAGAAGATATTATCCGATCAAAAAAATATTTTACAGCCTGTTTATTGACCACACTGGTCATCCTTTCCGCACTATTAGAATAACGATATCGAAAGAAAAAAAAATTCGACCCGGCCTAATGAACATACAAATAATAACAAAGTTGGACAAAAAAATATCATCATAATTTGTTTATAAATTCAAAATATGTTTTTAAAAAATTCGTGTTTTTATTCATTTTCTAATATGTCTTTAGTTTTTAAATTTTTACCACTACTTTTTGTTTTTATACCCCTTGTAATATATTATACAAATCTGTGCATCGAATATTAGATGGTACTAAAATTATATTTTATATCTTTTTTTTTCTTCTCAAAATCCGTAAAAAGAGCACGGCCAATCACAAATTATCAGTTTAAATTATTTTAAATATAACCATTTATTTAAAAGAATATTCCATTCTCAATTATATCAAACATATATATGATGATATTCACACTAAACATTAAAGCTCGATATCTATTTAAAAAAACCTTAGCATTTTAGATACAGGAAAATGCAAAAAAAACAAAAAAAAACATATTTAAAATGTAAATATGTCTAATGTAAAAAATGGACATTTATGGAACTTTTATAATGCTGTTATCAATATATATTATACTTTGCATCAATATAAGTATATTTATAAACACATACTTTAATATTTGGTCAATTTTTATTGTTGACCCTTTAAGGAATTATATACATTTTAAAAATTGTCCCTTAAAATATTAAATTATTTTTTAAACAGGATATAAAGAATTGCCCAGATGGCAAACAAATTATGTCCAAATATTCGAAAAAATATATTGTAGTACACGTATGTACTTGCTATTGCTTTGGCTTCAATTTTTTTTCAAAAATAAGGGAGTTAAAACCTTCATTTACTACTAATAATAATTAAAAAAATAAGTAATTTAAACAAAAGTAGCGATACCCACGCTTGATGCAGATGCAAAGGGAGTTGTGATTTGTGATTTGTTTTTAGAACAAAAGCTACAGTTGTATTCCTTTTTACAAAATTATGTTTTTTATTTTATTAACAGTTAAGTTTTGACAATTTTCGTGATTTACTAAAAGAAATTAAAAATGCATATAGCTGCTTTATTCTTGTTATTGCTCACAAAATTCGAATGTATTTTTTGTATAAAGGCTATAAAGTCTAAAAGACAGAATAAAGACTATAAAGTCTAAGAGGCAGAATAAACACTATGGAGTCTAAAATGCAACTAATCCTTGTGGTGCCATCCAGCGGGTGAATTTAACACTATTCAAAATATTGCTTTATCAATGACATATTATTTCAATACCATATATACAAATTATTTTTTATCTATTAAAATGAGTGCTGTAATGAGTAGACCAGATGCAAAAGCAGTTATATACACTTTTAACTTTTTTGATCAAATCGCGAGAAGCTGTTAAAATTTAACTATTGTAATGCAATGATATTCTTTTTGGTAAAAATGAAGATTTTTATCCATATAAATATGTTTGTCTCAGATTACTGAATATAGTTCATAATCTATATTTAAATTTTTACATAACTTGTAAGCTTGTTTTGCAGATATATACGCCGTAATCTGGTTTTTGTTCACAAAAAATCATCTTTATGCACATTTCAGCCAATCACAAATCAAACTGTTGCTTAAGCTAATGTTAAAACTTGCTAAATATTGCTATATTTGTACCTGTGGACTTCTTTCTTGAATTTTGTAAAAAACATGTTTTGCTCCTTTTTGATATTTTAAAATTAGAAGCAAAGTTATTGAGTACCTATTGATATCAAAATGTCATTTTTTAAATTTTTGGATATATCATGTTTTACACATGAGCTATTAAAGTAATGACCGAAAAAAATAGTTTCTCCATAGTATTATTTAAGTTTTGAATGAAAAAAAAATTCTGCAATTCTATGAGTTATTTCGTTAAAAGAAAACAAATGTCTATGTGTCATAATTTACTTACCAAAAAGTAAGTTGGCCATGTATTTTTAACATGGTAATTTAACTAACTACATTTGTTCATTTTCCTATGCATTACTTATTGGCCAATTCAAGCACTGGCGGAGATGAACATCTTATGTCGTCCACAAATTTCCATTTTTTCTAGCAATACACATACACTTTAAATTCATAAAATAATTCGACGCTTCAAATGTTTTTAAATCAAAAGCATTAAGAAGTGTTTTTGAAGATATCTATTAAAATAATAAAAATTAAAAAATGTGTATAATTTAGATTAACTGAAAATATGAAATAGAATATTTTATAGAGAAAACAACTTTACAATTTTGACCTTTCTCTAACAGCTAAGAGGTTTAAATAAGTTTAACATATTCTTCCAAAATATTTGTATTATAATTATAATATATTCAAAGTTTTCAAATTATAGTATTAATATTTTTCCACTATTATATGTACTCCAAAAAGTTACCATTTTACAGTACTTCGTCTTTAATACACATATTCTTAAATAAGATACACGGTAATTTTCTCATATAAGGATTAAATAACTGTACCGTTTCCTCAAAATAGCGTATACCTTTTTTTAGGGGACATTGATATTAAAAACCTTAAAAAAAATGGTGTTTCAATTTATAGCATGGGATTTATAATGTCATTATCTATCGTTTGATGTTAAGTTAAAATTCACATATAATGTTGTACAAAATTCTAAATTAAAATTTAAACAAAAATGGACACTCCACCATCTAGAAGCAGTGACTATTTGAAAATTTCAAGAATTATTTGTTTAAAATAAAGATAATACTTCGCGCACTCGCTGATCCTAAATAGTTGAGAAATATTTGCTCGATAAAATTAAAAAAATCAATTTAGAATTATCAGTGATTTTCAGTTTTACAATTTTTTAAGAAATTTTCATTTTTCTATTTTTAATACATTTTTTTAAAAAAGTATACTTTCAATTCAACTAGATTTTATGCACGGTGTTTTGAGTACAAAATCTACATGTTAAACATAAATTTTAGTTGTTTTACTAGAATTTAAAAAAATATTAGTCAAAACATAAACAAAATTATTTTTTTATTTTCAAAAAAAGTATGGATTTTTTTTTATTATTTAAAAACCAAATTAAAAATTATGTTCATTAGTTTAATTGCTATATATTCTGCATAAAAATAAAATGTGTTGATTGTATTTAGAAAACTGTTTTAGAAAAGTACACCCTACAAACCTATTAACCCAAAAACAAACAGTTATAAAATTACTTTTTTCATAACAAGTATACTAAATGCGGAAAATAATGTGATTGAATCTTGTATTAAACAACGTTTTCCCCAAATGCATAAGACATTTTATTCCAATTGAATTCGTAGTATTCCAGTTGTACTATTTTTCATAAGCACAAAACATTTCCCATTTTTGTTCATCGCAAATTGCAGGCCCTTGTAATATTCCATCTCTCTCAAACGTCAGTTTAATTATAAACATCCATTAACATTAAAACAAATACAATATGCATGACTGAAATACTGATAAGTATCCAACAAAATGACTCAACATTTACATCTGTATGAAAAGACAAATAGCAGAGAATCTCTCGCAAATGAGAGCTATATATTCTTGTTAATAATGAAGCATTGCCTTTGTTCCCATGATCTAGTTTCCTAATTGTTATATTCATTGCATTCTGCTCTGAAATGGCCACAGGCGTCATCATATATTGAAAATCTATTTATATGCTTATTTTACGAGGCTTCAGAAACAGGAACTAGTGTATGTCTTTAAATATTCAAAGAGAAGAGATTGCTCCTATTATCTGGATGTCGATGACTTTTATTTCACTTTATGTTGCAAAATGAATTGAATTTTGCTTAGTAAGCATTTTGAAAAAACGAACACAAATTCTAGCAATTCAGTCGCAGACGTAGAAATATATATATTGAAATAGTATTGTCACATAAATCACAAACTATATAACACAATAAAAGGAAAACATTTATATGCTAATATGTTTTTGTTAAACATATTAAATTTTTTTTTGATAAATATGAAGCAAGGAATTCGTATTTTGCAAATTGCTCACAATTGAAAATTTAAATGCGTAAATTAATTTAATTATTAAAAACTAATTTACTGACAATATTGACATATTTTCATAGAAAAAAAAATGTAACAATAGAAATAAATAGGACCATTTTTACATTAAAATAAAATTCATTGGGGATATAAGTGTTTATTAATATTGCTCTAACCATTAACTAACACCAGTTTAATTTAAAATAAAAAAAAATCAATGGAGGAATTATTAACTATTACTATTACCCAAACCAAAAAAATTCACCAATTTAGTTTAAAATTAAAAACATAATATCCGATGGAGGAATCATTGAATATTATTATTGATCTAACCATAACGCTACACTAATTTATTTAAAACTTTTAATTTAAAATTATTAATTATAATTTTTTTATTTAAAATAATTTAAGTAGAAGGATCATTGACTATTTATATTACCGTTAATATAAAATTACGTTATAATTACGTACAAGGTATGTTAATATTTATTGATAAAAAATTAATAATTATGTTATATCATACAGATATAATTACTGAAATTTTTACCACCACAGTCCCGATACATTGAGAAAATACGTTATTTTTTTTCCTACGATAATTTTTGTTAGTTTTTTAAAGTTTACTTTTTAACTTACTTACTACTTATTTTTCGATAAGTACTTATTTTTGTGTACATGTCTTTTTCAAAAATGAAACTTGCTCCGAATACATAAGTTTCATTTTTGAAAAAGACATGTACACAAAAATAAGTTACTCTAAAAATAAACTTTAAATAAGCATAGAATGTACTAAAAAAAAGTACTTATGACTCAAGGATAGTGAAGAATATATATATATATATATATATATATATATAAGGTGTGCTCGTACTCGCGCTGTCTGACGGAAGGCGGGGAAAGCAACTGTTTGTCGTCATAGTCACGCCTACCTTCGTTTTCTGTAGGCGTGTCTAATGCTCTCGTTTTTACAGTCGTTTTAGAGTCTAAAATATATCGATGTTAATTGCAGCAATTTGAACCAATGGTTCGTGACGTGCTGCTATCTATTCGTTTTTACTGAATTATTTAAAAACGATATTCGCTATTTTAATTTAGAATTTGCTGAATTTTAAGAGTTTAAATTATATTTTAAGGATTGCATTTAGTATGTAAAAATTGCGAAAGAGTTGCTTAATAAATTAAGCGTATTAAAAAAATATTAGCTGCCACGAGGGCATGTCCATGGATTTTGAAAGAGTAAAATGAGGTTAGGAACATTGCATTGTCAATGCATTTTTATTGGACATATTAAATGAGTTACAATTTCAATTAAGTAAAATACGGGGACATAACAAAACAAGGAGAGATGATTAGTGAAGCTACCTGAACACAACTATTTACATATATTTACATTATTTTTCTAATTAAAAATTAAATCACCAGTTGTTACCCAACCGGGATCGAACCTAAGTAGCAATGCTTGAAACACACAGCCAATGAGAATGATCAAAAACCCATAGTAAGGAGGAGCCAAAATGACGTCAAATAGTTGCCTTCCTTGCCCACTTTCAAAAAGCAAAATACGAGCGCACCTTCTATATATAGTCTTCATTATCCTTGCTTTTGTACCCATTAAGTACCCATTTGTTTTAAGTACCCATTTTTAACAGTGTATGATTTATAAAACTAATAGTCGTAAATATTAACTTCCTACATATTTGTAATTGTATTATAAGTGTAGCTTATATATGGTATATAGTATATTTTATATGGTATATTTTATATATATATATAGATTATATATATTTTTATGGTATATTTTATATATATAGGTTATATATATTTTTATGGTATCTTTTATATATATAGATTATATATATTTTATGGTATATTTTCTATATTATTCATCATTGCTACAAAAAGTATTTACGAGTTAAATACTTTTATAATCCTTATTTGAAATTAAGGATAAACGTGGATGTAATTTTGTGCGTTCCGTTAAACTATAAAACGAAACTAATTAAACTTTATAGAAGCTGGGGAAATTAAAAGTCATTAAGTTTTAACCACGGCTTACTCTTTCTAAATTTCTTTTGACTTAAGCTAACTTTACGTTCCGATTTTACGACTTTCGCAAAGCGAAGTTCAGAAAATTTATTTCCTAAGAACACTTTAACTTTTTTTTAATTTCTTTCCATTTCTGCTGATAAATAAAAATCAAACTTCACACAAGTTCAATGATTGTGGAACTAGTTTTTAATTATTAAAAAGAATATAAAGTATTTTATAGTTCTTTTAAAATGATTGCTTCTGGCGATTTGTAAACAAGTTTGTTGCATTAGACTTTACGTGAGGAACTTAAAATTAACGTTTTATAGATTTTACAGGTCTAGCGAGGGATTGGGAATTTTTTTTCTATTTGTGGCCGAACATGTAATTACATGGTTTCGGGCATGTGACTCTTGACTAATGATTTCTACAGTTCGTCTATAGTTGGGTTTTTCCGTTTTTCAACCCCTCAAGTGAACCAAACCCTATCTGCGAATCTATCTGCTCTAAGGAAGGATTATTAACGATCCGTATGTCAAACAGTGACACGCCTCTTATTGTAAGGCAAGGCGTCCTTTCGCAATGTTTTGAGAACCCTTTGACGTGAAAGGGTTAAGCAGCATACCTATAATTTATAAGTTGATTCTATCATCTCCTACATGTATATGACTTTTAATTTCCATATATACGAGACCTACATGTAAATATAACGTTTTCAGCAGGTATAAAGATTATTTACATAAATGTATTTAAGGTAACTATTTCTAAACTGTATAACATATGTCTAAACTATAAATATGGATTCTTACAAAATAATTACCAATCTATTATGGCCAAATAAAATAGTGTATAATAATGAACTATTGATGCATTTATTTCAGGTAAACAAATAAGCGAAAGTTACATTTAATATAATTTAAGTGTGTTTCAGTTGAATAAATGTAAATATTCCATATGACATTTATTTAGATGATATATTCTATGTTATTGACAATTCTGTTGGATAATAGTTTTCCCTTTACGTTGTGCAGCAGAATCCCATTATGCTTATTTTTAAAATTGTAACTTTAATGAAAATCAATCGGTTCAGAATTTTTGAATGTACTTGTACATCAAAACAGATAACTTTTACATTTCAGTTAGAATAAAACAGTATACATCAATATATTAATTTCTAAAAATAAATACGTATTGACAAAGACGTTTTAAAACTGACAATTTAAAAAAAATATATATGTTATAAAATAATAAAAATACGAATCAAGTAAACGGTTTTACTGACAGTTCAATTATACACATTACGTTAATTATAAACTTAATTTACCTCAAATGTGCATATATATATATATATATATATATATATAAGAGCGTTTGTCATTTAAACTTTTAGATGTTGTTTTTATAAAGTTTCCTGGTTTTCTAGAGTACATACTCAGTTAGAAATAATGTTTTTATATAAAACATAATTGAGATATTAAAAACAATTCGTATTCTACGGCATATTTATCAAATAATATTCTTAAAATATCTAAAATATGAAATGCATTAAAATATAATATTTAATTATTGTACACAATTTTAAAGTGTTTTCTTTCAAAGTATAATAATTCAATCTATTTTAAATTTCAGTTAAATAAAACGAAGAAGACTTGTGGTGCCATCCATCGGAAGAACTTAACACTTATTACTATCTTCCTTTATAAATGAGATATTATCATAACGTATAATTTTGTTAAACATGTCTTATTTTAAATTAAATATGGTGAATATACCGATTTCCGACCGGCTAAGACCAATTTTCGACCAGTTCTAATCATTTGTCTACTGAACGCACACTGTACTGTAAAATTAAATTTACCTTCATTTTAAAAGCTTTCAAATAACATTAATGGAAATAACTTTTTAAAATATAATAGTTTATCTTAAAAATAAAATGTTTTAATATTTTTTCCAAATGGTCGGTAACATTTACGTGGTTAGGCACTGGTGTATTTACCCTGTATTATAAATATTTAATAACCTTTTACAAATTTTAATTAAACACTTTGCAAATTTTACAAACTTAGGAATTGCCATGTAAAATTATTTTGAAATGTTTTTAACACAATTTATATACTAACGTGTATAAAGATATATAGATAGATATATAAAAAGTATTTTAATTTGCAAACTAGGTTTACAGAAATGTAAAGCACGTGTATCAAAAATAAACCATTTATATGATTTGTAATAAATCCAATCGTTTAAAACAGCGATTCTCAACCTTTCAGTATTCGCGGCCCAGTTTTCAATCATAATTTTCATCGCGCCCCCCCACTCCTTTCCCCCCCCCCTCCTCCCGCTTACAATAAAATGTTTACAACAATAATGTATATTGAGTATTTTGGATTCTGTTTTCAAATTATATTTAACTAACTGCCAAAACAAGAGTAAAAGTAAGCCAACGTTGGTGAGAAACCACATCTGGCATTTTGCCAGGCGGGCGGTGAACAGATGAAGCGAATGAAAGCGGGGAACATTTAAATATTATATTTGAAATGAAAGCCAAACAGGGAGATAACGTTAAAAGAATATGAAAGTAGAAAAATTCGTTATTGAAAGTTAACCTAGACGGGGTGAGCTAAATTTAGAAACTGGGAATACATTTTTTCGAATAATAAAAGAAAGTATTCAGAAGCATGACTGAACAAAAGAGAAAAAAATAAGTAATGTTTGTGGAAGGGAATCCACACGACCGATATCATCTCGAGCCAGTGGCGTACACAGGAAATTTATAGGGGGGGGGGTTAATCGTCAGATTACTTTACACGTGTATAAATATATATATATATATATATATATATATATATATATATATATATATATATATATATATATATATATATATATATATATATATATATATATATATATATATATATATATATATATATATATATACGCAGGGTGCGGCAAGTTAACTTCCTATTTTGAAGTGAGTGCTCTGAAGCTTACAGCAGCCCCAGACAGGTAGGCGTGGTATCGAATAGATTTTAAAGTTTTGTGACCTTGTGGTTCAGACGCCATCATACGTTGGAGTAACGAATAGCGTGCATTTGCCGTAGAGGCCTATTTTTCCAACGGAAGTTCAGTGGTTTCAACCCAGCGCGCTTTAAGAAATCGCTTCAATATTGAGCCTTTGGGACATATCCCGGACCGGAAATCTATTTTTTGGTGGGTGACAACGTTCAGGGAAACTGGTTGTGTGCAGAAAAAAAGAAGTGGGGACGCACGTCCCATCAGATCACCCATGGTTTTTCGAGGAAAATGAACAGACTATCACAGTCACTTCCCAGCAAACAATGTTCTACTCGCCCAGTGATGGGCCAATACCGGTTTGCCACAAATCCCAGTAGTGGCCCAATACAGGCTGGCCATGATGGCGTCGTAACAAACGTGTCCGCCCTCGCCAGTACTGGCCCGTAATTACGGGCCAACACTTGGCCAATACTGACATGCCGTAAGTCGCGGATTTCACGGCGTTGGGCCAATAATATGCCAATACTGTCAAAAAGGATGTTTGGGGTTACAGTACTAGCCCAGCAATTCGCCAGTACTGATTATTTTAAAATTCGGCCTTACAATACTGGCCCAGAATTGGGCCACTATAGAAATCCCTGAATATTACGTTGGCCAGCATTGGCCCAGTATCTTACCAATAAAGGTTTAGTATACATGTATTCCTGCTCTACTGCATTGGCCCAGTATTCTGCCAACACAGCTTATCTAGCTCTACTGCATTGGCCCAGTATTCTGCCAACACAGCTTATCTAGCTCTACTGCATTGGCCCAATATTCTGCCAATGCAGCTTATATAGCTCTACTGCATTTGTACAATATTCTGCCAATGCAGCTTATATGGCTTATTTAGCCTTACTGCATTGTTCGAATACTGTACCAGTGCAATTTATACTGAGCTTATAAAATTATACATTACCATTAAATTTTTCACTGCAATTTTTCCTATGGGAAATTTATGCTTAATTTTTTTTTCAACTATTGTAAACAACAATATCTAATCACAGGCTCCAATCTAAAACTGCAACATATTAATTTGTTAATCTAGCAATGAAACTAAGTGTACAATTTTTTTAAAGCAATAAATTGAAGATGCAAAATATATACTCAAATGATATTTTTATTAAACAGAACTATTTCAATCGAGTGCAGACACACTATTTCAACTTCTCTGTTCTGGATAGCCACTTCTTATCTGTATTTGCATCAGCAATAACTTATTCTGACCAATAGGATCTAAAAAGGAACAACAATGTCACATAAAATAATATATTTTAAATTAATAAAAGTTTGAATGTGCAAAAATATCATTTATAAAATAAACCGATTTTCAAATGTCTTATTATTTAAATTTGATAATTAAAACTAAACTGTTTATTTACATAAAGAGTCATTTTTGTTATAAACTTTTGTTTGAAGGTCTAATGTTATTTTTTGAAGTTAAATTCTTTTAAGAACAAATACTGCAAAATAAACAAAATCATTAATTATATCATATATTTTACTACAAATTTAATTTTATGAAACCCTATTAATTTTTAATAAGAAACAAATATTTAAAACTTCACAAATATTTTAGTTACTATTTTCAACCCAAATCAGTAAATAAATGTTGGTAGGTGATATTTTTTGTTTTTATACTGTAGTAGTGTTATAGGTAATATTATAATAATTTAATATACAACTTAAAATATTTTTTATAAGTTCTCAAACAAAAGAAATATTTTCTAGGGGATATTTAAAGAATTTTTTTTGTCATGCATAACATGTAAAATTAAATTTATAAGTAATATTAAAATTATATTTCATTAAAAAAAATCTATTAACATTGTATAAGCTATATCTACAATTAGTTTTTAATATGCTTTTATAACTTTTCAGCAAATCATTTATACCTCTCAACATTTAAAAATTCAAACCTAAACAATATTTTTTCATGCCAAATGATAAATTACTCTGTATAACATTAAAAAGATTTTGAATTATATTGTGTTAAATAAAAAAAAATAACAGCCTTTTCCAAGAAAATTTGGATAAAATACAAATTTTATTTATATTGTTTTGTAGTTGGGTGGTTAAATAGCAATTTCTTTGCAAAATAAAATGTTTCCAATATTTAAAATTGAGCACAGAAAACTTGCAAGAAGACTATGAAAGTGAACTATTAGAGCAATGGTTCCCCTTTAGATGGCTATGGACCATTAAATTAAAAATTAGACAAAGCATGAATCATCACTTCCTAAAAGTACTAAAAAGAATTCTAGTGTCAAATATTATATTGGCACAATTCAATACATCTGAATAAATTTGAAAATAAAAATTACGAGTTTCTAAGGACTTTAAAAGCACTTTATAAGGACATTAATGCAAACTTGTATACATTTTTAATGAAAAGTTAAGTATAAAATTTCAAATAGGCTTCTTAGTAAAATAATATTAAAATAAATTTACAAAAGAGAAAAATAGGCACAATCAACTAAAAGATATAAAGTGCAACGAACCAGTTGGTTTTCTATCCAAAATACGTTTTTAATATTATTGCAAGAAAATTCCTATAATTTTATAATATAAACCTAACCACACAAATCTATAGTATGTTCTGAAGTTTCAGTTACTAATAGATTGCGTTCATGTAATACAAAATTTGAATATGAAAAAGTTAAAATAGTATTTTATATTTAAGAATATTGTAAATAAGTCAAAACATCTAAATTTTACTTTGGATAAAATGGACAAGATTTAAATTACAAACAAGAGAAAACTAGGTGAATCGACTATTTTCTTTTTCCAACGGAATTACGGGTTCCCTTCATCTAGGAGTTTTCGGAATGATCTGTAGATATTAAACCTAAAACAGATAAACTTAGAAATCCCAGGAACGAAAGAATAGAAAGTCAAACACATATGAAGAAATATTCAAATAAAATAAAAATTTATTTATCCATGTACATTATATGTTTGACTTTCCATTCTTTCATTCCTGGGATTGTTTTAAGTATAATTATCTACAGATCATTCAGAAAAATTCCAGCTAGGAGTTACGGCTAATTGGAACCCTTTGAAAAAAAATAATTGGTTCTCCTTGCTTTCTTTTATGTGTAATATAATTTTGTCCATTTTGTTCTATTTAGAATTTAGATAGTTTGGTATTCTTAAACATAAAATACTATTAAAAATTTTCCTATTCCAATTTTGTATCAAGTTGTGTTTACATTAAGAATCAACATTTTTAATAGAGGTTAGTCATTTTAAGGACTTCTAAGAGCCTTCGGCTACTTGAAAGTTTCTAAGGACCCTTTGGACAAAAACAAGAAGTTTAAAGTACTTTAGGACCCTTACAAACTTGAAACGAAAATAAAGAGTTTATAAGAACTTCCAGGGACTGTACAAACCCTGTACAAGATATCAAGTTAAAAAATAAGGTCACAATGCCTATAATTATGTTCCTTTAAAATAAATGTTGATTTGCTATTTAAATACTTTTTTTGTATTCAATAAAGAATGTGCTTAAAAAAAATAACATCTGACCTTTGTGGTCTATTTAGACCCTCTCGTGGACATATTGAGAACTCCTGTATTCGAGGAATAGTGGGGATTCAACGGACATCCAGACAGCACAGCATCCAGGCAATTATCTTGTAGTGCATCCGGCCTGAAATAAAACACAGAGAAATAAAAGATAAATATATATAAAAATAACAAAATATTGAAAAATTTGAAGAAAAAAGTTTAATCAAAGAGTTGGGTTTTTTTTTAATATTTTTCAGAACATTTTTATAATATGAGGGGAAAAAATAATAAAATTAAGCATTTTTTTTTAAGATTGGTAAATTATGATATAAAAAGAGTAATTTTTCTGAATTTTTTTTCGTTAGAATTCGGTTGATGTGTCTAATTTTATAATTTAGCTTACTTGCTTTCATTAATATGAATTATTCTTAATATTAATGAGAATATTCTCAAACAATAAATTATTTCAACTATTGAATTTTGAAAAATTTCTATATTTTATTATGAATCTGGGAGGGAGAGAGTAGGAAATTTAGCATATAATAACCATATAATTAAACAGGTCAAATAAAATAAAAAGTTTAAATTTTAGATATATTATTTGTCCTTCGGAACTAAATAATCAGTTGCAATTATATTCAGTTTTCAGCAAAAATTTGTATTATCTAGTAAGATTTATGTTTTATGATTTGACAAACGCACTACAAAACCAATGAAAATCCAATGTAGTACAGTTAATATACTAATATAAAATAGAAATAACACTTTCTGCCTTAACTATTAAGAATTGTATTAATAAACCACCTGTGAATGAATAAGTAAATTTTACTACTTATATACAATATATATAGTGCCTAATTTTATAATTTAGCAAGTTTGTTGATACAATTAACTAGTTAAGACAGAAAGTGTTATTTCTATTCTTTGTTATTAGTATATTAATTGTACTTCATTGAATTTTCATGGTAATCTGCTTCACTACCTTTATATGTTAAGCGGCTTTGTAAAAATAGAAGAAATTTTTTTATATACACATATTTTTTTATATACAGGATATATCCGAAAAGAAAAATTTACCTTGTAATTTAGGCAACAACTCAGCAGGCCCTCGACTGTTTGATTCAGGTCTCTTCAATCCATCTCTCAGTCAGATCCATTGTCTAAATAAAAGTATATTTATATAATTAAAGTTTTGAAATATAATCACAAGACAGGAGTTAAACTTGGTAATCATGCTTTCTTGCAATCTACAATAAAATGCTCTACTGGGCATTTTATTGTACTGGGCCTTCTAATTACATTATATATAGGGGTGAGACGAATTTTCAGTTTATATTCGGCTCATATGTCGAATAGCTCTCATAAAAGCAGAATTTAGAAAAAAATCAGATTTAAAAAATCATTTGCTTGTAATTAGTAAAAAAAATCTATTATTGGGCAACCTATTGAACTTAGAGCCACACCCCTTGGCCAAATGTTAGATGTCTAGTAATGGGAAATAGTGTTGGTTCATTTTCCAATTTTTTGTGATTTATACCATTTTAAATCTATAATATACATCATAATATTGATGATACACCAGAAAGAAAATATAACGCTTTCTACAACAAAAACTATGTTTTTTTCATGTCCAATTCAGATCCAATTGCCTTTCAAAACTAGTCATTCCTGAAAAATTAACATAATCATACAAATTATTCCATTTATCTATTACCCTATAAAAAATGCTTTCGACACTCCCAATTAAGCAATGATTTCTATAACTTGAATACATAACCTATAATCCTCTACATACCTCTAATCCCTCCACATTATACCATTTGAATAGCAGAATAAGATCGAAACTCTAAATCTGATGTATGAAAAATCTGCCATGCAATGAATAAAAAATAACACCGGAAAGTGTAATAAAACCTAATTTATTTTTCAGGAGATAATAGCAGACTTCAAAAAAGAAAAAAATAACGGAAGATATATATACTTACATTTATTTTTGTGTTTGACTTTACACTAACCCATAGAACACTAACGCCATTTTTACAAAGATTACCGCGTCTTGTAGTAAAAGTAGAAGTGTTTACTTTTTCCTCATCAACAAAATTGATATCTCGAAATAATATTTTGTACTAAAAGAAAGTTTAGAATACAATGCACAGTAATAAAAATATATAATTTTGAGAATAATTTATAGATTAATAATTACTTTTCAATAATTACCAATGAATTAACTTCGGAATACAGCTGTGCAATGGGCTGTTGGCGATGGTTCAGGATCTAACAGAAAGGGAAGACTTGGGTTGTGTGGTTGGTTGAAATAAGGCCATACATGAGCTATACAATGGACTGTTGATGACAATTCTGAATCAATCCCGAAGGAAAGACTTGTGAACACTGCCTTGTAATTTTAAACCATGTATAGACGACTATGACAACACCCGATATGGTACCCCACGCACGTGATGTAGGAGTGAGGACTTTTTAACCACGACAGTTTTAATGCGCACAAGTCCCCTCTAAAGGGAGGATTACTTTGAACAGGAACGTATTTGACAATCTTTTAATTGTGAGATCTCTACACAGACTGTTGTCATTCGAACCCCTCTTTTATTTTAATCGAATGCTTATTGCCACTTTTTCGACACTTCGGGAACCTATAAAAAATTTAAAACTTTCAATATTTAATAAAAACAAAACGCATGTTAAAAAACTGAATTATCTTGGTTAATTGTTACTTTATTAGTTTAATAATATTTTATTAATTTTATTTTTTAGATTAATATTGCTAATACCATCAATGTAAAATTTTCTCAAACCATTTTTCAAATCTAAATTTTATTTAAACGTTTCTGTTTGTAATGTTTATAAATTTTTTAGATGTAATATGAAATCGAACAATATGAAGTAAGCGATTATTTTAACACTTAAGTTTTGTTAATTGATTAGAAAATGTATTATCAATTGACATTTTGTTTTTATGGAAATAACGTTCTTTATTAATTGAAACTTAATCACGTTTGTACAGTTTATATTTTATTTATAAAATTATTTTCTGATATAAACACACAGCCCGGAAACCTTTAATCTTCAGTTATTCAAAGTTTTATATTCTTAAATTAATTAATATTTTATTCAAAATTAAAGGCGCATGACAATTTTTAAAAAAAATCATTTAATTAAAAAATGTCAGTAATTTTTTTTATTAAATAATGAGTATTGTTATTATCGACATTTTGAGAAAATATTAAGCAAATTCATGTATCATTTAATAGTTTATAATCATTTGCCTTTAATAATCCCAACTAACGAACGTTTTCAATTTCACACTGCCCAATACAATTGCATTCAAATTGTGAAACTTGCATCAAATACATTGTCTGCTAAAAATCATGAATATTTTCGTTAAATAGTCATATGATAAATTAAGGTCAAGTCTTCCTACATGTGGGCCCATCAATATTTTGTTATGTTATTGTTTACTTTGATATATGATTGAATATCCATTCACACAGTTTAGATTCTGCGAATACTTGTTGAACGTGGTAACAGCGCGTTATCCCTAATCTAAAGCGCTGTTTAATCCTATAACTGGTTTAATTATTAATATATTTTCATAATTTTTACATGAAATTGTGATCCATATTCATAATTATCATAAACCATCATTTGTTTTGTGATGAATTACCAAAATTTGACGATGCTAGTAGATTACTATATTTGATTACACTTAGAAATATAGCGTCAATATTGCCGCCAGTTAGCTTTGATAATTTACACAAAACAGGTTATTTTTGATTCTCTCCTAGCGATCTGGTAGTCCTGTGGTAAAATGTGCGCCTTCGGTTGTGTAGGTCCCCGGTTCAAACCCCGATTACTCTTCTAATGAGTTTTCCGATATTTATTTACGTCGTCGTTACTTTAATCGAATATGCTTTTTTTAAACACAATTTTAACTTTATTCAAGTATAAATACATTAATACTGCCCAAAAGAAACTTCCATTAATTAATTAGAAATTTTTATTTTATATCTTTAATCATATTTGGAAAATTATTAGCACTTAACAATATGAACAAATTTATAAACCTTTTATTTAGGTAACAAAAATATGAATGAATGAAATTATTTGAACAATTTTTATGTACTATACGAAATTTTCCTAAAAATATTTTTTTTAAAAGACAATTCCCCTAAATTATTTTTGTATAAAATGATTTTTTTAATTAAAAATTTTATGTTATGGCGGAGTGGACAAAAACCACAAACGTTTAATTTGGTGTTTCTATCTTTATACCCCATGTACCTGATTTTAAAGACGTTTCACTTCAGAAACATTTAATTGAAATTCAAAAAATATTTTATTTGAAAAAAACTTTAATAGAAAACATTGATGCAGTGCATTTTTAAAATTCTATTTTGGCACCCAAATAATTTCGTTAAATATGATGAATTTACAATTGGAAGAATGCGATATTTTTTTCTTTGATATATTATTGCACCGTCAGTATTAAAACTAGTGAATAGCAAAATTGATACATGTGTTTTTCATCAATGAAGAGGGATTTTTTGTGCAACAAAAATGTGCAATTTTTAAAATACTAATATAATATAAGGTTTCCATGCAAATTGGAATTCAAACTACTTCACTAAGTGTTTTTATTTTTGAAGAATGTATGGTTTTCATTACATCAAAACACTTTCAAAAGTGTTCGAAGTAAATAATCTGAAAAAAATATTCGTTGACCGATTGTGTTCGAATGGTTCGTTTTATGGGCAAGCAAACCTTCTATTCAGTCTTCTCCCCTATTATTCTCAGAAGGCAGGGCAGTACTCAGAAACGCCTGAAGTCACCAACTATCAGACCAGAGACGCGACAAACCTTGTACGCTTGTTTCATTTACAACCCAGGGCTTTCTTCTCTCCACAAAGGCAAGAACCCCTTGCATGGGAAGGGAGCTGGGGGGGAGAGGGGGGGGGGGAGGCAGGGGGGATGGATTTACAAGGACGGACTACAAAACAGCAACTAGACTAAAATAAACAACCCCATCTATCGTTGAAAATTAAAATCAATTATTACTTATTTTCCATTCATATTAAAGCAACTTTAATATTAAGCAAAAATATATAAATTTTACAAGTATCAGTTTTACGAAAGCATAAGTGTTTTAATTTATTGACTAATTAAAAAAAAATATTATATTGTGTTTGTTCCGACAGAATTACTATTCAAAATATAATAATTATTTTTGTTTTAAAAGGTTTAATATTTTTTTTAAACAAATAATTAAACATTTTACTAGCATTTGTTATAAGATTTTTTATACGAATGTCCAGCCATTCAGATAAAGAATGCATTAATTTTTATAACACTTTTATAGCACTTGAAATCCAGTAGTGGGCTGGTAACGACCAGCCATTATTGGGCCATTACATTTTTTTCCGTATAAATTTCCGTTACCACAAGATACAGTACTGGCCATTTGCTGGGCTAGTGCACGGCTGACCAATATTTAAATTTATTTTGTCCAAACATTTTTAAACATTTTATATTATTTTTTATTTTATATTAAAGAAAAGTAACACGATGAAATCTTTATAATATAAATTTAATACTGGGCAGCTATACTGACAATTATGAAGGGTTCAGCACATATTAAAACAAACTTTGATGAATTATCTATTATATATTCAATAAGCACTTCCGTTTCAAAATTTTATTCCGACTGACGCAAAAGTTGTGGCTGAGCAGTAAAGGGCTAGTACTTGAATTTCAGTAGTGGGCTGGTAACGGCCAGCCATTATTGGGCCATTAATTTTTTTCCCCTATATTTCCGTAACCGCAAGATCCAGTACTGGCCGTTTACTGGGCTAGTGCACGGCTGGCCAATGGCCAGCAGTGGCCATCACTGGCAGCACTGGGCCAACAGTTTGCCATAACTCCAATGTTTGCTGGGTTCAGACCATTATGTAAACAAACATGCTCGAAGAGGTTTTTTTTGCTGATTGATTTAAATATATATATATATATATATATATATATATATATATATATATATATATATATATATATAATTTAAGAAATAAAATACTACAGAGTACAAAATTTTAATTTAGGGACTAGTGGAAAAAAAATAATCATTTAGAATTAATTTTGTACTTTTTACCACTGTTTAAAAAAATTGTGCCAATTCACAAAAAAACCACACCTAAATTTTAGAGCCAATTTCAAAAAGTGATAATAACCATAAAATTAATACTTAAATATTTTAAAAAAATTCCACTTTTGTTCCTTAAATTAATAATTATTTAAAAAAAAACGTTTCAGAGATTTTTTTAAAGCCGGCTTTTATTTTGAAAAAAAGATTATTTTATACTATATTTTATTCACATTAACTATTGATTATTATGCTTGAGTTTACTTGTCATTCGGGCACAATTAATTTTCATACTTACGAATCTGCCATTATTTTTCACATACATTAAAAAAAATTGCATATGTTTGCACAAAATATAAGTCATTTGTATTTTAGCAATTGAATTTTAAAGTAAAAGCAGTACAAATGTTATAATTCTTCTAAATTAGTATGCATGGGAACCAGGGCCGGGGGCCTGAAACAAGAAATTTCTCAACTTAAAGATTCGAAATTCCCAACTATACATTTGCAAAATATTTCCAGTTGCAACTGGCCGACATTTTTCATCTTTTTTATAGATTAGAGGTAGGATTAAAGGCATTAAACAAACAGTAGAAAGCTACGATACATGTTTTTATATTGTTTGAATTCATTTCATTTATTGCAGTATACTTTATTTGAAAACAATATGTACGAAGATAATTTGTAATTTTCCTGACATAAAACTTTATATTAATTGAGAATTAATGCAAAAGCCTATATGAATTATATTTAAATGAACCTAAACTCTAAAAAAAATATGAAAAATTAATTTTCATTTAAGTAAACAGGAATACGTTGGATATTTTTATAAATTATTTATATATTTTATTATATTATACGGTGGATATTTTTATAAAATAATATCTACTTTTATACAGTTGGTATATTATAATAACTTTGTCTTAATATATCATTATGTACGGTCAGTGATATATAATAATGGTTACATATTCTACGCGTTGTGCCCAGGTGACCAATAAGGCTTTCTTAGTGAAAGAAAAAGTTACTATATTATTTTGAAAAAAAAGCAAACTAATACAAATTTAAAGTATTAACTTGATCACTCAAATTCAGTCTAAAAGAGGATGACTAATAAAGGGTACAAACCAATTAGGTAGAAGATTGACATAACTTCTGCACTGTAGATGGAATCGACACGGGAATACACGATACATCGGATTGGTCTGCTGTCCCTGCAGACAAGTTCATCAAGAAAAACACAAAGACTAAAACCAACCACTTTTGGAAGAGGGACGTTTTTGAAGATACGAAAGAGAGCATCAAAGGCCAGGCAGCGGATGTACAGGAGCAAAACTATTAAATATCTCTTTGTCAAGAGCGTGATCAACTTGAACTCAGGACTGCTTATATTTTGTTAACTGGAATACATTTGTAGATGTACGAAGAAGAGTATAATAGAACAGTCAATAAAAAGTTCGTTCAGGATGATAACTTTTCCTCAAATAAACCGAAACCAAATTCGTAATAAAAAAAATAATTCAGTTCTCTTCATTAATCATAGAACATCACATGTATTCCAATAAATTTCGTTCTCGATGTATTTGACTGAAAGTCTCGACATAAAGACGCCAGTTGTTACTTAACAAAAAAAAAATCTGGAAGAAAAAGCATAGTAGAAATATTCAATTCCCAGGGATTCATAAAACAAATAATAGCATATGTGACGTAATGACCAATCATTGCAATCCCCGACAGGATGCATGAATCACTGAGAAAAAGCAACAAGGTGGTTGGAATTGAACAATATCTGTAAAAACAGAAAGAAGGGTCGGCAAGCATTTGCTTGATAAACTTGGTGTTTTCGCTTTCATTTGTTAAAAATATTAATTTTCTTCAAACATACATTTTCCCAACTCGGATATTTTCAAACCCCGAAATTCCCAACTCGGGTATTTTCAAATCCTGAAATTCCCAACTTATAGGGATTCGAAATTATTGCCCCCCCCCCTCCCCCGGCGCGACGTGCCTGACGGAAACTGACAATAGGAATGAAGTCTTTTAAAAACACATATGGAATAATCTCACCTTTCCTGATTAATCGTTGGGTTGTCTTTGCCTTCGCTTTTTTTTAAAAGAAAAAAAAGCAACTAAACTGGATTGTTATTGCCTTAGCTTTCTTCTAGAAAATAATTTAACACAATCATCTGATACATGTTTCATTTTGGTTTTAAAAGGCAAAACAAAGCACCATAACTTTCAGAAATACCAAACAAATAAAAGGCCTCAAAAACCAAAAAACCTCCAATTTTCAGAAGTACAAAAAGTAGAAACTGTTCAAAACATCTTTTCATTTGACCTTTATTTTTGACCTGACTATTTTAGTCATCCTTTACTTCTACACTACAAGACTTACAAGATATATTCTAAATGACCGGCGACAAATTTTTTGAAACAAAATATTCTAAACCAAAAAAAAAATGTGATATTTTATTTAGCATTTAAAAAAAAAAAAATTCGTATTGACTTTTTAAATTTTAACATGGACATATATAGGCGCCAAAATTGTTCCCGCCATCTAAAATCGAAATAGATTGTTTTTGTTTATTTTACATTTTCTTTTTATTTCCTGTCAAACGATGAATATTTTGTAATGACGGATATGGGAAGGCGCCTAAATGGCGGATAGCTGTCTGCCTGTTGGGAAAAGATGATACGCCATCCCCCCCCCCCCACCCACACACACTTTTAAATAAAAAAAAAACGTTTGTATTTTTTCTAAACATTTTGTTTTGTTTTGGAAATGTTTATTAATTGGAGAAAAAAAAGCATTATTTTTGTATTAATTTTTTAAAACTTCATACCGATGGGGGGGGGGGGGGGGGGGGGGGCTCGAGCATGCGCAGCAGTCAGTTAATAAATTTTTTAAATAATATTTTCTCTTGGATATTCTCGCGCCCCCCTTCTAGTGTGCTCGCGCCCCCCTAGGGGGGCGCGCCCCACAGGTTGAGAATCGCTGGTTTAAAAAGTTATCGGTTTTGTTACATAGTTTAAACGGTTTGCATTGTATATTTGTATCAATCAATTAATATCAACTATTGTTATCATTTATTATATTTTTCGAACTAGGTAAATTTTTCTTCTACGTTTGAAGAAATATAAATAATTTTTATTTAAAATAAACAATGTATGTGATATGTAATAGATTCCATTGTTTATTGTTTAAAAAATATCGGTTTTCTTACATAGCTCAAATTATTTGCATTGTATATTTGTATAAATCAATTAAAATAAATTATCATTATTATTTATTAAAATTTACGAACTAGGTTTAAATAAATATAAAACTTTTTTATTGAAAACAAACCATTTATGTAATACTGAATAAATCCGATTGTTTAATAGATTAATTATTGGTTTTATTACATAGCTCAAATGGTTTGCATTGCGTATTTGTTTAAATCAATTACTATAACTTATCATTATTATGTATTATTATTTGCGAACTAGATTTAAATAAATGTAAAACATTTTTATTGAAAACAAACCATTTATGTGATACTTAAATAATCCGATTGTTTAAAAGATTATTGGTTCTGTTACTTATCTCAAATGGTTTGCATTGTATATTTCCAATCAATTAATATCAATTGTGTTACATCTAAAACAACTTGACTCTGTTAACTTCAGCCGAATACTCATCATGTAGCGACGCTATTGCATGCGGTACAATTGTTGTAAAACAAATACCCCACGTTGTTTGCACGTTTGGAGAATGCGGTGTCAGCTCATGTGTTGACGAATTACAATTAAAAAATCCAATATGTATACAGTGAGGCTTAAAATTAAATAACAAACACCAAAAAGTATCATTCCATAGAAAAATATTGACCCTTTGAAAGTAATACAATTTTCAAGTGTATCTGTAAAAGTACAACTTGGTAATAATTGTAGACGGTAATATACAAGTATTTTATGTTATTATATTTATTCAATACATATAAAATTATCACATTAAATATTACCAAAATATATAAATTGTAATGCTGCAAAACTAATTACCTTATATTTAAATACTATATATTAGCTAACCACGAATATAAATCAATTCCTAATTAATCAGTATATATATTCATTTTATAACAAAGTAGACGATGTTTATAAGTATTTATATTTATAAAAATATGTATTGTTTGGTAACTTAAATCAAATCTATATTATTTACTTATCAAATGTATGTATCACGTCAAATAAAATATGTTCAAGTGTTTTAGAGTGTTTAAAATCATTATAATAAAATAAGCCTATTTATATTTAATATATACCACCTAAATTGTCTAATTTTCTATCAAAAACAACGAAAAATTGTATATCACAGTAATGTATTCATTAAATTCTGGAATATATTTTAAATAAATATACCCACGCAACTCAAAAGTCGTGTTTCATGTAAAATCTCATGTTAAACAAAATCTTAAAAAACAATTACAATAAATCTTTAGAATTAATTCAATTTAAATTACTTTCAATGTATTCAAAAGTACCCATACGACATTTTTAAAAACTAAGCTTTCATCTAATAAAATTTTTGCTTTTAGATTATCTTTATTCAGTAAAATATAAATATATTCCTATTTAAAAAAATGTAAATGGGATAAATTATTTTAGTTGGGTTTTCCTATTCCATATGTATTAATATACTCAGTCCCCACATAAATTTATTTCGCGACTTATGAATTATTTTTTTACTATATATATAAAAAAAAATTCGATATTTTTTTTTATATTTCAATCAACTAACAATGTCTCTCTAATGAACGCCGTGCACCACAAAATTAGTTTCGTTTCTGTTGCATTTTTTCCCAAGACAATACTTACAAGAAACAAAAAATGGTTACTTTAAGAACAACATGGGTGTATCCCAATAGTTTTTCACTAACAAGCTCTGTGACAGGACACAGTTTTGCGACTGGTATTTGGCATTTTTTGTAGCTTGGTACGTGACTCTGAACAATAACATTTCATGAAGGATTGAAGTTTTTCCTTTTAAAAATGCATTGCGTAAAAGTTGTTATTTTACTCTTAAAAAAAATTACAAACGTGTGTAGAGTTCTATCCAGTTGTAAAACTTTTTTTAGTTATACTGCATATGAAATTTAAGAAAATAAATATATATTATTTTTTTTCTAATTTTTATAAGGTTTTGATCAAGTGCGTTGTTGAGTTTCCAAAATATTTTTTTTAAATGTTCAACAACCAATCAATAATATTTTGAATGTTTAAAAACTGTCTGATAAGTAATTTTTCTTTGTTAAATATAATGTGTTATTTTTTTAAATATAATAAAAAATTAGTTTATCACATCATTAAGCAAGTTGTACTTTTTTTTAAAAAATTAACAAATGTGATAATACATGGGTCGTTTGATTAGACGTACTAACACACTAGATGATTGTCTTATTAAGCAATATATAGTAGTCTTCAACAAAATTGATAAGACATGGGTCATTTTATTAAACATTTAGTGTATGGGAAAAATTAATTGAGATGTTTTAAAATAATATTTTTTTTTAAAAATATCATTTGGAAAAAAATAACAATGTTGGAAAAATATATACACATTTTATTTCATTATGCTTCTCTATTAAAAATCTTTTCTGTTGAGTTATACGATGGTAAACACACATATGTAAACGACGAATAATGATTTCATGCAAAACTTAAATATTGGCTTATTGTTAAAAACTACCAATTATTTAAATATATCCTATTGAAAGAGTTTTTTCTGTATTATAATGTCCAATTTTTATTTCCGTGCTTAACTTTATCACAGTACATTATCTTTAGACACAGAAAAAAAATTTATACACTATTTTCCATTTGAAAAGTATAACAATGTTGGAAATATATAAATAATTTTAATCCTATGATGATTAGTTATTAACAAATGTCCATATTATAATCCAATACAACTATTAATTTAACAAAAACTTAAACGTTCTTTTCTATTGCGTTATACGTCCCGTAAACGACGATAAACCTAGTGACTTAAATATCAGATTACTGTTGAAAAACAACCAATTATTTAAATACATCAAATTTAAAGAGTATTTTTTGTATTAAAATGTCGAAATTAATTTTTATTTCCTGCTTAACTTTGTGACATTATTTTATCTGTCTATACGAAAAACTTATTAATGCAAAATATTATATTGGAAAAACAAAACAATGTTGGAATGATATACATAATTTTTATCCCATTATGCTTTGCTATTAATTTAGCAACCACTTCAACGGTTTTTTCTATTGTGTTATACGTCTTGAAATCAACGATAAATATAGTGATTTCATGCACAACTTAAATAATATATTATTCTTAAAAATAACTAATTATTTTAATGCATCACATTTAAAGAGCATTTTCTGTATTAAAATGTCGACATTATTTTTTTTTATTTCAAACTTAGCTTTTTAAGAGTACTATTTTATCTTTAAACACGAAAAACTTATCTTGAATTGTCATTTACTAACAACCTAGAATTTAAACCTAGCATTTTATCCTAGCATTTTATCCTAGCAACCCTGCATTTATATTTTTATGTAACTTTCAAAACATCAGTGCATTATATTACGTTATAAAAAGTTACATACTATCTTATTTTTAATTTAATTGTACAAATTTTAATAGTACAAGTATTTTTGCAAATTAATTCTAACATGTGTTTTTTTTACAAAAAGATTGAATCCACTACATATTTGCATTCTGAAAATTAAATGTACGGGTTCGCATTTTCCAGACAATTACAATTCATAGATTGATAAATTTACAACTATACCTTTTCTAGTACTTATTTTTATACACTGCAGCGATACCGACTGACGGAGAATATCACAAAAAAACACACTCTCAACTGTAATGGTGTTTCCGAAAAGTTCCTTTAAAGATTTATTGCCCCTCCTAAAAAGAAAAAAAAGAGAAGAAAGTGTTTCTACAAGCTCCATTTATGTAATCCCATTTAAGTTACCAGTTTGTTGAGCCCTGCACATCTCAGTAAATGAAAGAAAAAAATAAAGACAAAAAAAACTATTTTCAAAATAAAAATATAAAAAATGGACGAAAGGGTGGGGGGGGTCCAAAGAACATAAAAGGAAATATTGAAGAAGCGATCAAAGCAGTTATATTCCCTGGAGTACGCGCTAGAAAGTTGTTTGTGAAGTTATCATCACAGGCGAAACTCGAGAGAATGTCTTATCTGTGCTGGGTTATATTCGCTGTGATGGCACATCGAAGAAAATGGTCTGATATAACGCCCGGAAGTAAGTCAGGGGGTGTGTAGGTTGTATTTATACCATGCAGTAACAAGTTCAGTTTTTCGATATTTGAAAATTCAGAAGGAAGAAGCTTATCTGATTTCATTTATTAAAAATAAAACAAAAAAATAATATAATATCAATTAAGAAATACCTTATGTTTACTATGTTGCGTATTCCGAACAAAACTTTATAACAATACATTGTATACATGTAAATTTCTACGATTTAATCATAATACTCTAAATAAAAATATTGGATAATTACCTAAAATATTTAAAACAATTGTACTAATAAAATTCATAATTTTTTAAAAACTTATCTGTATATATATGCAATTATAGTATGACCTATGGTCGCAGTGCTTGCTCCAACTGGAGCCCCCATCCTCAAGTCATATATGTAATTATCTTACTCGGTGATTGAAAAACTGTTTTTCTCTTCGCGGAATGGCGACATAGGTTTGCTTACTAAAATATGTTCCTTCCGCATTTGTATTTTGTTATTATGTTGTAAGCTATTTTAATTATTAACCTCTTCAATTCATTGGTGAATAATTATATTGATGATGTCAGCCTTAAATTAGGAAGAATATAAGCCGTATTATATTTAAGAAAATGAAGTGTCGTAAAACGTATACAAACTGCAAACGAACGAAAAATTGAGGTGGCGCCATCTGTGGGCAGTTTTTCAAATTACACTCCCATTAACTCCATATGTCTGACGTGATTATTCACTAAATTAACACATTTTTGGTTGGCAAGATTATGGTAATGGTGAAGCCTCCTAGATTAAAACTATTGTACTCTTAAAATTACAAATAATATGAAACTAATCTACTCTTATAAATTTCAGCAGGAAATAAACTAAAAAAGTATTTTTGTCCCAAAATATTATTTTATAATTTTCTACACAATTTAGAAATAAATAATTTTTTTAATGCAAAGAAAATTAACTATGATATTCTTAAGCGCATCGTTAAAGTAAACAAAATAGTATCAGTGGAAAAAATTATAATATTATGCGATCCTTTGTTTCCAACAACAATTAATATTTTTCTTAAAATATTATCTCAAATAAAAAAAAGTTTTTATGCAATAGGAGTTTCTATAACAAAAAAAATATACAACGGTTTCAATTTTCCTAATTCCGTTAATCTCTTTCGATGTAGGTTTTTAGGTTATCACAACATACAATTGGTAATTCAAAAAAAAATATGACAGAATCTTACAATGTAAATATCTTTTGAATAATGTGTAATTTATTTTATTTCACAAGGGGGAATTTGTATGTAATGCGTTAGATTTTTTAAACTATTTTGGTTAGCAAACTGAATAGTTAAAATATTAGTAAGTAAAATCCTTGTATAACAGCAATATTTTTTTTATTCAATCCCTAATGAAATGAATTAATATAATGCGAATCTTTGCCTTTTCTATTTTAATGAAAGGGACTTTTGTTATACTAATTTGAATAACTTCAAATAATATTTTTTCATACAAAGGAGAAATAATCAAAACCACTTTAAAGAACATTTTCTTTTAATTTCATATATACTAAAATTGAAATTTTCATCAGTAATAAATTTAATTAGTTTTAGGAATAATTTTTAATTATAGCTGATAAATACTATGCATAGTTTATTTTTTATTTTTCAACTATCTTTTTCCGGGACTAAAAATCTTTCAAACACATAGTTATTTTTTTTAATCAGTTGGTTAAATCATATGCATGATTGCACTAAACTAAATATATATATATATTGAATTAGATTTTTAAATTGATTGTTTTAAGTATTTTGTGAAATAAATTATTATTTTTTTTAATTATAACCGTATTGAAATTACGTAGTTATTGGTTTCCTTGGTTTTTGTTTTACTATAATTATCAATGAGACTGGAGGTAGAAAATAAATAAGGACTTTTAGAATAATAAATGTTACATTACTTTTTAAGATAAAAGATTAAATGAACGATGCCATTGAACGTTATGAACAAAATTTATTACACAGACTCACTTTTGCAATTATGGCATTAAAAACCAATATTTCTGAGTTTTTCAGTAAAACAAATTGTTAGATAAAAAAAATTGTGCAATTTAATAAAATCTGATACAAAAATGATATAAACCATTGGAAGCAAAATTTAATAGATCCATACTGCGATGTTTAAAACTTTGAATCTATCTTAAGGAAACGAATAAAAGGAAAATATACAAAAAAGGCGATGTAAATTTCCGGATATATATTAAAATATAATGTAATGATTGTCCATTGTTATAATTAATCACCCGACGAACATAATAGGATAAATATATATTTGTGTATCTTCAGTTTACTAGTAATACACATAATATAACATTTCTTAAGGGGGACTCAAGCCCCAAAATCCGGAAAAAATGATTTTTTTTCCTTCATAAAACGATGCTAAACGTTCTTAAGAAGGTGTGTACAACTTGGCTTTAGTAATTAGAAGATGAATGCAAAAAGGAATTTTGGCATCCGACAAGATTATTTTTTTGCTGATTGGTGATCGGTTAAAAATTGCAAAATTTCAACAATTTACCAATATCGGTCCGAATCGGGTCCATTTACGACGAAAAGTAGCAAATTTTGAACCATTACAATTAGCTAATCGTGCCATTACAATTATGTCATTACATTACATTACTAGCTATTACAATTATGTCGAGATTAATAAGTTTTTCTTCTAACCTGTGGTTTAAGGTCGAAGAATTAATTTCTGCCATCAGAAATTTGAATTTTTTTAACCAATTCATTATATATAAAACGGGACAACCATTACATAAAGGGGTTGATTTACGAAAAAAAAAATCCAACAACCAACACATTCCAATAAAAGGTTTATTAACTGCTTTTGTTACTGGTTGGTTGATTGAGTAAATGAACCAATCAGAAACAATAATCTTTAAGAATTGTTTTTAGAAAATGCTTGAGATTGGGATTTTTTTTATAAATCAACCCGTTTCTGTGAGCGTTGCCCCCTGTTTCGAATATAATGAATTGATTCCCAAAAATTTAAATTTCTGATAGCAAAATTAATTAATCGACCCTTTAAGAACCATATTAATATAATTAATTATTATTTTCTACATAGTAATAAAGAATATGCAACTAAAAGATATTTGTAATGATCAGTGGCGGCCATTTTGAAATTTTCAAAATTGCCGTTTGAAATTGTAAAAATTCACTGCAATGTTGCTAACGTCCGAAAAGTTCCTTCGTACTCCTAGTTACGTGCACTTACCCTCCCTTCCCGTACGTCGTATTTTTTTTTACTAGCTTAAATTTAGATATACTTCTACGTCATAACTCTAAAAATAAAATAACCCTATCCATATATATCACCTGTCACTATTCAAATATCAAGTAATAAATACTATTTGCTACACATTAAAAAAAATCCACTATCCTAAAACTCATTCATTTTAACTCGCCATACTTTAACCACACAAAACAAAACTTCCACTAAAAGATCCAAAGTCTTTTTGAAGCAGAGAAATAACTCATCTCATCTCGAGCATCCCATTGGCAGCCTAATTATTCAAAGACGGTGTGAGCAAGCTCAAAACTGATCCGCTTCTCTGGTTGTTGTAAACGCCGTCCTCATTAATTCTCAAAATTCTGTCTTTGAGGAATCGGAAGACCATTTTTCACTTGAGTTGCAGAAGTTGCCTCTTCGGAGTTGCGAATTTTTAAAAAAAGAATGGAAACTTTTCTGGAAGAATTTAGGAGAACTTTCGAATTTTGAAGTTGAACCGACGCATCTAAAACATCGATATTATGTTAGTTTCTTGCATATTCGCGATTTTATTGGTTTTCTATTGGTTCTCCAATATTTCGTACACTCACTGACCCTAAGTAGTTGAGAAATATTTGTACGGGAAGACTAATATATCCATTTAGTGATATTATCCATTTAGTGATATTACCCATTTAGTGATATTATCCATTCATTGATATTATCCATTTAGTGGTATTATCCATTTAGTGATATTATGCATTTAATGATATTATCCGTTTAGTGATCACTAGTGGTTTTACGTTTTACTGTTTTTCAAGAAATTATCTTTTTTCCATCTTTTTGTACACTTTTTCAAACATTATCATTCCAATCAAAACGACATTTTATTAACTATTAGTTTAATGTAAAATTTACATGTTAAACCTAAATTTGAGTTGTTGTACTTGAACAAAAAAGATATGTGCCTAAAATATTAATTAGTCAAAAAATAAACACAAAATTTCTAATTGCAAAAATAAAAATATGGTAAATGATTTCTAGTCCAAAAATAAAATTAGTCACATTAGTTCAATCATAACGTGTTCTACATAAAAAGATAGTTTGGTGATTGTATATTAAAAACTGTTTTAGAGGAGTGTACCCTGTTATTTACCTATAATCCTATAGTTATAATATATATATATATATATATATATATATATATTAAATATTATAAATGCAGAAAATAGAATGATTGCATTTTGTTAAATATTGTTTTCCATTTGAATTAATAGTATTGCAGTTGCACTGCATTTTAAAAACAGCAAATATAACCGATTATTGTTCAACGGAAACTACTCGGTCCTATTAAATATTTTCTTAAATGCATTAAAAAATACGATGTTTCTTTACATATGAGAATTATTTATTAATATTAATATACAATAATTTGTATTTACACAAATGCACACATCTAAAATACTTTTCGTTTGCGAAATAAAAATACCCTTTTAAAAAGGTGTCGTAAACTTGGGTTTAAAATATTTTAAATTGGCTGTGTCCTTTTTTTTGTTCGTTTCACTAGGAATAACGTTGAAGAAAATGATACACATAAATTTAAGGTGCTTTATTATTAAACTATTTAACCTTAGATTTAAAGTATTTTACGTTGAAGCAGAAATTAGGGTTGTGTTGGGGGGCTGAAATCCTGCATAAATTATGCTCATCAATCGGGAGCAGCTCCGCCCTCAACAGTGGCGGCTCGCCCACTACAGCAAGTACAGCCGGGCTGCAAATAATTTTATTATATTTTAAAACTAAAATTATATATTTTACTAATTTTCATAAATGAAGATTACAATTGGAAATGAAGATGAAATTTCAACTCTACGTAAAAAAAATCTCCGATAAATAGCAAACGTGTTGCCGTACTGCACAAATTCAGGAGAAGAAAAAACTCCATTCAATCAAAATTGCAGCCAAAAAGTGAAGCTCGAAATCGGCTCCATCGTTGCCATGGCAACCTTACGTAGTATGACTTCCCCAACACGCTAAAATGGAGGATGTGACGACACAAACGTAGCGCAAAAGGATTTTTTCAAATTAGCTCTACTAGGATTTCGATTAAATGATTGGTTCATTGCTTAATCGGCGAGGCGGGGTGGAGGAATACGATAATTTCGAAGAATCTCTCCAAACGGAAATAGTTTTCGATAAGTTTGCACGTGTGTTGTTGTTTCTTTACTTAAATTAATATTAAAATTGTCCGATTCGCAAGTTTGATAGGAGGATTGATTTAATTTTCAAAAAATAAGTAAGTGTTTTCTATTATCGTATTTTTACATGTTATCTTTCATAAAAGTTTAAAGGAAACTTTGATTTGAGTTTGAGTAATAAATTTTAAAGAATGTCCGTTCATGTATGGTTGTGGAAAAAGGCGCAGGGGGGGGGGGAGTTACATGTTTTCGGCTGCACTAACATTTTTGAGCATGGGCCGCCACTGGCCCTCAATCGTGGATGACCCCTCTTGACCAATCGGCCCTGGTCATAAATAGTAAACTGACGCAATTCTCCCCAACACAGTAAAATAACAATAAAATCGTAGACAGTCAGTCTAGCATTCTCACCATATTGCATATTGCACTGTATAGGTCAGATCTTTACCCGAATCCCCCTTATACAAATTACAACGTATGACAACACACTGTCGCAAAGGGGGCAGTTTTTGTTGAAAAATAAGATTCCAGACATTCCGTTGAAGTTTCATACTTTACTAGGGGGATCTTCCTACTGTTCCGCTATCGTTCCGCCAACCCCCGAAGATTCTTACACAATCATATGTTGTTTTCTTCGCAAACGAACGTAAAAGTGGGATGCTTTTTATTCCATTTGCTGCACAAACCAACTTGAATTTCACAAAAGATAACAGTTGTAATTTAGTATCTATGAGAATTGTTTTTTTTTTACTAAAGATGGCATTGGCCTGATATATATCTTTTTTTTCAAAACACGCATGGTAAAGCCTAAATGAGTTCAAACAATTGCACATTGTTAAACATAATTACAACCTTCGAGCATGAATGATCTGTAGTAGAGAGAATATGGCGTCATAATCGTGAATCCCACAATTCAGAGTGAAAGGCCCATATCACGTGCCACCTCTTCAAAATTATGAATTAAAAAATACTCTCAATTGGCTGATGAATTGGGAAATGTGTTACAGTAAAAATTTATGAATGGAATGACGTAATTAACCGCGTGCCTGAGGCCATATATGTTGGCTTCACTTTGATGTTAGCGGGAGTGACGTCATGACTCCTCTACTACAAAGGATCCATGTTTGAAGATTACAACCTTGCACCAAAATATGGTACCCATTTAGCTGCAACCATTATTTAGGGCTTAGTTTCACCATTTTATGGCTACCACGGATACTATTTAGTGGTGAAACGTTGTACCAAAATAGTTATCACCATTAAAATTTAGATTATATCAAATATTCCCATAGGCTACCCTCCGAACACAAGATCAATAATTATTTTTCTTCTTATCTTTGTCACCTCACCGGCTGGAACTAGTAATACGCTGATTACTAGCTGAACGTCTTTACCCACGGAGCAACCGGGCCACTGTACCCCTGTCTGTAGGTTTGATGATGTAGATTCAGTTAAGGTTTCGGTTGCAGTTTAGCAGATTGCACGGTTTTTTGGTAAAAGCTGCGCTATTATCGATTACCTAGATTGCACCATAACAATGTGAAAGTTGCCGCAGAGCACTAAGATATGGTGCGACATTGAATTGAAATTTTTAACAGTGTAGTGCACACGATACAGTGGACAATATTTACGGCGATTATTCATGATTGAAGCGCTGTACCAAAACAAACGCCGAATCATGAGTTGAGAAGTATACTCCTGATCCCGCTATGAAGGAACGTTGCTATTGGCTGTGCGTTGTACCATTTGGTTTCTATGTACAGTTAGATTAATAAATTTATGTATTCCGAATAATTAAAAAATTCCTTGTGAGAATGGTACTACTAAAGATTCACACAAATAACTTACTGTGCTATGTAATAAATGCAAAATCAGAAAAATAGTAAAACAATTTTATTATATAATCAAAAGAGTTAATTATATAATAAAGGTGAAATATATAATGATTATTAATAGTAATAAGTGTAAGAAAATAATATGTATTTTTAGAGGAAGATTTGCAAAATTATAAAATTAAAAATAAATAAAGGATGAACTGTTTGTATACTACACATATCCTAAACAATATACCGACTACAAATCAAACTTATAGGGAATTTACGTTTGCTTTCAAGCACTCGTTTTGCATGTCTATTTAGGAAAATTTACTCTGAAAAATGGGAAATACCTCTGCATTACTTTTGAAAAGCAATTGGGAATTTAAAAGAATACGCTTTACCATATTGATTGTGACAAAAGAGTTCGTGATTTTCTACCGGTCGTTTTTCCATTTTTTCTAACAGGGGAAATGTCGAAATTTATCATCTCCTATACAGGCGGCAAATGGTTTTTTCCCGCCTAAAAGACTTTAAGGTTTTATTATTCGGAAAAAGAGATGGAATTCTCGAGGGCGAAATTCTTTAACTTTCTTTTCTGATTTTTTATAGCGGGTCTTGTTTCGATTTTATTTATTTTAAGTAAAGGGTGGATATATCCTTTTATATGCTGATTTAAATATCTTTGAAGATAGTGATTTCTACATATTTCAATATTTTTTTTGAAAAATCTACTTTCCATAAATAACAATGAAATAAATCGAAAGGGAGTACAATCGATTATATGATAATTGATATTGTAATAGTTTACTATTTTTTATTTGTTTCACGAATTTGGATTTCGCTATCGTAATATTTTATGATTACAAATATTATTAGAACGCTTAAATATTTAAATAAATGTGGATTAGTTTATTATTAAAATAAATATGGATGTATAATTATCACAATAATGTTATAGAATTTAAACCCTGTATTGCATGGGCATGTTTTTTTCGTTTTTAATGAAATAATTTATTTTCGTCTTCTTTTTGCCCCTGGGAACCGCTGAAAAATATCCAAAAAATTATGTATATTTAATTAAATAATTAATTAAAACCGTTGTGTAGCTGAAACGCATGTGTAATTTCTAAAATAATTTTCAAAAAGTATGAAAATATTGTTAAATAGAGTCTACATACATCTGATTTTAGCTAAGACGTTTTGTAGATTGCCAGATTATACTTAAAAGTAATAAAAAAAATATTCGAAAACTTCACCTTCACGAGCCAATTTTAGAACAACATATCTTAAAGCAACTGATTGCCTGTGTCACAATCATTTTTATAAAGATAAGAGACCTAGCGGCAGTTATAATAACTAGGCACACAGTTCTCTACTTGACTCTACAGTTCTCTACTCTATAACAGTTACCATAAAACTCAGTAGATGCTAATAGTGGTCATTTTAAAGTTAGTAGCATATATGCTACACTATGGTCACTAGGAGGTTAAAGTTTCACTCTTATAGTTTCATGTACATTAATAGTGTAACACATAGGTAGGGACCCAAAATATCGCCTACGTTTCTAATATCGTCTAACATGGGGATTTATAATAGTTCGGGTACCTGTAAGCTACTAACTGAAATACGAAGCTTTCCCCTCTAGTAGTAGTTTGTTGAAGCCATAACCACTTGAGATGTTCTTTCTTTTCTCAAGAAATGTTTGCTGATTTTCGTTCACGTTGAATAATTAATAAACAGCATGCCTCATTAATTTTGGTATAATCAATAAGGTTCTCATAAATTTTAGTATAATCAATAAGGTTCTCTAATAATTTTAGTATAATCAATGAGGTTCTCATTAATTTTAATATAATCAATAAGGTTCTCATTAATTTTAGTATAATCAATAAGTATCTCATTAATTTTAGTATGATCAATAAGGTTCTCATTAATTTTAGTATAATCAATAAGGTTCTCATTAATTTTAGTATAATCAATAAGGTTCTCATTAATTTTAATATAATCAATAAGGTTCTCATTAATTTTAGTATAATCAATAAGGATCTCATTAATTTTAGTATGATCAATAAGGTTCTCATTAATTTTAGTATAATCAATAAGGTTCTCATTAATTTTAGTATAATCAATAAGGTTCTCATTAATTTTAGTATAACCAATAAGGTTCTCATTAATTTTAGTATAATCAATAAGGTTCTCATTAATTTTAGTATAATCAATAAGGTTCTCATTAATTTTAGTATAATCAATAAGGTTCTCATTAATTTTAGTATAATCAATAAGGTTCAAGTGATAATTCTATATAATTTGATAATGACTGTAATCTGATTCATTTTGGTGTAGTTTGTCTGTTGAGTTGCGATCCGATTCCGGACGTGGATGTTTTTTTCCCACTTTGTTTAGGTTTGGATTTTGTTAATTAACGTCGCACTAGGGCTGCACAGTGGGCTATTGGCGACGTTTCGGGGTCTATCTCGAAAGAAAGACACGGGAACACATACACATTCATACATGCACCATGGTCAGATGACGATACATTTTGTTTAGGAGTTAGGTCCCAATATCGTTCACTTGAATGTTTCCAATATCGTCCACTATGATAAAAATCGTTAAAATGTGTGATATGTAACAAATGATCTAACAAAAAATGCGATAAGAGGGAGTAAATTAAAGGGAGCACATACTTACGTTTTTGTGGAATGCTCCTAAGTGTGTTCTTTTTTTATTTTGATGTTGCATATAAACAGAGTGTTAAAATGGTTTCGATAACTATATTCCTAAATGTATGGAAAAATATGTTTTATATTACTGGTATTTTGTTGTGTCTAGTTTATTAAAGAAAGTATGAGCTTAAATAAACATTTATTACAACTTATTTTAGACGTAAACGATATTATGAACATATAGTAGACGGTATTAGTAATAATTTTTTTAATATTTTTTTTTAATATATATTTATTAATATATATTATAATATTTTTTTAAAAGGAAAAATGTTGAGGCCGCAAAGAAAGCAATGTTTTTGAATGTGTTAAATTTGTAATTCAGTATATTTTTGGATAACACACTATACATCAGATAAGATCTACTTTTAGACACATGACATATTAATTAGTCCTCTAAATTGAAATAATGGCGATATTTATGAGTCCAGTAAATCTGGTTAATATATCTTAGCTAACATATATTATTCTTATTATAACATTGATAACATTTCCGATATTAACCTCAGAATGAACATCTATGTCCATGTTTTACTTTTCGCAAAATTTTAGAGAAAATTACTTTTTTTTCATCTGTAAATAAGTGTATTAGTTTAACACACATAATGTAGAATTCTTTTAAATGGTTCATTTTAACTAGCACATACTTTAACCCATTTCGGCATTTTTACACAATGACATTTTCTAGAATCATGGCATTGTCAAATAAGCGAATGATTTATGACGTCATCTACAATTTATTCCCATTTGCTAGCGTCTTCTAATAACATTTCCAAATTACCATGAATCCTTCTCCGAAACTTTTCAATTAGAAGCGCTTTCCGAAATCATTAATATTTTCCAGATCAATTTGCGAAAGTGTCCGCTACAAATGAACTAATCAGCATACACGCAAATGGAATAGCTTAATAAATTAATTGACATTATTCAATTAAATCAATAAATATGCAATGACTATTCCAAATGTAACAGAACTATCGTTATTTATTTATTAATTTATTTAAATAAATAAAACGTGGTTTTGTATGCTAAATAAATCATCAAGGAAAACTACATAATTAAAATTAAACGAGTGTTTTTATAGTTTTAATCTTTAAAAGGTATACTACATTTTTGTTTGAAACTTAATTAGTTGTTTTGATCCTTTAAATAAACATAGTTTTTTTTTGTAATAAAATGTATTGCAAGGTTAAATAAAAATGTAATTTAGTTATTGAAGTGCCCTGTGAAGAATTATACATTTAAAAACGTAACATCGATAATTCATACATTACTATAAATGGGAAATATAATTCAGGCAAGGTGTATCTTCTCGACTTGGCCCTGATTCGATAAATTGTCTCAATTCGGCGATTTTAAGTAGGTGAGATTTCGAGCATGAATCCCTTATAGTAGAGAAATCATAAGGTTATAATCCCGCTAACATCAAAGTGAGGCCGACATATATGGCCTCAAACACGTTGTTTTTCTACGTCATCTATTCATAATTGTTTCTAGTTCATTCATAAAAATATCCTGTACTTCATGAAGTAACATATTTACTATTATTTACAAATCGCAAGTCAATCGCGAATATTTTTTCATTCATACATTTGGAAAGGAAGTCACGTGTCTGGTGCCATCAGGTCTGAGATGTGTGCATCGCGATGATGACGTCATATTCGCTCTACTACAGTCCATTCATGCTCGAAGAGGTGAGATGAAAGAGCACATACATTAAGTTAGAGGGCTGCTGTCTCCCGTAAGTCTGGATTCTTTGTAAATTCAGGTATTTTAGGATATTGTTCAGAATAGAAGATTATAATACTTTAACCCACTGGTGCTCATGCTATTTCAGCAATTGCAAAGTTGTCATTACTGTTTGGAAGTTTAAATATATTTTTACTAAGCGTGCACTTTGATATTTTTACAACAATTTAATTCATTGTATAGAGATATCTTTTTAAATTATACCTCAAAAAATGAGATTTTAAAAATATTGTAAAATAGAGTATTTTTTATGAGTTTAAAAACTGGATGCTTTGATAGAAAAACTGGAAGACGTGATATCACGTGATATCACGGCGTATCTATACGTGATATCACGTCCATGACCGCCAGAGGGTGTAGGCAATGACAAAAAATTATGATTACGGCATAGAAGACCACAATGTTTAACCCAGTCCAGTCCAGACCCCATACAGTTCGATGGAAGGGACTGAGTCAGGCTTTCTGATGTTCATCATCATCGTCATTATCATCCATGAGGCATACAAGAGATCGCATGGTCATGTTCAAGGAGTATAGAAGACATATAGTTGGTATGGGATTAAAAAGTTGAACACATGCTGGGACTACATTCTACCAGAACGTTAGATTGGGGCGAATGGACTCCTTATGCGCCCAAGGATTGGAACTCAAGGTAGTTTCGGCTGTTACCATGCGCGTGCGTTTGAATGGTTGGTGCGCATGCGTGAGGCTAACTGTGGATATTTCCTACCTGTCACTACCAGACACTTTATGTATATGTGATTCTTTCTGTAAGTGTTCATGTGTCAGCTTATTTGTCGAAAAAAATATATTTATTTACTTAAATAATCTTAATATTACGACGGGAGAAGACGTTATTCTGATTTGCAGCTTCTGGAGACAGTATTGGTATTTGTAAGGAACACGTGTTTGTGTTGGGGCAATATCTTGTAATATTTGCCCTCTCCCCTTTCTCAAGGAGGGTCAACTAGTTTGGTGACAAAATGTCCCAGACTTTCCTATTCTGAGCACCATCATAAAGCATTTGAATGAAGGGTTCAAGAAAAACAGTCAGATTCCGGACAGACTTGGTTTATTTTATGTGGTCCTTTATGTAGTCCAACCATTTTACGGGTTCTGACCCAATTATGGCCAGACCGACAACCCAGAGATTACCTAAACTGACCGATAGCCATGGGTTTCCAACCACCCAAAGGGTATGCCTTGCGCTTCCATCAAGTTTTCCGCTGGTCAGTCCTGAGGAGATTCATCAAAGATCCTTCACAAACTTCAGACATTTTTCTTTGAAAAAAAAACTATCCCTCTCTAACTTTGATGAGAAGAGTTTACTCCAAAAAAAATCTACATTAACTTACCTTGAATTTAAATTGTTAATTCGTCTAAATTACCTATCCTTTGTACCTGAAGATGAGTAAGTCGAATTTGAACCTGTCTCTTACCTGAATTAATGTCAATAAATATGATTCGTATCTTGTTTGATGTGTTCCTACACACCTTCCTTAAAACATATTTAGCTAAAGCTCACAGTCCAATATGAAAAGTTTTGTTACGGGTAATATGAAAAGCAATTATTATTTACGATCACATTAATGGCATACACCCCATATAGATAACAAACTGTATCCTACTATGTAATCCAAGAGAACTATACCTAGAACGTGTTGCTCAAAAACCATTATGGAGTTAGAGTGTGACAGTGTGCTGTCACACGTTGCAATTTTTATATGGGGATCTGACCTATTTTGTACTTTGTGCAATTTGGTCAGATGGCTAGACTGAATGTCGCTGGTTTTATGACGGTGTAACAATGTGAGGAGAGTTGCGTCACTGAGCCATTTCACAACCATGCCAGGATTGGCTAGGAGGGGTGACCAAGAAGGGCGGAGCGAATTCCAAGTGGTGGGTTTAGTAATTTATGTAGAATTGCAACCCCCACCCCAAGAGACCACCGTGGGAAATAAAAAATGTTCCAGCTCTCACTTACGACTTTGCCTTTGCCCAAGAAAGACGAGCAATTTTTTACTCTAACAAGTCCCGTTCTCATGCGCCGAAAAGGAAAAGTCCTGAAAGCCATGACACCAGACGGCAGCGCTCCCACTTCATGCTAACGCCACTGAGCTTCGGAACCAGACGAGTCCCTGGAGAACGACAAGTCCCTGATTCCATGACACCAGACGGCAGAATCCACATTTATGGTAACGCCCCTGGGAGCCGGTCATCTACACACCAAACAACCAGCTAAATCGCCTCAGACGGAACTCTCCCCACCGGTACACGTGAGTCAGTAGCACATTATTGCACATAACCCCCCAACCATAAGTTTCTTCTATTTAATTATTTGATGTGTCAATAAAGCACCGTTTTAAAAGTAAATTATTTGTATGTATGTATTTTTGCCAAAACAACATCGTTCATAATGAAACAAAAATAACACAACGCAGTCCAAAAAAATGTACTAACCACAATCCCTACGACATAGAGTACAATTTGTAAATCTTGTATAGAAAAATTACTGTTCAAGGCATATAAATCTTTGTAACCTGAATATCCTCCGGGAGAGACCAGGATTTTACACATTACGATCGCATTATCCTTAATGTTAATAATAATAATAACAGTAGTCTTCAATAGTAACTTTTACATTATTATAGTATTTCTTTTACAGATAATCGCGATGATCAAAACACCTATACAACTTACATTGAGAGCAGGAGGTATATTTTTACAGTAAATATAATTAAAAGCATTTTTATATTTGGTGTTCACGATATTTAAATTGTTAAATATTTATTTTACCAAAAAATAATTCAAATATTTTGGTGATTTGTACATTTTCAGTTATTCAACTAAAACATGTAAATAAAAACACAAAAATTATATTTTAAAATAGTAATGGTAGTATTCAATAGTAACTTTTGCATTATTACAGTACTTCTTTCACAGAGAATCGCTGATGATCAAAACACATATACAAATTACATTGAGAACAGGAGGTATGTTCTTACAGTAAATATTATTGAAATAATTTTAATATTTGGTGTTCACGACATTAAAAAAATTAAATAGTTATTTTACCGAAAAAAAAATCAAATATTTTGGGGATATGTACATTTTCAGTTATTTAACTAAAACATGTATAAAAACACATACAATATATTTTAAAATAGTAATGGTAGTATTCAATAGTAACTTTTGCATTATTACAGTACTTCTTTCACAGAGAATCGCTGATGATCAAAACACATATACAAATTACATTGAGAACAGGAGGTATGTTCTTACAGTAAATATTATTGAAATAATTTTAATATTTGGTGTTCACGACATTAAAAAAATTAAATAGTTATTTTACCGAAAAAAAAATCAAATATTTTGGTGATTTGTACATTTTCAGTTATTCAACTAAAACATGTAAATAAAAACACAAAAATTATATTTTAAAATAGTAATGGTAGTATTCAATAGTAACTTTTGCATTATTACAGTACTTCTTTCACAGAGAATCGCTGATGATCAAAACACATATACAAATTACATTGAGAACAGGAGGTATGTTCTTACAGTAAATATTATTGAAATAATTTTAATATTTGGTGTTCACGACATTAAAAAAATTAAATAGTTATTTTACCGAAAAAAAAATCAAATATTTTGGGGATATGTACATTTTCAGTTATTTAACTAAAACATGTATAAAAACACATACAATATATTTTATTAATCACAAATCAAATAATATTATAACTGTTAATGTAATTACTCATTTAAGGCATGTTTGATTAAAACATTAATCTTCCCTTTTCTTGTTTGATATTAATTGTCAACGTATAAGCCATATAAATTAACATTGCAGACAATAAATTTTCGTACACTTTCATAATCTCTAGAATCAACAAGAATAATGCAATCATAAGATTCATTGCCTGTGGCTCATGCATATTTCTAAATCTTACGCACCATTTATTATCCTCGTAAAAACTATGCAGCGTTGTACTTCAACTTGACAATACTCGGATCGTTAATAATAATAAACAAGTTCTTTGCAGTTTATACTCAACAACAGTGTTTCACAAAGTGTCACATAACTAAAGATTTTTTTTATTATTTTTGACTTGCCTTGCACCTTGAAACATTAAACATAAACGTATTTTATGCTTTTTAAATTCATTTTACATAAATTATTTACTTTATTTCTTTTATATTCATGTACTTAGAAAAATAAATCAGTAATCGCAAATATATCAAAATGAAAGTTTGCATAAATATTATGCCTTGGAAGGTTCTGTGAAATATTTTGGGTGGAATATTTTTATTCAGTAGTAACTAAAAACTCCAAAGTCGAGTTTTTATACACATCATTGAATAAATATTTATAAGAAAGCCTAAATTAAAATCGCTTGCAATTTTGTTTTTAAACAAAAAATATATATAATTTTTATCTAATCAAATCTATTATTAGTGGTTATCAACCTTTTTTTTTATCTCACGTTCCAATTGTTAAAAGCTTTTCATTTATGATTTCCCCCTTCTGCCACAGCACTTCTCACCTATCCTTACACACTAAAAAAATGTGAGGCAGTGTTGTTATAAGGTAATTCATTTATGAGTTCCCCTTTACCTCATAGCACTTCTCACCTATATCTATACGCTAAAAAAATGTTAGGCAGTACTGTTCTTAGGTTATTCATTAATGAATACCCCTTTAATTCATAGCACTTCTCACCTATCCCAATACGCTAAAAAAATATTAGGCAGTACTGCTGTGATGAATGCACTTGCAAACCTACCAGGTTCGAGGCATTTCTTTAGTTCGGCGACTCAAGGAGAAGGGACTTCTTATTAAAAACTTAACTAGTTTTTATTTACATTCCCAAACAATACTTTTTGTGGAGGAGCTGATTTTTATCCAACCATACTCAATGGCGGCCTAGTGCTCTCTCTGTTCGAAATGCGAACCGAAACTTCTCAAGTGGAAGATGCCACATTCCAAACCCAAATGGGGCCTCTCAGCACAGTGAATCATGCCCCAAGTGGGCCGGTCTGCAACAACTGTTCTTAGGTTATTCATTTATGAATACCACTTTATCTCCTAGCACTTCTCACCTATCCCAATACGCTAAAAAAATGTTAGGCAGTACTGTTCTTAGGTTATTCATTTATGAATACCCCTCTATCTCATAGCACTTCTCACCTATCCCTATGCACTAAAAATTTTTTAGGCAGTACTGTTTTTAGGTTATTCATTTATGAATACCGCTTTATTTCATAGCACTTTTCACCTATCCCTACACACTAAAATTATGTTTGACATTATTGTTCTTAGGTTATTCATTTATGAATACCCCTCTATCTCATAACACTTCTCACCTATCCCTATGCACTAAAAAATTTTTAGGCAGTACTGTTTTTAGGTTATTCATTTATGAATACCGCTTTATTTCATAGCACTTTTCACCTATCCCTACACACTAAAATTATGTTTGACATTATTGTTCTTAGGTTATTCATTTATGAATACCGCTTTATTTCATAGCACTTATCACCTATCCCTACACACTAAAAATGTTAGGCAGTACTGTTCTTAGGTTATTTATTTATGAATAACCCTTTATCTCATAGCGCTTTTCACCTATCCCTATACGCTAAAATAATGTTTGGCATTATTGTTCTTAGGTTATTCATTTACGAGTACCCCGTTATCTCATAACACTCATCACCTATCAATACATACTAAAAAATGGTAGGCAGTACTGTTCTTAGGTTATTCATAATTGAATACCCCTTTATCTCATATCACTTCTCACGTATCCCTGTATGCTAATAAAATTTTAGGCAGTACTGGTCTTACGGTTAACTTGTAAATTTAGCAAATTACTCAAATGGATGACACTTATAAGCTTTTAATATAGATTTACCTATTACATTAATTAATTTAATTTAAATGTTTTTCACCATTATGAATGTTTTTTCGCATACGTCCAACCAAACTGCCACGTTCCCCAGGGATATACGGGTTGGGAACCACTGATATGTTATACGATTATTCAACGAATTTTTTTAAATAAGTAAAATATATAATTTATAATTTTTTTAAATAAGTAAACATATAACTTATGATTTTTTTTAAATAAGAAAAAAATCTGACATATGAAAATATAAAATAAAATTAAGAAATTAAAAAACACAAAGAAAAAAATTACCATATTTATAGTATTTTCCTTATGAAGTAAGCAATTTAATTGAGAAAACCCTTTTATAAATTATCCGTAAATAAAAAAAGTTTATGGTATATGAAGTTGAAACTCACTCGATAGAAAACAGTAAAAATAAAAAAATTAACTTATAGAAATATATCATAAAATTAAGAAATTACAAAACACATTGGAAATTAAAAATATTTATAGTATTTTTCTTTTGAAGAAAACAATATAATTGAGAAAACCCTTTTATAAATTATCTGTAAATAATTTTTTTTATGGTATATGAAGTTGAAACTCACTCGATAGAAAACAGTAAAAATAAAAAATATAACTTATAGAAATATATCATAAAATTAAGAAATTACAAAACACATAGGAAATTAAAAATATTTATAGTATTTTTCTTTTGAAGAAAACAATATAATTGAGAAAACCCTTTTATAAATTATCTGTAAATAATTTTTTTTATGGTATATGAAGTTGAAACTCACTCGATAGAAAACAGTAAAAATAAAAAATATAATTTATAGAAATATATCATAAAATTAAGAAATTACAAAACACATAGGAAATTAAAAATATTTATAGTATTTTTCTTTTGAAGAAAACAATATAATTGAGAAAACCCTTTTATAAATTATCTGTAAATAATTTTTTTTATGGTATATGAAGTTGAAACTCACTCGATAGAAAACAGTAAAAATAAAAAATATAATTTATAGAAATATATCATAAAATTAAGAAATTACAAAACACATAGGAAATTAAAAATATTTATAGTATTTTTCTTTTGAAGAAAACAATATAATTGAGAAAACCCTTTTATAAATTATCTGTAAATATTTTTTTTTATGGTATATGAAGTTGAAACTCACTCGATAGAAAACAGTAAAAATAAAAAATATAATTTATAGAAATATGTCATAAAATTAAGAAATTACAAAACACATAGGAAATTAAAAATATTTATAGTATTTTTCTTTTGAAGAAAACAATATAATTGAGAAAACCCTTTTATAAATTATCCGTAAATAAAAAATGTTTATGGTATATGAAGTTGAAACTCACACGACAGAAAATAGTAAAAATAAAAAAAAAATCTACGGTGAACATTTCAGAAACGTGCTTCTTTTAGATATTCAAGGAAATATATTGATTAGCTGTCTTGCGTTTCATTTTTTTAGTTGCAAAAAAAACCCTTCAAGTTTCAGAAACTCAATATCTTTTACTTGTGTGCGGGGGGGAGGGGGATGGAGAATCACGAAGTTTAAATTAACACTTTGACAATGCTGAACTAAAACAAGAGAGCATTTCTTTGAGGGAAAAATAGGCAGAGTTACCGTAACGGTCTGTATCGTTTTTATGTGAATTAAACATTTTTTCGGTCCCGGTTTCTTTGAAAATGAATGGTGTAAGTGTCAGTCACACGTTATTTAGAGGAAGAAGTAATATCTAATTTTTTGTCTCTGTTTTTTTTTTATTTCTGAAGGATGCTGCTTTTTGAGAAACCGATATGCTATAAACTTTGGTAAATAACTTCTGTGGTGGTTTGAGTGACAAAGTGGTTTGCTGTTTCTATATATCGATTTTTCGATACTTTAATGCCCGAATAAAAATTATTGTTGTAAAATTTAAAAAAAAGAATAAAATAAACATACCAGGTACAAAGGTGAAAATACCTATATCTACCTGAAAAAAATTAATTTAATTGAAATATTAATTGTATAAGGTGATTGGTCGGCAATAACAGAAAATTGGTCAGTATTGTTAAGTACATATAAAATGTTGACGTTTTTTTAAAAATTATTTATATGAGTCTCCCATTTGAAAAACTCGTTAAAAGCCATCCAAATAAATAAATAAAAAAAAAATTAAAAAAAAAAAAATGAATAATTGAATACATGAATGAATAAATAAATAAATAAATAAATAAATAAATAAATAAATAAATAAATAAATAAATAAATAAATAAATAAATAAATAAATAAATAAATAAATAAATAAACAAGAAAGTAGGTAAGTAACTAAGCAAATAAAAAAATTAAAAAATACACATCGATTTTAATTACTTAAAGAACATTCCTACGAAATTGGAAGAAAATCGAACAACGCGTATTGTCGTGAAGATATAACACATTTAGAGACAAACAGACGAAGTGTTGAAAGGCTAAGTTAAAACAGGACCTCGCTAAATCTCGGTCAATTATTTTTAAAACTAACAGTTTGAACAATGACGCATACAATGACGCATTTAATCTACAAATCCCAAACTTAACTGCTACTTTTCCGAGCAACAACGCATGCAACACTAATGTCTTTCTAATTAAAATGCACCAATACAATCTTTCATCTGATTTATTCATTTAATGTCGGCTCGTTTCTTCAGATTCCGCATTACAAGTTCTCTATACGAACCAATACTTAATCCCTGAACCGCAATTTCCAGTCAAATTGAATTACAGTTACATCTGCGCCTTCAGCAGTTAAGATCTGGATCGGAAACAGAAACTTAATCGGCCGAACAGATCGGCTGTACCATTCATCCAACTTTCGCCTGTACCGCATGTGGTACGGAATTAGTGGTATTCATTTGCCCAAGGCTATACCCTGGATTACGTTTTGTGTATAATGAATGCATACTATCTTTGCGGAATAATCTCAAACGATGCAAGTATTTCCTAATATTGGTTATCAATTTTGATTTATATGTTGATGCATGTATCCTTACGCGCATCAAAAGCAATTGTGGTACAAACAAATTACTTTTGGTATGAGATTGAAGAGGCTTAATAGATGTATTGCAAAACTGATATTTGAGAGTGTATGGGAGTATATGAGCAATCTTGTTTAAAACCTGTTTCGATTTGTGAATATTTGATAAAGTTGGGTGTAATAAATTTATTAATTTGTCTCTAGCAGCATTTAATTTTTCAAATTTACAGTTATTGCGGTATATGTCCCATTCGCAATTTTTTATTGTTTTATAATGCGTTAATTAACGTCAGGTAATTCAATTTTTTTAGTGGGGATATAAATTTTTCAGTTTAGTTATTTTAAAAAAAATGGGTTTATTTTCGTTAATTAACACGTTATAAAATACTAACAAAATCTGTATAGGGAACAAATAACGTGGGATGACTCTAATCTCTGTAATTTCTTAAATATCTATAATTTTATTTCTGTAATTTTTTTTTAATATTTTAGGTGAAACGTTTGGAATTGACAATCCCATTTCCACCTTAATTGAAATAATACTCAGTATAAGTTAAATAAAGGTTTTAGTGATTGTAATGGTAAACTTGTAAAAAAATTTACTTAAACATGAGTACCACTACTCGTTTTTTCAGTACAATTGAATCGTAAATGAATAAGAGCGTACTCAAATTTAAGTAGCCGTACTTTCCAAAAACGACCAATGTTATTTAATATTTCGAATCTCAGCTTCTGTTCAAGCCATCTTAACAAAGCGATCTCGTAAACTTAAAATAGTTTTTGAGAATATAATTTTTCACTATTTGATATCGATTTCTTAAATGGATACTTTAGATATTACAGCTCAATTATATTACTTCCCATTATATTGGCATTCTATTTTAACATTTCTTCTGTGAATAACTTTTTCAAGGCGTCCTGGAATTTTAACGTTTCAGTATTCTGTAGTTTTGGTAGCAATTGCCGATATTTATTGAAAGTTATTTATGAAGGCAGCTTATGTTGGTTAGAACCTGCTATATTTATTGATTTATGCCCATTGTACTCATTTTTGAGTTCATGTCTTTTTAAAAATTGAAATTGATGTATTAGAAGCCATTATTAACGTCGAATGTACTTCGAATTGTCGAATGTAAGTAAAATTTACTTATTTACATATTTTTAACAGTGTATGTAAATAACATACAAGAAACAAAATAACAAATTCTTTAATGAACATAAATATACGCATTTCGTTATAAAGATTTAAAATATATTTTACATATTTTCTAATATACTTGATTCTTTTTAGTTTCATTCCAAAGTAATTAAATTTATTAGCAGTTGAATATGCTGCAATAAAACTAGTCTTTGTACTGATTAAATTATTTTCCTATGTCCACCTTTAAGCATTGCATTGAACTTTGTAGATGCACGTTGCAATAGAAATATAGAATAAATCAATGCTGAAACACAATCAGTAAACCCTGAATTAGATCAGCTTGATTCCATAATGAATCCTTTGTACATCGATCTCCGAATTTCGACATATCAATAATCCTTGCCATGTCTATGCATCTAATCATTTCTGAATTGTGCAATTGTAAACATGATTGTGTAATTGCCTCTCGAGCTGTAACTTTATATTATAATAGTCTAGAATGATAATTAACATAAAAATAATTGTTTAGTTTATTTCGAAAAATATACTGTAAAATGTATATTTATGTTAATTTTAATTACGTATATTTGACATCTGATTCGCATGAACAAATATATATATATATATATATTTAATATACATTTAAATAGGTTAATATTCGTTTAAAATACACTTAAAACAATATAATTCAAATATTGCATGATTTATAATAGAGAATAGGGTGTATAATAGGGTGGAAAAACCAGGCAGTACTTTTTCAACCCTTTGACTAAATTAAAAAAAAATATCAATTTAAAAAAAGTAGTATAGTAGTATCTGGGTTTTACATTTAACACTATTATTTTGTTACCAGGCTTACCATTGAAATCCTCGTACAAAATTCGAAATCAACAATGCAACTTGTAAACTGCAAACAGCAAATAATATTCGTTTCATTTACGGATTGCATAATAAACTACATATGTGTTTTATGATGTGTATGATGTACATGATGTGTAACACACCTTTTATATAGTTCAACACACAATACACCTTTAACAAAAAAAATTTCACAAACGACTTGTATATGCTACATTGTTAAAAATGATTACGACCTTGCACCAAAATTTGTTACCAATTTACCTGCAACTATTATTTGGTGCTTAGTTTCACCATTTTATGGATACAACGGACACCAGTCAGTGGTGAAACGTTGCACCAATATATCTATCCCCATTAAAATTTACATTGGATCAAGTATTATTATAATTATTCTCTGATCACAAGATCGATACTTTTTTTCTTAACTTTGTCACCGCACGGGCTCGAACTAGTAATTCTCTGATTACCAGCTGGCTGAACGCCTTTACCCACTGAGCAACTGGGACACGGGATCCCTGGCTGTGGGTTTGTTGATGTAGATTCAGCGAAGGTTTCGGTTGCAGTTTAGAAGATTGCACGATTTTTTGGTAAAAGCTGCGCTATTCTCGATCAAGGATTTTTGGTTCAACCTAGATTGAACCATAATAATACGAAATATGCTGCATAGCACTAATATATGGTGCAACGTTGAACTGAAATGTTTAACTGTACACATGGAAAACAATCCAACCAAACGACCACAGTTGAACTTATTCGGCGCAAAAACAAGACAGCTCTTGGATATGTACATTTATTGTACCGTATGAAGCACACATTGATTGCAGTTTTTTGATAATTGCACCAATTGTTAGCTGATTTTTTTCTTTATTAAAGTATCAATTCTTTATTTTTTCTTTAAGCGAAAAGTTATAAATCAGAAAAAAGTGGAGCTGTCTGGTTATTCCACACATGTCTCTATACATAAAAGAAAAAAAAATATTCTCAATTAATATTCTATCATAAATAATTATCGCACCTACAAAATATCAAAAATAAATTCTTTGATAAATTACAGTTTGTTTTTAGGAAATAAAACAGTCCATTATTAATCAAATTTATTGAATTTTTAAGATTTTAAATGTTGTTATTTATTATATTTTATTCAAGTTACTAATTTCATTGAAACAATTATTTTAGTGCTTTTTATACGATAAATTCCACGAATCCCACAAAATAATTACCCTATATGTGAATTGAGATAGATTACCTATATAAATGATTATTAACCATATTTAAAAACTCAAAATTAAATTAATATATTCTATTAAGTTTCGTATACTTAAATGGACGTTTTTATAAAGCAATTGCAATTTAATTATTATTTTTCCGGACAGAAATTGGACTTTAAACGTCAAAAACCAAATTTGAAAACCTACTTTCGGACAGCATACCCTATATCAAATTGATGTAACTTTTAGTAAGAATACATACACACGTAAACACTTCAATAACGTTTTAACTTAATCATCATACTGTAAAAAAGGCACTTAAAATGAGTTTCGGAATCTACTCGCTTTGCTTTGAGTGAAATTGCTTCGTAAATGAGCGATGACATACTGAAATTTTAGTAAACGTACTATTTCAAAAATGAGCAGTGCGCTTTATTGCTATTCTTAAAAAATATACCAGATAAACTAAAAGTAGTTGTTCAGAAGATGGATTTCTACATTATTTTATGCCGATTGCTTAAATTGAAATTGAGTTATTACAACTCAATTACCTTACTTTCTATTCTTTTGGCACACCTTTTTAACATTTCTTCTGTTTATAACTTCTTCGAGTCGCCAAAGTAGTTTAACGGATAAGTGTTTGGATTGCGGTGCATGCGTACCTGGGGGTTCGATTACCAGTAAGCCTTGGTTGTAATTGTCACATTTATTAAAAGTGATTTATGAAGGTAGTCTATGAAGGCTAGCATCTGCTATTTTTTTCATTGTACTCATTTTTGAGTACTTGTCTCTTTTAAAATTAAAACTTATGTATTCGTAATTACGATAAGATTCGAATGTATTCAAAAATGAGTAAATTTCACTTATATTTGAGTATCTATTTTTATATTTAATCTTAAAAACATCAAATATAAACTGTTGCCTCATATAAGTTTAACTCGAATATATATATATATATATATATATATATATATATATATATATATATATATATATATATATATATATATCAGGATGAAAGATATTTATTTCAATATTGTGTCACTTTTGCTGCAGTTAGTTATTAACTTTTCATGTTTATTTGATGCAAATGATATTCAAAATTGCATATTTCAAATTATTTAATATTTATTATTAATACACGAATTACTTAAATTAATGAAATATGTGACAATGCAAATACTTATATTCTGTTCAGAAATAGAATATGGGTAACAAATCCTTGAACTTCTGAGTCTTTTTTAACAAATTAAAACAAATTTATTTAATAAATCTAACATTTAAAACAAATAATTTATTTAATAAATCTATTAAAATCAACAACCGTGCAGTAATCCACCATTAAACTATACAAAGTACTATGTGACAACTCGACAGGATTTCAACCAATTTAACAACTCCAGATTTATCGCCCACTACATCTCAACTCGACGACAGTGGGATTCGACTGTCAAATATTTGTCTTTACACATATTAGCTGCATAACAAAATCATTGAAGTGTAAACATAAATAAATAAATTATTCATGCGAAAATATTGATATTTCTCTCTCTTGAAAGGATAACAACAGTAATCGATTTTGTGGTAAATGTAAGATAACCGACCTCGACAATCGGTGAATAGATATTCTATGAAATTATTTAAATGGAACAAATTGTTTTAGTATTTTCTTTCCCCATGTTTATAAATTATACACTTAGCCTATTAAAATAATTTTGCAGGGACTTTTTTTATAGGGACTTTTTCATAGGGACATTTTCATGGGGACTTTTTCATACGGAGTTTTCCATAAGGACTTTTTCACAATGACTTTTACATAGGGATTTTTTCATAGGGACATTTTCATAGGGACTTTTTCATAGGGACTTTTTCATAGGGACTTTTTCATAGGGACTTTTTTATAGAGACTTTTTCATAGGGACTTTTTCATGGGGACTGTTTTTTAATTGGAGTGGGGAAATTATGGCCACGGTTTGTTATTTTTTTCAAACATTGATATTTTACTAAAAAAATCTAAGTATACAATTCTGTAATCTTCTTTGTGATGTTAAACCAAAAAGTTTATCAATTTCTATTTTGAGAGTGTTTTTTTAAAGTGTGTACACTTTAACGCTAAATGGGAGTTTGAATTTGAAAGTTTATCGCTTTTTGTATTTGTTTTCTGTTACATAGAATATAATTTTTTTCTTTTCTTAGCAAGTGTAATGTGTATTTTTTAATTATATACCTTATTTTGGAATAGAAACTGACGATTTAGCATTTACTCGTCATTTTTGAGCAAGGGGTAGTACAATTATGATGGTTGGGGCTAGTACAATTATGGTGGTTCGGGAAATTATGGTGGTTGGGGCAAGTGCAATAATATTGGTTGGGGCAAGTGGTTGGAGCAAGTGCAATTATGGTGTTTTGGGGCAAGTACAGCAATGACTTAACAACATTAGTTCAACTTTTACTTGACCTGAAAACAAGGATGCTATTCTTGTTAATGCTGATGACATTATTACAGTAATCCCTGCACCATCCACTGGCAGGCGAAAATATTTGACATTTCCAGTCGTTTTATTCTTGTACAACTTTCAACAAGTCATCTGACTCATGCAAATTGTATTATTTTTAGATTCGTTGTAAGTTTGTTAAGTTTTGATTTAGAACTCTGTTTATTTAAATAGCTTAATAAGAGGGAAACAAAATTAAAAACAATTTAAGTATTCAAAATTAATGAAAATTGTTTCCAAGACTTGCAAATGAAAACATTTTTTATAAAATGTTTAAAAAAATACATGATAAAGTTAGAAAAACATGTGCCAACTATGTGCAAATCAAATATATGCATATTATTATTGTAAACTAAAACAAAGTTTAAAAAACCATTTTTAAAAAACTACATGTTATTTTTTCTAACCGCCCCGATTTTACTTGCAAAAAAGTTCGTATCTCCCGAACGGTTTGGGATAAATATACAAAACAAAAATTGGCAGAATCAGTACAATTCGAGGTATAACAAGGTATACAATACTTATTATTTGTGTGTAGTCTATGGGGGTTTGAGGGGCATGGTTACCCTGTTTTTCTAGGGCAAGTGCAAACAGCGGACATTGTAAAATAAAAAAAAAATGTAGAAAATCACCGATTGATCATATAAAAGATGTAATTAGAAATTACTATAGCTAATTATTCTCAAATTGTTTCGCAAAAAAGTTCACTTGTTTATTGAAAACATAACCGTATATTTTTATTATTCTGAAGTTTATAAATATTTTTTCTAAGATCAGTTATACGATTCATTAATGTGGTAGTTGTGCCACCAGGGATAAATATGAATTTTTTTAGTACAAAAAGCAATTTGAGAACAAACTTTTAAGTCGAATAAGTGACTTTAATAAAATAAAAATTAACCAACTATAAATCTTAAAAAAACTAAATACATTTCTTCCTTTTTGGTTTGTTTTAAATTAATGAACTTATTATATATTTACTTTATTTTTAAATTGTCCAACATAATTTATTTTATTTCATTTAAAACATTATACTTAATTTAGAATGAAACAAGCAAATTATGGCCATTTTTGCATCGAAATACGTTCTTTTGTTGACAGTTTATTAAAAAAAACAGGTATGTAACTTTTGTAAAATAATTGCATTTTTTTCGAAGACCGTTGATATATAAAGAATTTCTTATTGCATATCCCAGTCGAAAACAAACTTTTCCCACATTTCAGAACGTTGGAAATAAAAACTATATAAATTAGTTTTGTTTTTTACTTTTTTCGTTGGAATGTATTTAATGGTTTATTTTTATACATAATTCATAAATAAAGGTGAACAATTCGACTTTTCTAGTTTATAAATATATAGTTTTCATGCATCAAATTACCGTCATTTTTTTTGTATACTCATTATTTCGGCAGCTATACTTGAATTAAATAACACATAAGTGTAATTTTTGCTAAAATGTTCTCTTTTAACCGCAGTAAATAAAAAAAAAAGAACAAGATCAAAATATAAGTTTAACAACGTGAAATTAATATTTAATTTCAAAATATCCAAATTGTCCCACCCATGTTCCAAAAATCTCCTATTATACTCTATACCTCATAAAAACAATACACCAACTTTTCGTAAAACAATTTAATTGTTTTCCCTAAAGAACAGCTTTCCGATTGGAAAGTATTTCCTGATATGCTTTTAATAATGTAGCAAGCATTTACTTGCATTTCTAAAACAATTTTTGGTGTTCAGTCACATTAAATTTAATCCGAACTTTGATAAAGCTTTCAGAAAATTAAGTTTATTTCTCTAACAATTATTTATTAATCTTTAGATATTTCAATTCGCATTATTTGACATTCATGATTATTTCCTTGCGTTACAGTTACTTTGCGCTATATTTAACTTACAAAAAAATATTTTTCAATTATATTCAATTTATGTGCAACAAAATATAATTATACTGAGTTAGGTCAAATTAATTTTTTTAATGTAAAATTTAACTAACTCCAGCAAACGTGAAAAAGGATCGATGTAAATATATTTCACTCTGACCAATATATATATTTTCAAGTTAAACTTATATGAGACAATAATTTATATATGATATTTTTGGTAATACATATATTGTCAACTGTAAATTTAGGATTAAAATATGAAGTGATCGCAAAATAATTTGAAATATGCAATTTTGAATATCATGTGCATCAAATGAACAGGAAATTATGATAATAACTAACTGCAGCAAAAGTGACACAATTTTGAGATACATCTATTTCACACTGACATAAATATATATTCACGGTAAACTTATTTGACACAAGGATTTTTTATGATCTTTTTAATAATAAATATGTTGACAACTATAAATTTAGGATCCAAAATAAAAAGTGATCTCAAAATGATTTGAAAAATACAATTTTGAATATAATATGTATCAAATGATAATGAAATTATGATAATAGCTAATTGCAGCAAATGTGACATAATTTTGAGATACATCTATTTCACACTGACATAAATATATATTCACGGTAAACTTATTTGACACAAGGATTTTTTATGATCTTTTTAATAATAAATATGTTGACAACTATAAATTTAGGATCCAAAATAAAAAGTGATCTCAAAATGATTTGAAAAATACAATTTTGAATATAATATGTATCAAATGATAATGAAATTATGATAATAGCTAATTGCAGCAAATGTGACATAATTTTGAGATACATCTATTTCACACTGACATCAATATATATTCGCGGTAAATTTATGTGACACAATGTTTCTTTTATGATATTTTTAATAATAAATATATTGACAACCATAAATTTTGGATCCAAAATAGGAAGTGATCTCAAAATGATTTGAAAAATATAATTTTGAATATTATTTGTATCAAATAATAATGAAATTATGATAATAGCAAACTACATCAAATGTGACAAAATTTTGAGATAAATTTATTTCCCACTGATATAAATATATATTCACTATACACTTATAAGATACAACGATTTACTTATGATATTTTTAATAATAAATATATTGTCAACTGTAAATTTAGGAACCAAAATAAAAAGTGATCCAAAAATGATTTGAAATATGCAATTTCGAATATCATGTGCATCAAATAAACAGGAAATTATGATACACACACATCATAATCTATTTAATATCACATCAATTCTTTCAGTGTTATCTTTTTAAATGCGATTTTCTCTCTCATCACTAAAGGCACAGAGTCCACAGTTAGTTAACGAGGCATACAGCTAATTTAAAAATCGATATCGTGCGACATCCAAGCATTGCGCCTGTGAGAAAACAAAACCCCAAATTATACGAACACAATTTTCTCTGTAATTTTTATCGCAGAAAGGCCCAGCGTAATCTTTTAAATTCTTCAGGAAATTAAGTAACATTAATCATCTTCCCCCAACAAACGAGTATTGAATGGGTTTGTGTGTGTACACGCGCCGAGTTAAGGGCTTTTTGAAGTTTAATTTCCTATTGCGAAGATTGATCTCTTTTAGAAGCATCGCTTTTGAGTTCTGCATTGGCCATTAGTGTAAGTAATGAAACGCAGATACTTATTAACGTTCTGTTACAAAACTAGCAAAAGAGGGAGATTTTCTTTATTTGGCGACCGTGTTTAATTAGACGTTGGATTTGTCGTACGAAATGGCGTAGAAAAAGTAATGGATGTCGCGCCAATTTGGTGAATGAATTTCATTCGAAAAGCCTGTCGTTTTCTTAACTTGATTGTAATTGGGCAATGAAACGCAAAAGTATTCATAGATTGATTAGTGTGACAGAATTAGAGGATTTTTGCAATTGGATAAATTAACCTACTAAATTCTCCAAATGGATTTGGACACATTTACTAAATTGATTGTGGTATTTAAAAATACATTTAAAGTTTTGTGCTACAAGAAATTTAAATAAATGTATAATTTAATGTTATATATGTTGTGTAAATATAATTATATGTTTCACTATTTTAAAATAAAGTAAATTATAAAGGGAATTCTCAATTATTTTGCTGTTATTTAGATCGTATCTCCATTAGTGTAAGTAATTCTAATTTAAATTTTAAAATTACGAAACTAAATGAATTTGTTACGAAATGTTTAATAAATAAGAAGAATATAATTTTGTTTCAATACTATTATTAGTTAATAAGATATTTAATATTAAAGTCAATGTTGATAAAATTTAGACAACAAGTAATTTTGTCCGTCGAGTGTCTGACACACTATGAAGAGGAGAGGTCAAATTTTTGTAGGGAGTGTAGGAATAAGTTTGAACTGGAAATATAAGTAAGCATTTATAAAAATTCGAATTAGTTTTGAATTTATAAATTTTTGAAACATTTAAACACTCTCACTCATTTCAAGTTTATTCACCCACAATTTTGCAACCTAATTTCTAAACTCCTATAAGTAATTTAAAATTACATATTTTCTTATTCAAAAAAAAATATATTATGTTCTTTAAAAACTTCATCTTTCCGATGTTATAAATATTATATTTCTACCTTTACAATTAAATTAAATAAAGTTAATTAAGCTAGGTATTAAAAATAGTGAAAAAGCAAGGTTTTTTCATATATTTCGGGAAAGGTTTAATTTGCGCCTTATTTTCTCATTTTTCCGCTCGCATCTCAAAAAAGTAAATGTCCTAAAATTATGAAATTGTGCCAATTTGTTACGAAATGTTTATTAAATAAAGTGAATATATTTCTTTTTTCCATACGATCAGTATTTTAGACGTTATTTAATGTTAAATTATATTTAAAAAAAACTCGAAAACAGTTAATATATTTTAGATTATTTGTCTTTCAATTTTCATCAAAAAATAATTAAACAATTTTGGATATAGACTAAACTAATGGCTACAACTTATCCAGAGCGTTTTTGAAAATTGGATTGAGTTTTGTAGTTATAAATTTAACAATTGATGAAATGTTTAAAATAATCGACAATTTTATACATTTTTTCAACAATGAAAATTTAAAACTGCTATAAGTAGTTCAAAAATATACTTTTTATCTCATTTAAAAATATAGACATGTTTATAGTACCCACCTTTCTTGGATGGTATCAAAATTAAAATTCTATAATGAAAATTAAATTGGATGTAGCTATGTATGTGAAGTAATATAAATATATTTTTTTTAAATTGACGGTAGGAAAAACAGGAAGGAATGTCAACCCAGTTTCCCATAATTTAAAATAAAGATATTTAATTTAAAAATAAATGTTATGTAAGAAAATGCTAATTTAATGTTTTAAGAAGTATATATACAAAAATTAAAAAACAAAACTGAGTACAAGTGAACGAAGTGCAATTTTCAAAACTATGAAAAAAAACTGTTAAGTGTTTTCAAATAATATAGAAATAACATTATTCACGAATTTGTAAGGAACTGAAAAAAAAATTGCTTTCAAAGCAAATAAAAAATGTTGACGGATAATTCCTTAAGTACATTTGTAGAAAACAAATAATTAACTCAACCTTTTCAAGATTGGTTTGAGCTCCATTAAAATAAATGGAGCTTTTTGGTTAGTTTTTTTTTCAAAGAAAATCTTTTCCTGTGAGGAACTCCCAAAACGGTTTTCTACTTAGACTTCTAAGTGGTTACTTTCTTTACAAAACGTCAAACAATAGAAAGAATTAAATTCCTATCCAATTAAAATTAGTAAATTAATTGCAACTAACCGACCGTGCAAAGGAGGAAAGAAAAGCAAAAAATATATGCAAAAAAAAATCAATAACATTTGTTACAGCTGAACTATTTTCCACAGTAAATACTTTTAAAGGTGTAAGCTAGGATTAAGCGCATTTTAAACGAGAAAGAAGAAACACAAATTAAATTTTGCATATCCCATTCATTACAATATTTATAAAAAAACAAACGAAACAACATAGTTCTATGTAAGAATGATACATCTTCGTGAAATGGACTTAATTCTTCGAAAGAAAAGCTGCGATGAATAGGTAAGATTTTCATAAATGAAAATAAATCTTCTTCACGAATCTAAAGATTAAAAATAAAACATTTCTATGTGTATATATATATAGTGTTTAATTAAAGGAATCCAAAACTCCTTATAGTTGCTTACTTTAATCAAAATGTCTCTCAAAGTATATAATGGAATCCCGGTTAGACTGCGTAATTAAAACGACGTGTTATCTTAGTAAACATTTCACTGTTAATTAGAAGCAGCATAAAGTGGCTACTGTTTCTAAGGTTATTGAAGGATCCTCTGCCTGGGGCAAGATACATATTAAAATAAAATATTTATTATATTCTGATTTTATCAAAACACATTCTTAAAATGTATATAATATAATTTAGAAGAATGTCTGAGCTTTAAAACAACATACGTCTGGCCGTTTAGTATTATTAAAACATTCCCATACATATGGAATGCTAATATTATTATTATTGAAAGGGTATTTGGGCTTTGCCTTGTAAGGAAAATAAAGAATAAATTTATGTTGTAATATATATTACACTGACTGATGCAATGACGTTTCTCTATAACTAATGTTTATTAAATATAAGTAATATTATATACTTCCTAAATTATTGATACATTATAAGATTTTTTAGATTATTATAAAAATTATCTATAATTATTATATAATTTGTAATAAATTATTATAAAAGTTACCTTACATTATTATAAAAGTTACCTTACATTATAAAAGTTATCCTGCATTATTATAAAATTTACCTTACATTATTATAAAAGTTACCTTACATTATTATAAAAGTTACCTTCCATTATTATAAAAGTTTCCTTACATTATTATAAAAGTTACCTTACATTATTATAAAAGTTACCCTAGATTATTATAAAAGATAGTGTAATTATTATAAAAATATTATGAGTTATTTTAATACTTGTTTTTAATTACTAAAACATATATTTAATTATTGCAAAATTATCTTAATTTTTTATAAAAGTTAAGTTATACAAATTATTTTAAGTTATAAAAATGTCTTAATAATTTAAAGAGTAAGTGTATGAAAGGATTATGTTCTGAGAAATAATCACCGAAATTCGATAAATTTATCTAATGTTAGGAAAAACTTAGTAAGTAAGAAATGAATGTTGTACAGAAATAAAACATTGTTATACATTTAAAAAATCCCATTGTTTAATTGATTCTTCTCAAAGAAAATTTATGAATACCCGTTACTCGTAATAGGCGGATTGCGAGTTCGAACTTTGTTGTTTGAAAAAATTAGAGCTTACAAAGTTGGACATGTTACGCAATTAATATGTCATTGTTGCCTAAAATTACAAAACAGTGCTTCCCAATATATATTTTGGAATAAACCACGAACAGTCGTCAATAATCTAATGTGTAAATATGGGGTGATGTAATTTTAGCATGTGAAAAATACCCAAAAATCATAAATAATTTATGAGCTATTACATTAACTCCAAGTTAGCTAAGTCATTAGATATTCCAGTCTTGGAAATATTAAAAATGTAATGAAATAATCGATTTTAATACATAGTTAAGATAATTGATACACACCATATGTGCATATAGAATCGATTAAAATATGTTGTCAATAATACAATATTTGACATATCTCCCTCCTATAAACTTATATTATTTTCAATATTAACAAATGTAATACAATATTTGTATACAATATATATATAAAATATCCAAATAGCATTGTATGTATACGATTTGCATTGTAAAATTAATTTAATTTCCTATTAAAACAATTTTTTCATTTAGTTCCATTGGAAATTGCAATTCCAAATAAAATATAAATTACCCAAATCTTTTTCATTCAATACAGAAAAAAAGTATGATTTTTATTGCAATGGTAATGATTTTATATATATGTTTTTGGTTGACAAAGGAAAATATGATGCTTTTCACTTTCACACACAGCTTCTTTTAATTTAATTTTAAATTATTTGACGTATCTCCCTCCCATAAACTTATAATATTTTCAATTTTAACAAATGTAATATAATAGTTATATACAAAAGATAAATAAAATATCCAAATAGCATTGCATGTATACGATTTGTATTTTAAAATTAATTTAATTTCCCATTAATAAAATATTCGCTTTTAGTTCCATTGACAATTGTAATTCCAAATAAAATATAAATTACCCAATTCTTTTTCAATCAATACAGAAAAAAAGTATGATTTATATTGCAATGGTAATCATTTTATAAATTTTTTTGGTTGACAAAGGAAAATATGATACTTTTCACTTTCACGCACTTCTTTTAATCTTCCCAACTAGATTGAATCTAACAGACGGCTGAGTTCTGCTTACGAAAGCGCGAAATATATATTTTATTCCGAATTCGCTGATCAGTCGTCACCTTTCCTGATACCATCCTCCTCGGAGGGTTAAAGAAAAAAGGATGACGACATGGACTGGATAGGATCCCAAGAGATCTCTGTTTCTTAAGTGATAGTGACACCACGCCAGTTTCAGATCAAAAAGAAGGAGCGGCTTAAACCGTTTGGTCATGTGGGATTGATCTTTAAAAGAACTCTACTGGGGAAGATCCCTGAAAAAATGCGCAGGAAAGTTCCTGGGAGTAAAAAAGATTGGAGGCTCGTATTATTGGAGTTGTAGTCTAAAGAAAAAGGATACCTCTGTGGTGTGGATTACAATTGGGATGCCCTTCACCGAGGACAATTTTTATTTTAGATTTTGGAGTTTTGTTGTGTGTGTGGGGGTTTAGAGTTAGATTAAAAGTTCTTTTGTATGTTTCAAAATTACATTTTTTTTTATTTTTTTATTTTATTTTACTATGTTTGTTACTAATGAATTATTTATGTTCTTATAAATGATGAAGATTTAAACATTGAGTACACAAATCATTCAATTATAATATGCATTTGATAAATTTTATCTTATAATATCAAAATAAGGAGTGCTAAATTTGAAGTATATAAAAATAAATATTTAATAATCAACGGTGCAAATTACACACCAATCACAATTTTATTATTAATTTTCAAATCGTATTTATCAATAAAACATTTATTTACCGATTTAACACTATAGATAGTATACAGTTATTTGCTTGATAAAATAACATAAAATATATTTGAGCTAAACAATTGTTCATGATGCTTAAATTTACATTTCAAACAATTTTAAACTGACTTGGCTTATAAATATTTTAACATGTTAAAAAGTAAAAATCAAAAATTAATTCGTATTACACACTTCTTTATTTAAAACTGTGGTTTAATATAGGTATTTAACTAAAAAACATACTTTGTATCTAAAGTTATTACATACTTTGTTAGTTAAGATTTTACATACTTTGTAAGTTAAGATTTTACATACTTTGTAAGTAACGTTATTACATATTTTTTAAGTAAAGTTATTACATACTTTGTAAATAAAGTTATTACATACTTTGTAAGTAAAGTTATTTCATACTTTGTAAGTAAAGTTGTTACATACTTTGTAAGTAAAGTTATTACATACTTTGTAAGAAAAGTTATACATACTTTGTAAGTAAAGTTATACATACTTTGTAAGTAAAGTTATTACATACTTTGTAATTAAAGTAAATTTTAATTTACTATAATCAAATATTACCGTTTGTATGATAAATAAGACATACATTGTAAGTAAAGTTATTACATACTTTATAAGTAAAGTTATTACATACTTTATAAGTAAAGTTATTACATACTTTATAAGTAAATATATTAAATACTTTATAAGTAAAGATATTATATACTTTTTAAGTAAAGTTATTTTTAGTTTACTATAATAAAATGTTTTAGTAAATCTTTTTCAATAACAATTCTATACATTAGAAAAAATACTTCTAGGTACTTTAAACATATACTCTCTTAATAAGTTTTTAGAAGACCCTATTTACATATAAGGAAAACCCAACAACATAGTTAAACTTTAATTCTATATAAATAAGCCCTATCACATAGAGAGTTCTTAAAATACTCCTATTTGAAAACCAATTTAAAGTAAACATTTTTCTTCAGTGAAAAATAACATGCATTTTATTTGGAAGAAGTATGTTTTGAAAATTCTGTATTTCTTTCAAACGGCCTATATACTTTTTCAAAATCATTTAGAGGTAGAATATAGTTAAAAAATAAGAACTGTTTTTTTAATCTGTTTGAAAATGTTATAAAACGGAAAAATATATTGTATCTCGCTGTTTTTTTATACTTAAATATATTGAAGATTATTATATGACTTATAAATTTAATATTTTTCAATATTATACTTACTGTTAATTTTGTTTTCCACATTGCTTTAAAAAAGATTTTTATTCATAGATGTATTGGTATGATGTTTCAAGCAGTAGTATATACGTTACAACAATTGCGTAATTGTTTTTTTTTAAAGGAATACCAAAGTAAATTAATTGCAAAAATACATATATTTTATTTTTTATTTATAAATAAATTAGTAGTATTACAATGCACACTTCGACATCTAGAATTTTTGTTATCACTATAACAAGAATAATAGTGGAAATATATAACTTCAAATCTATTTTTTCTTTTTGAAACTACATTTCAAACGAAATATATTTACGATCTGTGTTTAATTTTTTCACTTTAAGAAGGACATAAAATTTAACGTAACAGTAACTGCACGAACAACACGTTTTGGAGTGTATGGTCTTGAAACATATTAAAAAAAATTATATTTAGATTATAAAATTTAAAAATATTTATTTTAGTTGATCGGCTAGTTATAAATTATTTTTTTGACATTTTTTGGCAAAATGAGTTTATGCGTTATTATATATCTTCTCTCATACCATAGAATGACTATCAAAGTCAAACAAATTATTTTCTCATGGTAATTGGAAGTCTTAGAAAACTTCGCAGAGGATGATTATATTGTTAATATAATTTAATAATTTGAACTTAAAACTTTTATTTTATGCCTTTATATTTTTTCCAAACTTATGGGTACATTTAAGTCGTTCATGAATTTCCAGTTTTTCTGGCAAAATACTTTAAATTCATAAAAAAATTATTCTATGTGGAAATATTTCCAAATATAAAACATCACCGTTGAAATTAGGGTACTCAAAATAAGTAAAATATACTTATTTTTGAGTACATTCGATGCTTACAATGGCTTTCAATGTAAAAGCTTCAATTTTGAAAAAGGCATGTACTCCAAAATGTGTACAATGAGTATATACTTGCAGCACAGAAGTCCAGTGTCTTATCTATTAAACTATAAGGAAGGCGTTAAGAAGTTATAAACAAAATAAATGTAAAAAAGGTATGCCAAAAGAATGAGAAGAAAGAGTACGTATAATTGAGTTATATTTTCTGAGTTTTTATTTAAGCAATCGACATCAAATAATATGGAAAACCATATTCTGAACAACAGTTTTAAGTTTGTCAGGTTTTATTACGATCGTTTGAGCAGAAGCTGATATTAGCAATATTAAATAACATTCCTCATACATTAGAAAGTACTGTTACTTATAATTGAGTACGTCGTCACTCGTTTACTATGCAATTGTAGTCAATTAAAAACGAGTACCCAGCAAAAAAAGTCAGCATAAAACCTTCATCAAATTTTTGAAATTGAAGGTTTTATGTAGGAAAACTACAGTTTTTTTTTTGAATATCTATAAAATTAAAGATTTTTGTTCCAATATCCTTCATAAAAACTGTAAAAAAACCTTTATAAAAACCTGCAAAAAAACCTTCAATTTTTAAACATGAAGGGAAAATGCAGACATTTTAAAGCTTTTATGCAGGAAAATTAAAAACTTCAAAAAAACTGCTGTTTTTTGTTTCAATATCCTTTATAAAACCTTCAAAAAACCTTCAATTTGAAAATTTTGATGAAGGTTTCATGCTGACGTTTTTTGCTTAGTAGGTTCATATACTCATTTTTAAATACATTTTTTAAAGTGACTGGAACGTTCATGCAAGCTATATCTATTAAAATAATAAACAATAATAAATATACATCATATACATGCATTGGAAATATAAAGTAAAATATTATTTTAAGGATAAAACAACTTTACAAATGTGCTTGTTTTTTTTCCCTAAGCGCTCGCAGGGTTAGAATGTAAAGCAAAACAACAACCGTCCTCAAATACAAAAACACTCTTCTCCAAAACCATAGCCATTTACCTGCAACCCCCTACTAGAAAACGTACAAAGCTCATTTGTTTCTAAAAACCTCTCCGGTCATTCATTTAAACCCCAATCGACCTCTCCATTCATCCCCCAGCACCCCCAAACCCTGCATACAAATAAACACTAAACAAGCCCCAACCATCCGAACTTCAACAGTGCATCCTTTGTAATCTCGCGAACGAATAAAAATCTCTTCTCCTTGGAAGTTCAAAATCGAAGGGTTTCAATTTCAGAGACTCCCTCCCTCCAAATGAAAAGCTGTGGAAGGACGGGGGCTCTTTTAATGACGATCGTTTCGTTTCCTGTTTGAAAAGGGGTGGAGAAATAAGGAAAATGGGAGATTTAGGGTGTTCCCGGATGGAAAAGTTGGCTTACTGTCGAAGTTCCCGGCGCTGCTGCTGCCCGCGAGCCGACAGGGAAAGTTTCTTTGCGATGTTGGCTCGATCCAATTTAAGTTGGGAGAATTTGTTGGGGATTGGGCTTAAAATGAGCGTTTTAAGACTAAATTGGAAAAGTTATAAAAGATCTTGGGATACATGTAATGTGGGATTTTTTATTGATCGTCTAGCTAATAAGGGACTAAATCTGTTTCGAAAATACGAGTCCTAATCTTAAATCTTTACAAATCCAGTCTCTGAAATATTTACATATAAAGTATTTATTTTATACATTTAAAGTACAATAATATATGTATTGTATATACAATACGTATACATTTAATAATAAAAATGTGTTTCTGATTTGTCCTGATCTTAAATCCTTTGAAATCAAGTCTCTGATATATTTGCATATAAAGTATTTATTTTATACATTTAAAATACAATAAAATATGTATTGTGTATACAATAAGTATACATTAAATAATAAAAATGTGTTTCTGCTTTGAAAATCCGAGTCCTGGTCTTACATTCTTCGAAATCCAGTCTCTGAAATATTTACATATAAAATATTTATTTTATAAATTTAAAATAATAGTAAAATATACATTGTGTATACAATAAGTATACATTTATTATTAAACATTTGTTTTTGCTTTGAAATTTCAGGTCCTAATATTAAATTCTTTGAAATCCAGTCTCTGAAATATTTACAAGTAAAGTATTTATTTTATGTATTTAAAATACAATAATATATGTATTGTGTATACAATAAGTATACATTTAATAATAAAAATGTGTTTCTGCTTTGAAAATAAGAGTCCTGATGTTAAATCCTTTGAAATGCAGTCCCAGAAATATTTACATATAAAGTATTTATTTTATACATTTAAAAAAATATGCATTGTGTATACAATAAGTATACTGTTAATAAAGAAAAAAAATCAATGTTGATTTTTTGGATACTTTTAACTTGAAATCACACATTTAAAAATAATGCAATATTTCAATTATTTTTTGTATAGTTATTGGTAATTTTATACATTTTTATATTTTTACACTTTGTTTTAATAAATATTACTCAAAAGATTTACATTCAAAATGTAAAACAATGCATTGCTTGCCTTATATTTTTTTGAAAATGATTAAATACATCCAAACACAAAATTGCACACTTAGAAAAAGTGTTTTATTTATTTAACTACTTTTTTAGTTATTTGGAACTGTTTAATATCTATGTCAAATGCGGTTTCCCAATGTGAGCTGTAAATATTTGCTTGCGCATTTAAAGCAAATATTTATTTTCTCAAGAGATTCGTTTCTTATATTTGAGAAACTGCAGCGTGTTTAGTTTTGAACTTATTGTACTTTTTATAACAATTGTGCATGCTTAAAAGCATCTGGTTTTAAAATGTTGTAAACAAAAAAAAGATCGTAAAATGAAATATAATGTAAACAATCAACAAACGTTTTCAAAGCCATGGAATAAATTTTAAAAAATACAAGGATATGTTTAAAATACATTATATTTTAAACCAAACTCAAACGTATCATATAGCAAATGGTAGCAAAAAATGGACATTTATAATTAAATTTTTCCTTTAGTATAGTGTTTTTTTATATAATAAGCTTAAGTTAGTTGAATAACATTTATTGTTTTAATTTAAAAATTGTTCTATCCAATATTTTAATTACAAATAAGCAAACCATGGCATGATAAGTAATTTTAAATCTCTTAGAAATACATCTTTGTTATCGTTCTCTCGATATGGGGACGTGGGCGTAAAAACCAGACGGCTCCAGTTTTCAAAACTCAGGGCGGATAAAGAACACTACGTTTGTTCCATCGTATGATACAAACGTACCGATTATTTTCCTGTATATCTCTACAGTATTATTTAGAGCTGTCTGTTTCTTGTACCAATTAATAAAGATTTGTTTATTTATAGAAATAAGTGAAACAGTCCAAATCAGAAAAAAAGTGGAGCTGGTAGTAATACTCTTGTCACTACGTCTTTATATATAAAAATAAAAAATAAATCATAAATAAAATTATATCATAAAAAAATATAGCACAAATAATAATTAACAAAATAAATTATATAATAACACTTAGGTAAATTTTCATATTTTTCCTCTAAACTATATGGATGTATGGAAGTTATCTTTAAATATTTTAAAGTTATCACAAAATACACCGACAGTTTTTTGAAATTTTTATATTTGAGAAATTTTATATATCTTGTATCAAAGTAACTTCCGTATATATAAATACAAGGGAATTCATTTGAAATAAAATATTTAGAAGTTATCTCAAAATTCACAGACGGTTTCTTGAAATATTTATATCGATTAAGTTTTATATATTATATATCAAAGTAACTTACTCATATACAGATACACTTAAATGAATTTGAAATAAAATATTTAGAAGTTATCTCTAAATACACGGAGGTAATCTTGATATATTTATATTTTATAAATTTCATATATCTTATATCAAAATAACTTCCGTACATATATACAAGGAAATATATATCTTGGGCATTAATTTGAAATAAAATATTTAGAAGTTATCTCAAAATACGGTTTCTTGAAATATTTATATCGATTAAGTTTTATGTATCATATATCAAAGTAACTTACGCATATACAGATACACTTAAATGAATTTGAAATAAAATATTTATAGAAGTTATCTCTAAATACACGAAGGTAATCTTGATATATTTATATTTTATAAATTTCATATATCTTATATCAAAATAACTTCCGTACATATAGGTACAAGGAAACTAATTTTAAATATCTAACACAATTATTATTTCTTGTTTTAAATATTCCCTAGAAAAATCACAGTTAAAACCAGTTTATAATTTTTAAACTATCTTTCAAAGAAAAATAAGTAGTTAATAACCTACCAAATCCATTTGTAGTGTTAAAATTTTTCAATTGAAAGTTATCGCCAAACCAAATAAACGATCTACATAATGCATGATCCAGATTTGTACAAAACCCCCTAAAGTCATAGTTTAAGCAGATCTATGACCCAGTTATATTGGCCTGCCGCTCGTGGTAGCAAGCAGCGGCAGTTAAGAATCCTAACGATTGCCGATTGAACGCGGTGGCTGTAAATCTCTGTTTTCTGCTGCCGTTCCCATTGCCTTCCGCCGCCCCCGTGACTTTTCACTATCTCAAAATGGGTACCGAAAATAACTGTCGGGAACACATTTTCAACTTGTAGGTCGATTTCTGGTACGTCGTTATTTGCTGGTACAAGTTGTTGCGAGTTTATCTCATTCGTGTTTTTCTCGAGTCTCCGCAACTCACTTAAACGTTTTATGGCCACACCAGAAAAGATCTGGGGAACTTAAATTGCCCTTATTTAATATCAGCGAATGCGCTGTCGATTCTGGTAGTTGGTAAACATTGCATTCTGTAATTGCGGCATTGTGATGTATTTAGGGTTGTTTGGTTTGAAGCGAGGAAATCGAGATTTATTTTGTCGATGTACAGTGTTTAACTGCTTTAGGATAATGGGGAAAATTCAATTAATAATTAATTGTCTATTATTAATGGTATGTTTAGGGATGTTTAAATCGTATTGAATTGCGGGAAATTTGTCGATTTTACGGTTCTGCTTACGACATTTATATATGAATTATGGTAAAATTGATTATATTTCAAAATTGAGCGTATTTTCAAATGTGGGAAACTTTATATTTTGGGTGTATATTTGCTATTTTAAATTTAACAAATAGTGTTGACGCTCGAGATAAAAAAAAAATGCGTAACTTTAAACTTAGTTATATTAAAGAACTAAAAATTAGTTGTGAATTATAAATATAAAAAATAATTTAGTAAATGATAAATACATGCGAATTGTTAATCTGATATATTGTTTATGGTTTTAGTGCTAAAAAACGTAAATTTATTAATAGTTGTTTATTTTGTTTAAAGTAGAGTCAAAGGTGAGTCATATAATATTTCTTGATTCGGTTAATTAAGTATTTTTATTTAAGTATCAAAATAGTAATTCACTGACAAAATTTTTGCTATCTATAGAAATTGTAATTTCAAAATTTTCCATCTATACCACCAACACTGATCACTTAATGTATGAAATTCAAATAATTATAATACATAACTATTTATATCACCTGTTAATGTGTATGTGTACACAATTTCTTAACATAATTATAGTTTTTACAATATCTCGCAATGTATACATTTTTAATATATATATTCTTAAATTATATGTATTACAAAATGAACGGAATACTAATAATTGGCTTTGAAAAATATGATAATATGTTTTGCCCTTACAACAAATGAATGTGTTTGGGGGGGGGGGGGAGGGATGTTCATGCGATATTTCTGCCACAGGCATGTAAATACTATTTTTTTAAGTAAAACTTTTTCAATGTCCTTATTTTAAACAGATAATGAAATAAATGTATTTATATGCACAACTTTTTCCACGAAACTTTAAATGTGTACCAATAGCACAATAAATATGTACTGAAACTTCTATAATTTGCATAAATAAAAAAACAAAAAGCATAGCTGTTTATTTATGGCATGATTATCCTCTTCTGGGAATGACATAAATTTAAAATTAATAAAAACGCTTGTCTGTTTTTAATCTTCCCTGTTTTGCTTTTATAGATTCGACCTCACAATGACTCCAAAATACCCTTCATCATCGCTTTTTCTTACGGGTAAATGAACACCCTTACAAATATCCGTTAACAAGAGATTAATTAGCGACGTGCCCTGGCATTTCAGTACACTTTTAAAAAGGATTATTGGGTCATAATAAAGCGAAAATTTATGTCCCCAAAATTCATTGCGTTTTTTTTTGCCTTTGTATTTTTACCCCCTTTTCTTTGCTCAGAGGATTCTTCATGAATAGGATCACAGTGCAAAAATTCCAAAGCCTTAATTAATCAAAGATTGTGATGTTTTTTCGGGAATGAAGTGGTTAAAAGATCAAGGAAAGCCACTTTTGAAGTAATTAATCTTTTCTTTATGCGAGCTAATTCATCACTTTTTCGAGAGAAATAAAAGCATTAGGAGATTGTTTTTTTTTCGTGTTATTCATTCGTATTTTTTATTTATTAGAGTTGGTAACTTGGCATTCATAGCTGATAAGAAAACTAGTTCTTTTCTCATTTTTCACGTTTGTAGCTTTTACGCAATTTTTCCGGCGTAAATGAAAAAAAAATATTTTACATATATATTTTTTTTAAACAAATTCATTTCAATTAGTTTTGTGGTATATCATCATTATGGAATATTTACACACTTTCAAGTATTAAGTAATTTTTTATTTAAATGACCATATTTAAAATGACTTTTTTAAAAACTTTAATATGGATTAAAATAGTCATCTCCTAAGTTTCTTTAAATTAAGATTTATGCAATAAAAACCATAAAACAAACTTTTAATTTTTAGAATTATAATATTAAAAACAATTTATTTATATTTTTAAAACGCTTAAATTTAATTGTATTGCTTTTACTAACGGACAATAGACGGTACTTTCTCAAAAATGAGCAGTGGGATTTAATATTGTTAATTCCAACTTATTTCAACAAAGCGACCTTACACATTTAAATAGTTGTTCAGAAGATGGTTTTCCACAATATTTGATGTCGATTGTTTAAATGGAAACTGAGTTATTACAACTCAATTATCTTAGTTCCCATTCTTTTCTCACACCTTTTTAATATTACTTCTATTTATAACTTCTTCAATTCGCTCTGGTAGTGAAACGGATAATGCTCTGCGCTGTGGTGTCTGAGGATCTGCGGCGATTCCCGGTAAGTCTTGGTTGTAATTGTTGATATTTATTGAAAGCGATCTGTAAATGTTACTAGCCTATGTAAGCAATCAACTGCTGTCTTTATTCATTTTTACTCATTATACTTTTTTTTAGTACATGTCTTTTTCAAAAATTAAACTCATTTATTCATAGCTGTGATAAGTGTGGTGATGCAATTAGATCTGCCTCCCCACCTGTTCTCACGCAAAATTGGGGCGCCAGTCTAGGTGTCATAAAACGTTTGAGAGGAAATCCTTGACAAAGAGAGTCGAGTTTGGATTTAAAGGGCCATAAATGAAAATCGACTGGAGATTTAGTTCCCATAAACCAGGCCCCATAAAAGAGAAATATATCTGGCCATTTCATCTCGTCGGGACCCAATCTTGTGAATGAGATGGTTTTACCGAATCACGGGTGTGGAATTATTATGCATGCGAACCAATGGGACTGATCTAGGGGCTGTACCCACGCCCACCATCGACAGTACTCTTCTTTACGTACAGACTCTCTAATAACACTTAAAACTTGTACACTGACTGACTTACTCGTAAGACTAAGACCTCTCCTTTCTCTGAGATCTCGCTCTCCTATATTTTGGACGAGCACTTGACGGAGACTCTCGTAATGTTTATGTAAAAACACTTTAATCAATCTCGTGTTTGAGAGATGCTCCGGGATGGACTGTCAGCCCCTGTTTGCCTGGTGAGTCATGCAACCAATTGTCCTCGCACTTAAAATAAATCAGTATTTCATAAAAGTTTAAACGTTTCCTTGCTTTAATTATAGTTAAGTTTTTGCCTTTTTATGCCTTTTATTCCCAACAGGAAAATCTACGATCCGGGTAAATTAATATTGAAATCACAACGCAATGTCTCTCTTTATCTATACGATCTAGCCAAAGTAAATAAATGTATTAATCTTAATGTTAATTCAAACATTGCATTCTCCAACTTTTTACATTTATACAATAAGCATCGAATGTACTAAAAAATAAGTACATTTTACTTATTTTTGAGTATATTTTAACATTGTATAGAATAAAATGACGTATGTCATATTTCTGCAATATATAATTTCACTTGTTTTATATGCATTACTAATGTTATATTTAATACTCAATGTGTCTTTTACGAATTATACTACTTTATAAAATGAAATTATAATTCCAACAAACTATCATTAAAGTAAATAGATAATGTGTTAATTGAAGCGGAATAATCCAATTTGGATATTTTAATTCCTAAATTAAAATATTCTGCAAACATATATTCTCTAAGTCTAGCTTTGGTAACTTTAGAGAAATATGGGATTAAATTCGAAATATTTTATAACATTTTAAATCAAATATCTATATGAAAGCCTTTCATGTGAGTCTTACTTGTTTACATACATTAATCTTGAAATTATGTGATTTATCTCTGAATTAAAATTGTATTTTATACACTAAATGCGAAATTAATTATAATACAATTTTCTATTAAAAAGGATTAGTAGGAACATTCAGGATTTGTTAGGGGGATTTAGCTTTTATTTGCCATAATGATTTGTATTTGAGTTGGGAAAATAAATTTTTGTCTTTAATAGATTTATTTTTATTTAGCGTTGTATGTGTTTAATAAATATTCTTCGAAGAAATTTGTTTACACAGTACTTTAAAGTTACTATCTGATTACTTCACAAATTGATAAATATATACGTATTACAGTTTCATGAATTATACATATTAACTTCATTTTAGATATCTGCTAGTATATTTGAATGGGTAATACATATTAATGAATTTAAATCACCAAGTATTATGCCAAAGTACCAAACATTTTAATTTTGCATTTTATTTTAATCTGATATAAGGCACAAACTGATTGAAAAGTTATCTTGTTTTAATGTATACGTTTGATTCCAGAACTTGGTATCGAAGCAACTGTAGAATATTATATTTTTAAGTAAAAATTAAACTTGTATAGATTGTATAGATTTATAGAAATGTATATGCTTTATACACTTTTATACATTTGTTATGTATGGTAGTACATACGAATAAAAAATAAATTATTTAAACTTTCGTATTACCCAGTCGTATTTGTAATATTAATGTTTTTTTATTTTCATATTATTATAATTTCATTTTACTACCTGATAAAGATAATGCTACACTTTTGTTAAATTATATTTATTTCTAAAAGAACATATTATTATTTTATAACTTTTATAAGAATTTGAAATTTAAATATATACGTGTGTGAATAAAGTTTACATTGTAACAGTTATTTTCATTTCAAATAAAATCAAACGTATAATCTGTTAATGACATTGAAGTTTTAAGATCACGATTTATGGATATAAATTAGGATTGAGCATTGAGAAACATGTACTTTTTTTGAGTTATGTATTTTTACAATATAACTAATCTTAACTTCAAATACACAAAGCGAAAACTCGGTTTACATACGGATAAATCAAAATCTATTCAAAAGCCAGCGACCAGCCACGAGACCATTTTTCAGAAATTATATTTATTTCTAAAAGGATATATTATTTTTTTATAACTTTCATAAGAATTTTAATTTTAAATATTTACATGTATGAATAAAGTTTACAATTTAACGGTTATTCAATTCTAAATAAAATCAAACATATATTCTGTTAACGATCTTGACGTTTTTGGATCATGATTAAAGAACATAATTTAAGATTGATTATTGAAAATTATGTATTCTTTCTTGAGTTTTGTATCTTTGCAATATAACTCCTTTTAACTTCAAATACACAAAGCAAAAACTTGATTTACATACGGATATATAAAATACTATTCAAAAGCCAGCGGCCAGCCACGAGACCATTTTTCAGAAATTATATTTATTTCTGAAAGCTCATACTATTATTTTATAACTTTCGTAAGAATTTTAAATTTAAATATTTACGTGTATGAATAAAGTTAACATTTTAACTGTTATTTTTACCTCGCATAAAATCAAGCATATCTTTTGTTAACGATATTGAAGTTTTAGGATTATGATTTATGGATATAAATTAGGATTGAGCATTGAAAATCATGTAATCTTTTTTCCATTATGTAGTTTTATTATATAACTGCCCTTAATTTCAAATACACAAAGCGAAAACTCTATTTAAAAATGTAGATTTTAAATCTGTTCGAAATCCAGCGACCGTCCAGGAGACCATTTTTTTAAAATTATTTTAATTTCTAAAAAAATATACTATTATTTTATAAATTTCATAAGAATTTGAAATTTAAATAAGTACATTTATAAAAAAAAGTTTACATTTTAACTGTTATTTTTACCCCACATCATGCAATCCATTTTGAGTTATGCATTTTTACAAAATAACTCTCCTTAAATTCAAATACACAAAACGAAAACTCTATTTAAATATGTAGATTCCAAAATCTATTCAAAATCCAGCGACCGTCCAGGAGAACATTTTTCTTAAATTATATTTAATTCTAACAGAACTAGAACAAAATTCTTTAATTATATTACTATTATTTTATAACTTTCATAAGAATTTGGAATTTAAATATTTACGTTTATAAATAAACTTAAAATTTTTAACGGATAATTTTACCCCAAATAAAATCAAACTAATATTTTGTTAATTTGAAATTTAAAAATTTACATTTATAAATATGTTTTATTTTACCAGTCATTTTTACTCCACATAAAATCAAACATATCTTCTGTTAACGATATTGAAGTTTTAGGATTATGATTTATGGATATAAATTAGGATTTAGCATTTGAAAATCATGTAGTCCTTTTGAGTTATGTATTTCTTACAATATAACTCCCCTTAACTCCAAATACACAAAGCGAAAACTCTATTTAAATATGTAGATTCCAAAATCTATTCAAAATCCTGCGACCGTCCAGGAGAAATTTTTTCTTAAATTATATTTATTTCTAACATATCTAGAAGAAACTTCTTAAATTATATTACTATTGTTTTATAACTTTCATAAGAATTTGGAATTGAAATATTTACATTTATAAATAAACTTAACATTTTTAAAGGATAATTTTATCCCAAATAAAATCAAACTTCTATTTTGTTAACGATATTGAAGTTTTAGGATCTTGATTTATGGATATAAATTAGGAGTGAGCAATGAAAATCATGTAGTCCTTTTGAGTTATGTATTTTTTTTACAATATAACTCCCCTTAACTCCAAATACACAAAGCGGAAACTCTATTTAAATATGTAGATTCCAAAATCTATTCAAAATCCAGCGACCGTCCAGGAGACCATTTTCTGAAATTCCATTAATTTCTAAAAGGACAAACTATTTTTTTATTACTTTCATAAAAAATTGAAATTTAAATAAGTACGTTTATAAACAAAGTTTAAATTTTAACTGTTATTTTTACCCCACAAAAAATAAAAAATATATTATGTTAACGATATTGAAGCTTTAGTATCATGATTTATTAATATAAATTAGGACTGAGCATTGAAAGTCATGTAGTCCTTTTGAGTTATGTATTTTTTACAATATAACTCCCCTTAACTCCAAATACACAAAGCGAAAACTCTATTTAAATATGTAGATTCCAAAATCTATTCAAAATCCAGCGACCGTCCAGGAGACCATTTTTCATGAGAAAGCCTTCCTGAGAGCAAAATCGTATAAAACGTATTTTATTGTCCTTTCAAGCAATAACCTCCTTCTTTTCCCCCCTATTCAAATGGAAGAAAAGAAGTTTATGAATTCCACCTTTTCAAGCTGCAATATCACTTTTCCGGAGATATAAAAACGTGCCCCTTCAACAATAACTAAGACAAATGGACCTCCGAGTCTGGGGCTGTCTGGGAAATCACTGATCTATACTTTGAAGGTTTTCGGAATAAAAAATGACCGATGAAATATACTTTCCGACATAGTCGTCTTAAAGTTTCAAATAAGGCGTATCGCTCCCATTTCCTTCCCCCCCCCCCCCCCAGCTCAAGCATTATTTCACTGACGTTCGGAAGATTGATCGGAAGGTGCGGTTTGATTCGGTTCCACCAAATGCAGTGAGAAGGGGGCCATAAATCATGGATTCTGCTAATAATTGGCGATTCTAAAAGCAGCTAAATTGTTGGATGAGCCACTGCATTTAAAAGTAGACGTAAAAGGATAGAGAATGGTTTGTTTTGTTGTGGCGTTTGACTGTAACCATAATAATGCAATAAAGTGCATATTTTCAAACTTATATATCCACAATAATTACAGAAATCAGCCCGGTTCTGAATATTGACAAGGGTGGGATTCTATGATACGCATAATAGCCATGTTACATAAAAAAGTGTCTGTCAACTAAGCGATAAAGCTCACATAATCATAAATCATGGATTCTGCTAATAATTGGCGATTCTAAAAGCAGCTAAATTGTTGGATGAGCCCCTGCATTTAAAAGTAGACGTAAAAGGATAGCGAAGGGTTTATTTTGTTGTGGCGTTTGACTGTAATAAATATAAGGGCGATAAAGTGTATCCATGATTTCCATTTTCAAGTTTTGTATCATATCCATAACAATTATCGAAATTGTCAAAGATATATAAATAGTTTATATTTACATAAATGTTATAAGTGTTAGTTTTATATCGGGATGATGTTTAGTTTAGCAGTTTATTTTCGAACTCACTGTTAGTTAATTTGAATGTATGAAATTAAACCGGGCCGGCATAACTAAGCTTCTAGCATATATTCTGTAATATTCCATATATTCCTGCATTTAAGGATATACATGTATGTAAAATGATAGTGAAGGATTTTGTTTTTGTTGTGGCGTTTGACTGTAACCTTGAGGTGACTATAAAGTGCATGTTTTCAAGTTTTGTATTATATCCAAAGCAATTATCGAAATTGTCAAAAGTATATACATTAAATATATTTATATAAATTTTATAAATATTATTTTCATATCGAGATACTTTTTAGTTTAGAAGTTCATTTTTGAACTCACTGTTAGTTTCTCTGAAAGTTTGGTATTAAACTAGTCCGATAAAAGAAATCTTCTCGAATATATTCTATAAAGTGTAACAATACACTGCTAAAAATTGCAGTTAAAGAAGTTGAGTCAATTATCGGTGAAATCTCGGATTTTTTTCCCCGATATATAATTTTTTGTTCAACCTAGATTTCACTATAATATGGTATAATATGATGTAGACCTCTGTTTTGCACCAAGATATGGTGCATCGTTGAACTGAAATTTTTAACAGTGCATATGGGAACCAGGGGTCAGACGAGGAAGCAGGACAAGACAGGTATGGGGTAATTCCCTATTTTTGTTGGAAATTGTGAAATCCCGGATCTAGGGATATTGCACATCCTCATATAATCACATAAGATATAATCTAGGGTCAATAAGGTTATGAGAACTCTCTGATTCTCACGCCAAAACTTTCTCTAGTGCCCACCTGGTCTTTCTAATACTTTCCTTGTTTCAACATCGAATGTATGTCATCGGGTTCATATATAAACACACATCATTCCTGTAACTTCACTCTTAGCTCAATAAAGAAAACTTTAGTCATGTCGACCCACGGCCTCCTCATTCCGTAATAACAATACTTTTTAATGTTCCCTCCAATCCAATATATACTATACGGGACTTTTACGCGATAAATCTGACCGGAGTCCAAAGTCCCGACGCCTATTGAAGGCGTTGGGTGCCAGTTCAGGTGTTCCTCTTCATCTGACCATGGTTCTAAAATAACGAGGTGCATGCATGAATGTGTGTGAATATGTATGCGTTCCCGGGTCTTACTTTCAAGATTGACCCGAACCGTCACCAATAGCCCACTGTGCAGCTCTAGTGCGACGTAAACCAAACCAACCAACAACCGATAATTGGTTCAGCATCTTTTATTGCAACTGAAATTTCCGCTGTTGATACATCAACAAACCGAGCAATACCCTGCAAGACATACAACAAAGTGCAATATCCTCCGTGGCCCAGTGGATAAAGGCGGTTATCTATGAAACAGAGGATTCCTAGTTCGATCTTGATCGGTGGAGTTGGCAATGAAAAGTTGAAAAGTCGTGATCTTAAGATCGGAGAAAAGCCAACCTCGCTATAAAAATACTACTACAATAATACTAAGAAACCTCGAAATTTGGTTCAACGTTTCATCATAAAATGGTGAAGCGAAAATGTGAGTTTTGGTGCAACTTTTTTCCGCTAAATGGTATCCGTTGTACCACCGTAAAATAGTGAAACTAAGCACCAAATGTTGGTTGCAGCTAAATGGGTACCGAATTTTGGTGCATGTTCGTAATAATTTTTAACAGTGTATACACTTGAGAAGAGGACGATTATATGGGACATTATCGAACCATTTAAATTTATCAAATCGAGTGCTGCTGAAGGCCTAACACTTATCACGCTTATTTTTGCTAGTTGAACTTAATTAATGCCGTTTTTCTGTATTAATTTATATTTTCGTTTCTTGGTTTCATAAATATTTTCCAGGCCGTAAAATATCGATCAAATAGTGCTGTTTGATTCAATGCTACCAATTGCAGTGCGGAAGGGGTCATAAATCACCAATTCTATTATTAATTGGGGCTTCTAAAAGCTTTTATATTGTTGGATGAGTCTTTAATGGAAAGGTTAGTTCCCATTAATGGAAATCGAAGTTCCTGTTTAGGTGGTATTCGAGAGACACACACAGTAGTTATAATGAATAACTTTGCCTTATATATAATATTTTAAATGATTAAGTTACTGTTTATTTGTTGTTTTGTATGCTTTTTAGTTATATTTATTAATTATAATTTGATTTATTATTTAGTTGTTTATTTGATGATTTTTTAGCTGATAATTTGATTTTAGGAAAACCATAATTTTATCTTATTAAAATACATTTTAACTCCTATTAACTAGTATTGCAGTTATTAACATGTTCTTTACCCTTTGGCAGAACTGGACGACTTCATTCGTACATGGATCGAACACGCATAAGTCTGTGTTTTACACTCCACGGAAAGGGATTATGTAAATATTATAACTTCCTTACTTCAAAATGGGTCAAACCCAGTGTATCTGCTTTAAATCTCTCCTTCTAATAGGAGGAACGGTTAATTTGTAAATTTCTGTTGCAGTTTAGTGGACTTTGAGTCATGTGGTGTAAGACACTATTGTGCGTCTTCGTTTCTTGTTTTTTTTTCGTGAGTATGTCGTGTTATTTTACCTATATGGGGGCTACATGGGGGTCCCATCCCAAAACTTTACGTGTGGACTGGGGCAGCATGTGCTCCAAAGATTATTGAGATGTAACCTTCGAGCACGAATGGACTGTAGTAGAGAGAATATGACGTCATATTCGTGAAGCCCACATCTCAGAGAAGAAGGCCCATGTCATGTGCCCTCTCTTCAAAATTATGAATGAAAAATACTCGCGATTGGTTTATAAATTGGGAAATGTGTAACTGTGGATATTTATGAATTGAATGACGTAGTTAACAACGTGTCTTGGGCCATACATGTTGGCTTCACTTTGATGATTGCGAGAGTATTGTCATGACTCCACTACTATGAAGGATCCATGCTCGAAGGATGTAACAGTGGAAGGATGTAACAACTTAGGAAACTTTCGAACCATGGTATAAGGAAATAATTTTTAAAACGCGTGTGGTCTGAAGCATACCATTTGCGGCATAATAAGTAATTACATATTTGGACAGGTGACGTTTCGCTATTGGTTTCTACAAAACGTCTGCAGTTGTGCTTTTCAGTATTTTGACTTCTGAATGGTCCTACTCCAAATATGTGTACTTTCAGAAAGGATTGTTAACGATCCCTTCGTCATACAGTCACACGCATATTACTGTAAAGCAAGTCATCCTTCTACAAAGCTCTGATAACTCTATTCCCTGCCTCCTGGAGCTAAAAAAAATGTCCCCTATTTAACACGTTTAGAAATTAGCCGACAACCAGTGCAGCTTTTATATTAAGGCACCCATGTGAAAAGGTTTAAGAAAGGTAATTTAATATTGGGATGTAGAATACCATTTTGCGCGTTTTCGTGTTTACTGAGTAGCGATCGTGTTTACGGGATATAGGGATGCAATAAAATAAAAAAAATCATTTAAAACTTACTTTTCTATCAATAGTCTTTGAAATTTTCTTATCTACCGATATTCTTTGGATTTTTCTTATCTATTGATATTCTTTGAATTTTCTTATCTATTGATATTCTTTGAATTGCTCTTATCTAGTTATATTGTTTGAATTTTTCTTATGTATAATTAAAACTTATATTTATTAGGTGATAACATTTGAAAAATCAGTATATATAAAACTTTAACAAAGTGCTATAAAGTCACCTATTTTTAATATTTTTAAAATGTGTGATTTTACCTTTTAACGTTTTAAATAATAATATTCATATTCTTTTATTTCCCTTTTTTATATATTTAATGTATATACTTAAAATATAACAGAATACTACAACATTTAAATTATATCTTTTGTTTAGGTTACGTATATACAATACGTTCGAATATAAGGCGTGTTTGGGAATATTTACGGTTATTCGCAAGCAGCTTGAATTGAAAGCTTGAAAAAACAGAAGTTTAATTTGTCCCTTGCTCCTGAAACGGCAAATATAACTTTACAGAGAGTGGAGACTATCTGTTATCGCTCTGCAATTATTTACCCTATTTATGTGATAAATAAAAGACTTGGAATGACGGGGGCATTTGGAGAAGCGATTGCTGGTCTAATCCCTTTGTGTTTACGAGGGGGCTTTTACAAGTCTAAATTGCCTTCACTGATTGTTATCGTTTGCAGTACAAATGTTTATGAATGAGCCATACTGCCTCCACATAAAGACTAATGATTTGCCGCGGTCACTTCACTTCTCTGCATTTAATTTTATATTTGGTAGTAAATATTCGTTAATCTAATTTTACGTAAGGTTTGGTGATTGTTATCGAACGGTTGTATGTAAGAATACAGGAATACGAGGTTATGTTATATTTCCCATTTAGTAATTTACTGTAATTTTACATTTACTGTTTAAAGATATATTTACTTCTATTGATTATTTTTTGTACTGAATACATTGCTTGTAGATTTATTTTTGTTATAATGAATTATGAATGCATGGTATTTTTTCAAACGTAAATAAACTGTAAAAAAGTTAGATTTATTTTAATTGCTGTCATAAGCATTGGTCAACAATTTGTCCTTCAAAGTTTTTTTTCTTTCTATTTTTACACATTATATTTTTTTTATCGCAATGCTGATTTTATCCTGAAATGAAATTTTAGTATTAATTTTAAAATAAACATTATTTGCTATTTTTTATATATTTATTGATATCGATATTGGAGTCTAATTAAGATTATGAAAGTTGTAATTGTGCAAATAATTTTTATTAAGACATTCAAGCTATTAAATGACCAAAAAGTGCTGAAAAAATAATTATCAAATATCATAATACTTTGTTTCAAAATTCGTATAAACAATTGCATAATACTTTTAGAAAAAATTGTTTTAAATTGGGATAGTTAGTATCAGTAATAAATCCATTTTAATTCACTGCATACCCTTTTTCACAAAAAATCATTCATGTGAAATATATATCTTAAAATTATAATTTAAGAAATTTAAGAGTAAATTAAGTGGATTTGTATTAACTGAACATATATATTTAAAAAAAATTGAATACATAAACTGCTATAAAAAATAAATTTAAATATTCCAGATTTTAAATAATTTGGCTAATTATAACTATTTTTTTTATTCAGTAAGAATTTATCTGTGTATACATGGTGTTTAAGATTAACATTTACAACTTTTACAAGCAATATAACCTAAAACAAATAAGATACCTAAGTTATATTTATTTTACATGCATCTGTACGTAGTTAAATAATATGTTTTTTTTTGCTTAAATTTTTTTTTGTGTTTCTGTTACATGTACAAGAAACTTAACTTGCCTATCTTATTTTCTATAGATTTTATTACTTGACAACATTGTAAATGTAATTTTCATACACCCTTCCTTAGGGGAAACGGTTACCCAGTATCCCAGTGGATAAAGGCGTTCAGCAGGTAATCAGAGGATTGCTAGTTCAGGCCCGCGCGATGAATTTGTGAGAGAAAATAAAAAAAAAAGTAGTGAACTTGCGATCAAAAGATTGCTAGCTTAGCTAAAAGAATACTGGAAACTCGTCTAAAACATCCCATACATTTTACCGGCGTGTATACGGGAATGACGCAAAATAAATCTGATCGGGGTCCAAAGTCCTGACGCCTATCGAAGGCGTGGGTGACACATCAGGAGCTGTCCTCGTCATATGACCATGATTCAAAAATACGAGGCATCGTTCCCGGGTTTTTCCTTCAGGATAGGCCCCGAACCGTCGCCAATAGCCCACTTTTCAGCCCTAGCGCGACGTAAACTAACCAAACCAAATGGTTTTGGAATGGTGCGTTAAACGGTTCGTTTGTGGTTTTAGAAAAAATTACGTTCAAATAATACTCCATGTGTTGATATTATATGTACAAGCAGCACAATTTAGGTATCTTATGTTTTATAGATTTTACGGCGTGTCGAAGTTGCAAATAAATTTCTTAAACACAATGTTTTTAAATAAACACTCTAAGTGCTTCTTTCTTATTACAAAACTACATTAAATAAAATTTCAAACATCAAATTTTATTTAAAATCTTTGTACATATTTCACAAATAACATACATAATTATTCCGTAGCATTAACATTTAAGAAACAGAAGCACCGTCGTTTTACACACTTTTTAAACGAATATCTTAGAATTTCTTCTTTTGTATAAGCTCCGAAAACAGCTGGCTCTAATTAATCTGAAAAAGAAACAGTTCTTATTATAAAATGCAATCCACTTTTTCTCTCTCGTTTAGAAAATACATTTAATCTTTAAGATTAATGTGAATTACTGTTTAAAGATATGAAAAATGTTTTCGAATTCGTTTACTTTTAATGCGAGACCATGGAAACGTTGCGTAGTTTGTCTAATATTTACTTGCACAAATATATGAAAAGTTGCGCGTGAGCATAATTAAACAAATTACAGTTAAAACAATTATCAAATTAATTAGAATCCCTCATTGCACCTTAAAATAAAGACTATACACATATTGAATTAAAATTATACTAGTTAATTGTTTAGTTTTTGAACCCATTATTAAAAAATAAAATAAAAGGCGGCAATTGTAATATTGTCTTAAAAAACAATTGTGAATCTGAATTTAACTAAACCTGTATCAGATCATTTATTGAAATATTTAATATGAAATTAATTTACTTTGTATTTTGTTTTAATTTTAGAAAATAAAATATCATTATTTTCGTATTGTATTTCCCAACTTTTAATTCTAATTTAACTGTTAATTAATGAATAATAATAATAATAATAATAATGAAATGTAGTGTAATGTTAATAATGCAGTATGTAATGTTAATAATGTAGTTTGTAATGTTAATAATGTAATGTGTAATGTAAATAATGTAATGTTAATAATGTAATGTGTAATGTTAATAATGTAATGTGTAATGTAAATAATGTAATGTGTCATGTAAATAATGCAATGTGTAATGTTGATAATGTAGTTGTAGTGTGTAATGTTATTAATGTAGTGTGTAATGTTAATAATATAGTGTGTAACGTTAATAATGTAATGTGTAATGTTAATAATGTAGTGTGTAATGTTAATAATATAGTGTGTAACGTTAATAATGTAATGTGTAATGTTAATAATATAATGTAGTGAAATGTTAATAATATAATGCAGTATAATGTTAATAATGTAATGTGTAATGTTAATAAGGTAATGTAATTTTAATAATGTAGTTTAATGTTAATAATGTAGTTTAATGTTAATAATGAAATAATGTTAATAATGTAATGTAGTGTAAGGTTAATATTGCAGTGTGTAATGTTAATAATGTAATGTAGTGTAAAGTTAATAATGTTGTGTAAAGTTAATAATGTAGTGTAAAGTTAATAATGTAGTGTATAATATTAATAATGTAATGTAGTGTAATGTTAATAATTTATCATATCATACAAAATACAAAATGCGAACCCAACATGTACAATGACCTTCAAGCCTGCCCCCCATTGAGGATGTTAGAGACTTTAATTACATATGAAGGTCATAGTACTTATATCGCAACGTAGCAGATAATTTTACAATTAACAATACATACCCGACTTAAGAAAATTTTAAATAAAAAAATGTAATTTATACATAATATAAATATATGAAATAAAATAAAATGGAATAGTTGAGTATTTATCTACACATTCGATTGAAAGATGCATTGAAGTCACAGGTAAATTGGCAATGGCCATTGTTTGGCTGTTTCAATGTTAGCTATATTGTTATTATGAAACGAATTTTTTTCCCAACTACTTCGCTTAAAATATCTTTTAAAATATGTAACTGAATTGAATAATAAATGTGGCGTGATTCTTTTGTTTGATTTAGCACTTGCATTTTGTGTTTTGTTTTGAAATTCTTTTTGTATTTCTGTTTTAAAATTTTGCTTTCTTTTCCATTAATATGATATTTACTTGTTTAGACCACATCGGATTAACTTTTTTGTATTTGTATCTATGTGTATGTTTTTCAATTACAATTAGTTCACTAATTGTTGTTTTTATTGTGATTTTCATTTGCATAGCAAAAGTTTTCAATAGCTAGTAATTGTATTCTTGTAAAGATCAGTACTTCTTTTCTCCATAAGATAATGTGTAGAGTCATATTTTTAATTTCTTTGTTGTTATTCTCTCCAAGGCATACCCGTAACTCTACAGCTTTTTAAGCTGAGTTGAGCATGTATTGGGTATTAAAACAAAAAGTTTCTTAGATTTAGACTTAACATAAAAGTAGTTAAATTATTTCAAAAAGAATAAATTAACCCAAATCTGACAAGACTGTTATTTTTCCAATTAATTTAAGATGATAATGAACATATTCATATATGATCTTTTCCACATGCCATCTTTAATTTGCGATTTATGTGACATTATGTGAGTTACATACATTTGATTTTCTGTTCTGTTTGGTATGAATTTTTATACACAGTTTTATTGCAAATTCTAGGAATATATTTTTCTTTTAAGCTCATATGTGAATGTTTTATACGCTCATAGGATGTTACTGTCACGTTGAAGACTATCACAGAATTGGTCGTCATCCATTTTCGTCTAAAATATCTCATAACAATGGGTCTTTCAGGTATATTTCTGTGGCGATTGTTTTTTGTAGTCCAGTCGATGTCTCTGAGTTTATACTGTTTTGACGGGACACCCTGTAACGTAATTATATAATAAAATATACTTTAATAACTCACCTGCTTCTCTCTCTCTCGACAATCTTTAATTTATACTTCATGCAAGGACTGCATGATCTCCAGCCCACCTCTTAGTCCCTTCGTATTGGTTTGCTTCGAAAGTCTTCCCTAGAAATAAAATAATAGTTTCAATATTTAAAATGGTTTTTAAGTAATGTATCAATTGAAATGTTACATTAAAAAATACATTTTATAACTTTTATCGCATTATTTATTTAACATAAGCCATTATAACTTTTACATCACTATTTAATATAATAATATCCTAATTTCTTTATTAAATTAAAACATATTTTTATTTGTTATATAAGACTTTAAAAGTTTCATTCTTGTAAATGAGACAATTTTGAATATTTTTTTTAATTGTATAAATATTAATTTTATAATATTTTTTTTTAAAAGCTATTTCTTGACTTAATGTTTTTGTGTTTAATATATTAATGGTACTTCAAAATACTTCCAAGTAAGATTTTTTTAAGATTTTTTAATATACTAAATTATCTTATTTTAAATATAAGATAATTTAGTATATTACAAAATAGTTTCACTATTACTAATCATTATGATATAAAATACATTTACTCTACTATTAAGACTTACCACTACAATGCGCATGCCGAATAATGTGCATAATTATATTAAATTTCTATGCAAAAAATATTTCTAATAAGTTGTAAAAATTGTTACAATTAATTTCTTATTTTCTGTGATTCCTAATGTATTTTATCAGCAACAAAATTAATAATCATTAAACATTATTAACAATTCAGTTCAGATAAGACTAAATTATTTATCAATATATTCGTTTTGTTTCATAACATAAAAAGTTGTTTAGTTCTAAATTGTTTCATGCATTTTATTGACTTTGCTAATGGTTACATCAGTCATTTATGTTTAGTTTACCTTACAGATTGATTTGCTAAAATTTATCAAACTAAACTGCATTACCAATTAACTTTTATTTTCGATTAATCTATCTTATTAATTAATCAATATCACCAATTCAACTATATTACCAATTAACCTTTATTTTCAATTAATCTATCTTATTAATTAACCAATATCAACAATTCAACTATATTATCATTTAACCTATATCACCAATTTATTTATGTTACTTATTAACCTATATTACCAATTAACATACATTACTAATTAATCTATATTATTAATTAACATATATCACTTATACTTATATATTACAAAATAACCTATATAACGTATCCAATTCATTATTCCTGTATTAAATATCTCTTGTATGCTCCTTAGAAGCAACGAATTTTATCTCATGAGGTGTCAAAAGAAAGAAAATTTTATGGACCTGTGACGAATCGTATTTTCATCTCATACATATCAACGTTTATTTATTATTAAAGAATGCGTTTAAAATAATTCATGTTTACCTTTTTTTTCTTTAAAACAAAGTCGTTGATAATGCTGCCATCTATGAAGATGTCGTTAAATTGTTTTGATTTTTTGTCCATAAAAAATCTCTAATATATTTCATGGGTGAGTGGTGTGTGGGAGGTGTTTGTATATATATATATATATATATATATATATATATATATATATATATATATATATATATATATATATATATATATATATATATATATATATATATATATATATATATATATATATATATATATATATATACTGAATGGACTGATAATAAAACTCAAAAGAAAAAACACGTTATCATAAATCTGCATTTTTCGCAATCTCAGTGTTCACGAATCCCCTTTAGAAATCAGCACATGCAAGATTCTCAAAATCAGCACCAAAATTCCCCGTCCAACAATACACATCCCTCTCCCGCAACTCCTCTGACATTTCTCAAACTTCACATTCACATTGGACCTCCACTTTGCTCATTTGTTTCTGTTCACTCCTCATTAAGTCCCCTACACCCCCACCCCCGAAAAGTAGTATTAGCAAAGCTCGCATTGCGGCCTCTAAACTCACTATAATTATCCTATATTACCTATTGACATTTATTTCCAATTCACATGCATTACTAAATTAACCTAAAATACCTATTTAAAAAATATATTAACAAATAAAATCATATAGACAATATGTATATACTATAAAACGATATTATCCTCATGGACAATTGCTGAATGAAAGGATAATCATGCTCAAAAGAAATGCCATTTTATCATAAATCTGCATTTTTCGCAATCTCAGTGTTCACGAATTCCCTTTAGAAATCAGCACATGCAAGAATCCCTAAATCAATACCAAAATCCCCAAAATTCCCATTCCCACAATACACATCCCTCTCCCGAAACTCCTCTGACATTTCTCAAACTTCACATTCACATTGGACCTCCACTTTGCTCATTTGTTTCTGTTCACTCCTCATTAAGTCCCTTACACCCCACCCCCGCAAAGTAGTATTAGTAAAGCGCGCATTGCGGCTTCTAAACTTACAATAATTAACCTATATTACCTATTGACGTATATTACCAATTTACCTACATTACTAAATTAACCAAAAATACATATTTAAAAATATATATTAACAAATAAAATCCCCTAATAAAATCATATAGACAATCTGTATATATAATCAAACGACATAATTTTCATTTAAGGGCAATTACTGAATGACATGATAATCAAGCTCAAAAGAAAATCATTTTATCATAAATCTGCATTTTTCGCAATCTCAGTGTTCACGAATCCCCTTTAGAAATCAGCACATGCAAAAATCCCTGAATCAGCCCATAATCCCCCAAATTACCCATTACACAATACATATGCAAAAGTATATTACAAAGAAAACCATAAATACGGTCTGTATATATAATTAAACGGCATAATTCTCATTTAAAGGCAATTACTGAAGGGAATTATAATCAAATTCAAAAGATTTTTTTTAATCATAAATCTGCATTTTTTGCAATATCAGTGTTCAAGAATCATCCCCTATAGAAATCAGCACATGCAAGGATCCCTAAATCAGCACCAAAGTACCCAACATTTCCCATCCTACAATACCTATACAAAAATATATTACAAAAAAAAACCATAAAGATTATCTGTATATGTAATTAAACGACAAAATTCTCATTTAAGGACAATTTCTGAATTAAACGATAATCAAGCTTAAAAGAAAAACCACTTTATCATAAATCTGCATTTTTCGCAATCTAAATGTTTACGAATCCCCTTTAGAAATCAGCACATTCAAGAATCTCTAAATCAGCACCAAAATCCCCAAAATTCCCGGTCCCACAATACACATCCCTCTCCCGAAACTCCTTCGACATTTCTCAAACTTCACATTCACATTGGACCATCACTTTGCTCATTTGTTTCTGTTCACTCCTCATTAAGTCCCTTACACCCCCCCCCCCTCTTCCATCCCCGCAAAGTAGTATTAGCAAAGCTCGCATTGCGGCCTCTATAACATATATTACTTATTGCCATATATTACCAATTAACCTACATTAATAAATTAATCTAAAATACATATTTAAAAAATATATTAACAAATAAAATCATATAGACAATCTGTATATATAATCAAACGACAGAATTCTCATTTAAGGGCAATTACTGAATGAAATGATAATCAAGCTCAAAAGAAAAACCACTTTATCATAAATCTGCATTTTTCGCAATCTCAGTGTTCAAGAATCCCCTTTAGAAATCAGCATATTCAAGAATCCCTAAATCAGCACCAAAATCCCCAAAATTCCCATTCCCACAATACACATCCCTCTCCCGAAACTCCTCTGACATTTCTCAAACTTCACATTCACATTGGACCTCCACTTTGCTCATTTGTTTCTGTTCACTCCTCATTAAGTCCCCTACACCCCCCCCTACCACCCCCGCAAAGTAGTATTAGCAAAGCTCGCATTGCGGCCTCTAAACTCAACACTAATTGCGCTCTATTTGGGCAATGGCATTCAAAGTAGATCCACTGAATCGTACCAACAACTATCAGAGTGGAATAATTTACACTCCCCCCCCCCCTTTTGCTCGGGATACCAAATGAGAGTAATATAAATGCAAGGCGGATACTCACACAGCCTATCGCACTCTGTTTCGGATTCCCTGGCCTCGTCTCGAATAATTCGGTCGTCCGGTGAGTGCAGTGTGTACAAAAGATCTTCGTTATCCGAGTCTGAGCTGGAGTCCCTACAAAGAGGAGATTCGTGAGGTTTCGGAATGTGATTTGGGATGTCAGTTATAAAATCCGAAACTAGCTTAATGATGAAGTGGAGATTTTGATAAGGATGGGGATGATGTTTGTAATGAATAATAAAAAGTTCGCTTCTAATTTCAAATGTTGGATATTGTAAGTTGGATTTATAATTTTACTAGCAAAAGTACCCGTTCTTCGCACGGTGGTAAATAAAATACCGGCAAATAACTGAAAATCTATACATTTCCTCTCCTCCCTGGGATAATCGCATTTACCATTTTAGAATTCCTCCTTAAATTAATTATAACATACGAATGGAACATCGTACAAACTTAAAAATTATCATAAAAAATGTATAATTGTTCAAGTAAAGTACTCTGTAAATTTTATAAAGCCATGTTTTGTAGTTATGGAGTATTCCGTGTAAAGATATTCATTCTAATTGGTTTATTATTTTTTTATATTACGTTTTCGCTTTTCTCCGTTGATTTTAACTGATTTTAATGTTGCCACTTCGTGAAACTTTGCTGACGTGCGCCAAAAAAAATTCAGAACATTCGAATGGAACATCGTAGCCACTTTAAAATAGTCACGTTAAAATTCTTATTTTTTTAACTAACTATTCTGTGAATTTCAAAGCTCTGCGTTTTGTAGTTACGGAACCACTGACAAACCAACATCCGGACAGATTTTGGAGATTTCAGCTTTATATATAAGATAATAAATTAATATTAACTATTTTTTTCTATGAATGGATTATATCCATAATATACAAAGTATACAACTTTTGAATTGAATTTCCGGAAATGCTACCCAATACATCGCTATGCACATTTTGGCCGTCAATGGGAATCGAACCGCTGATCTTCAACACGACACGCCTAAACTCTACCAGTTAGGTTAAAGTATCCACTCAAGCTCATGAAGAAATATAGGGTATATGAAGTGACCCCACAAAGTCATTTGTTTTATTTTAACCTTGTAAGTGGTTTGGATTATGTAGTTTTACTGTATATTTTCAGTTTACTCGACAATGAATATACATTTTAAATTTATAAAATACTTTTTTTTTAATCTATGACATTGGAGTAATTTTGAAATATATATTTTAAAATAATTTCTAATAAAAAATATATATAAAATACATATATTGAAAATATAAAATTAACTCTCTTTCTCACCTCTCTGAGAGTTAACGTTGCTGAAAAACCTTTACACCGTGTTTAATCCTTGAAAACCTTATTCATTTGTATACTACACTAATAGTATCAGTGGAACAATAATATCAAGTTGAGCCCCAAATTTCAATTTTTGTACCGTTTTTTTGCAATATTTTAACATCTTTTTTCGATCAATAATAAAAAAAAACACAGAAAATATTGAAAAACTTTATTTTAAAGTTTTTTGCGTTTTTCAAGCTTAAATAGACTTTTAGTGAAAACTCTAATTCCCTTTCAATTCTTAAAGTTTCAAAAGATTTAATTGATTAAATGACGTCAAAGTATATACTACAGATTTATGAATATACTTTTGCAGATTCGGGGCTTAATTGTTTTCAAAAACTTAGTTTAAGTTCACAACCTATTTTATGTTTAAAGTTTTTCGTTTAATAATTCTTAATTTAAAAAAGCTATTTATTTGTTTACAAAACAAATATAAAGGCTTCAAAAAATATTAACAGTTTAGTTTTGCGTTATTTTTTTTCCAAAGCCTGAGTATTTTAAACCTGAGCAAAATTAAAATATATATATACAGGGTGCGGCAAGATAACTTCCTTATTTCATATTGCAATTAAACAAAATTTAGTAAAGATATATTTTCATTTATTTTTTTATACAAACGTTACACATTTAAAGTTGTGGTTTACATAGTTTTAAAAATCATATCGGGTAAGTGACGCTTGCCATTATCGATACGCTAGGTCAGTGGTTGGCAAACTTAGTAGTCAATGAAGCCAAATATCAACAGAACAACGATTGAAAGTTCATTTGGGAGCCAAATATCAACAGAACAACGATTGAAAATTCATTTGGGAGCCAAATATCAACAGAACTACGATTGAAATTTCTTTTGAAAGCCAAATTTTTTAAACTTAAACTATATAGGTAGATACATTGTTATTAACTTAATTAGGGTACTCTTAAGCTGGCCTTTGCTAAAATCGTCCTCAATATGATTGAGGTGCGTTTGCTGAGATCAACCCCTTCCAACCCTTCCATCCCTTCCAACCCTTCCATTTGTTTATCGTATATCTCCTTTCGTTCGTCCTCTTTATATGTCCAAACTATCTTAACATACCTTTCTCAATCATAACGATAACTGACAAACACTAATGTGAACAATTGCCTTGCATCTCCTTGGAAAGTTTGGGTAAGTCAAGTTTGTATGTTGTTGTTTTTAATTTTTGCCACGAAGTTTCAACGCGGCCGCCCGCATTTGGTATTTTGTGGAAGAGCTGCGCTCAAAAGACCAAAGAGACGCATGTGGCTCGCGAGCAGCGGTTTGCCGACCACTGAGGGTACCGAATTCTGGGGGTGCGGCAAGCTAACTTCATTTTTTGAAGTGAGTGCTCTGAAGCTTACAGGAGCCCCAGGAAGGTGGGCGTGGTCTCGTTCGAGAGAGGGGATTATAAAGTTGTGTGCCTTGTGGTTAAGTCGCCATCATGCGCTGTAGTAACGAACAGCGTGCATTTGCCTTATGTGAACATGCCGTGATGTGAACATGTTCGAAGAGTATTTTGTGCCACGACTTGATGAAATGCACTTAGGAGAAGTATGGTTTCAGCAGGACGGAGCAACAGCCCGCACTTCAAGAGCATCGATGGCTGTGTTGCGAAATCACTTCCCAGAGCACCTCATCTCACATAGAGGCGATTTGGAATGGCCGGCGTGTTCTCCCGATTTGGCCCTGTGTGATTTCTTTTTGTGGGGCATTTAAAATCCCGTGTCTATACTGACCGCCCACAAAGTCTGGAAGATCTGAAAAGAAACATTCAGGGAGAAACGGCTAACATACCCATCACTATGCTGGAGAGAGTGATGAGAAACAGCAGAATGCGGTTCACCCAGTGTATCGATAATGGCGGGCGTCACTTACGCGATATGATTTTTAAAACTATGTTAACCGCAACTTTAAATGTGTAACTTTTGTATAAAAAAATAAATAAAAATATATTTTTACTACTTTTTGTTTTATTGCAATACAAAATAAGGAAGTTATCTTGCCGCACCCTGTATATATTAAGTAAATTTTATTACGACTATTTTAATACGACTGTAAAACCATTATAGCGTTTATTTTATTTGCAATCATGTTCATGTAATTAATTATGCAAATTCATCATTATCTATACGCTAATACATACCCTTTCTTGTAACCTTATTATTTAAGGGGAACCCAAGCCCCAAAATCCGAAAAAATTCCCAATTGTTTTTTCTTCAAAAAACAATGCTAAACATCCTTAAGAAGGTGTGTACAAAATTTCAAACCAGTAGAAGAAACAGAACTTATGTTTTTTTAGATGTTTATATACCCTTTATCATCTGTCTACATACTTTTCGTCTGCAACAATCGTCATTTACTATTTTTTTTTTTTAAATTTTGGTCACGTTTAAAATGCTGAGGCTTTGTAAATAATTAATTTAAAACTAAACTGTTAATAGTTTTTGAAGCTCTAATATTTGTTTAATAAACGTATGCATTTTCAAATTAAGTTAGTTATAATTTTTTTTTACAAATTATTAAACTTAAACATTTGAATATTTTTTGGGTTGTGGACTTAAAATAAGTTTTTGAAGACAATTAAAACATAAATCTGCAAAAGTCAATTCATACGTTTGTAGTATATACATTGACGTTATTTAATCAATTAAAAAAAATAAAAACATTACAAATTGAAAGTAGAGTAGTGTTTTAAAAAAAAAGTATTTTGAAACTTAAAAAACGCAAAAAATTACAAAAATATTTTTTTTAAATATCATTTTATTTTTATTTTTTGTTCAGAAAAAGATAATAATATAAAAAAATGGTATTTCTTAACAAACAAATTAGGATTTGGGACTCGGGTCTCCCTTAAATACTTAATAATTTTATAGGTGAGTCATTTATCGTGAAAAAGTATTTACACTATTGAATTAAATGAATAAAAGATCAAAGAAAATTTTTTAATGCAAATTTTTTTTAAAATGTGTTCCATCTTCTTCTTACCAAATTTTTATTCGAATTTCATAGTAGAATTTAAATAATATATCATCAATGCGTATACCAAACACCAATGCGTATCAAAATGTATACCAATGGTGTACATATTTTGAATAATTAGCGATTACATCGTAAACTGCATTAAATCAGTATGTAGGAACTTCATTGTATTTTTCTAATACTCGACATGATGCAATGTATCAACTCTGAAAATAATTACTAGTAATAAATGCTATAGAAACAACTTACCCGTCGCCCGAATCTCTCCAGGATCTAGAGCTGTCTAATTTCATTCTGTCCCTATCTGGAACTTCGTAAATGGGATGATCTCTATGAGACCTTATCTCAATTCCTTCAATAGAAAAAAGTGGCACATACATATAGCATTATTTATTTAACTTAACACAATATAACGTTTATAGATTTATTTATTTAACATAACACATTATAACTTTTATAGCATTATTTTTTTTAACATAACACAATATAAAGTTTATAGCATTATTTATTTAATATAACATCCCCATAATAATTATATATTACATTTAATATTTCTATTTAATATAACATCCCATACATTATAACTTTTACGGTATTATTTATTTAACATAACACATTATAACTTTTATAGCATTATTTATGTAACTTAACACAATATAACGTTTATAGCTTTATTTATTTAACATAACACATTATAAATTTTATAGCATTATTAATTTAGCATAACGCATTATAACTTTTATAGAATTATTTATTTAACATAACACATTATAACTTTTATAGGATTATTTAATAATATAATATCCTTATTTCTTTATTTAATTAAAACGTTTTTCTATTTATTTGTTATATTAGATTTTAAAAGTCTCGTTATCGTAAATGATACAATTTTGAATATTTTTTTTTATTTTGTATAAATATTAATTTTAAATTTTATTTAGTAATTAAGTTAATTAAAAGTAGTTTAGGTAGTCGCATTAATTTCTAAATTTTTAAATAAAACATTTTACTATTTAATGTATACAGAAACTAAAATCATTGTTTAATAATTTTAAAATAACTACTGTATGATTAAATGGTTTCATAATATGTAATATATAGTTACCTGTAGGGCGATAACCAGGTATATATATCGTAGGAGAGGCGTATATACATTCATTTTTATCAACCTAAATAAATAGAAAAGAACAAATTAATACAAATACTCATATGAGTTAAGATAAAAACTCGTATTATAGAACATTGCGTTAAGAATATTAAAATACAAATACAACGCTAAAATACGCAATAAAAATCCATATAATCCGGACATGTTTCGGGAGATGCATCACCCTTCTTCAGCGGAAAATCTAAAGTCTGTGTGTAATAAAATATAAATAAACCCAGAAATTTAAAGTGTTGCCAAAGAACAAAAAACTAAAAACTATTTCAATTGGTTGGAGTTAACTATTGTGTGACATCAAGCGGGAAATACTGGGACCGCAAACGTTTCATTGACAATCGAGTCAATATTGCTAAAAATATGAAACGCTTCCAGGAAGTCAAGTTCAACTGGATATTTAGGTTTGCAAATTAAATGTGAGTTAGAAAAATTAAATATATGACCATGTTCCCAAGAGTGTTTGGCAATGGAGGACTTCTTTATTACTTGTTTAACAGTATGTGCTTGGTGCTCCTTGATACGAAATCTTAATGCTCTCTTTGTTTGACCAATATATGGCATGCCACATTGACATGAAATACTGTATATGCCCCAGTTATTAAGATCGTCAATAGGGCCATTAAGTTGTGTGAAGGTGATCTTATTGATAGGTAAAAAAATGGAACGTATGTCGAACATACCGGGAATTTTAGAAATTTGATGGCTGATCTGGGGATAATATGGTAAACTGGACCATATTATCTGGAGTCATATTATTCTGTAGTTAATGTTTATAAAAGATTAAAAAAAAGTAAAACAGAATTTAAAAATTGCAAAACTATGTGTATTTTTAATATTTATAAAGTCGATATTAATATGAAGATATTTTTGTATTTGCTAGCAGTTTGACTCATAGCTAGAGCATAGATTGACTGTGAATAATTGATTTTCTACCCTAATTCATATTAAACTAATGGGACTTATTAATGATTCCATAACTTTTGTTTTTTATCATTAAATATTATAAAACCGCAATTTGAAAATGTTGTTTTAAGTAAATACAAGAAACAACATACATATAAATAAAGGCTTTTAATTTTAATGTGTGCACTTTTTAAAAAAAGTACTTAAAAATTAGTACTTGAACCTACTCGTTTTTCTTTGAGTACAATTGCATCGTAAATGAACAATAACGTACTCAAATTTAAGCAACAGTACTTTCGTAAAAATGAGCAGTGTAATTTTATATTGATAATATCAGCTTGTGTTCAAGCTATCTTAACAAGGTGACCTGAGAAACTTTAAATAGTTGTTTAGATTATGGTTTTCCACATTGTTTGACGTTTATTGCTTAAGTGGAAAATTAAGTGGAAGTACAACTCAATTATCTTAATTTCCATTCTTTTGACACGCCTTTTAAACATTTCTTATGTTTATAACTACTTCAAGTCGGCCTGGTAGTTTAACGGATAAGTCTCTGGACTGCGGTGCCTGATGAACCTGGGTTCGATCTCCGGTATGTCTTAAATAATAGCGAGTGATGCACTATGTTCCTGATTATCGTGCACCTCAGTTTTCCCTACTAATTTTTACGAAATTGTTTCAAATAAAATATTCAACTAGCATTTTTGATAATCGAATTTTTTTTACATGCAATGTAGATAAAATGTAATTTCTAAAACCGTATAACTAACTACATACAATTCCATTGAACACTTATTCTGCTAATTGAATATCATCTCCTTTAAAAAAAAATAAACGCCTATAATCCTTTCACTTTCAAATAAGAGGAAGACCAAAAAAACGCTTGGCGCTTTTTATACGAATTTAATTAATTATTTCGTTGCAGCTCAAAATACGAGAATAATTAAGACTACGTCGTACAATACTAAGGCATAAAAATTACGAATTTCTCTAAAATAAAAGGCATAACAACGGTCGCTATAAGCTTGTATTTTTCTTTTTCTACTTAAAAAAAACTTTGAAGTGTAAGAGAAAAGAAGAAATGTTTTTAAACATCATATTAAAAGTTTGATATTCGCGCAAAACTACTTTTTAATGCCACAGTAAATATAAAAAAAAGTTGTATTATGCTAAGCCAAGCGTATTAAAAACTAAACATTATTTATTAAAAAATATGTAAATTTTGTGGGATTGCATTAAACAACGTTTGTTGAAATACGATGATAGGTGCATTTTTCTTGATAAATTCTTATATGCATAATAATTCTTATATACATAATAAAGGATTAAAAATGTAATTGTTAAAAAAATAGTTCGAGAAAATATTTTTACATTTTTAAAGAATTTAACAGTTTAGGAAAGTACAATTGCTTCGATAATTTTTTTATTGAATTGAAATACGACGATAGGTACTTCTTTTTTTGATAAATTCTTCTGTGCATAATAATTCATGTATACATAATAAAGGATTAAAAATGTAATTGAAAAAAAAAATAGTTTGAGAAAGTATTGTTTACAGTTTTACAGACATTAACAGTTCAGAAAAGTATAATTGCTTAAATAATTTTTTTAAACATTACTAATTAGTTGATTTCATTATGCATAATTTTTGTTAGTTAAAAAAATACAATAAAAACAATTTTAAGAGCAATCACTTGTCCTTTTTTAATACAATATTACTTATCTTAATTGTAATGTTTTAGTATAGTTCAATAATGAAATGTCAGCGACTAAAGGTAAAATATTATTAATTATTAAGCATTTTTTGAACATATCTGGAAACAATCTAAATCATATTGAAGTTTAACTTTTCAATGACCATTTCGTAATATTTAATTTGTAAATGTCAGGGGCATAGATGCTTAAAAATGAGAACCTGAACATTACCTTTGAATACCTTTTAACATTACTTATGTTTATAACTTCTTCACGTCGCCCTGGTAGTGCAGCGTATAAGTAACTTTACTTCGATGTGCACGACCTTAGGTAGACGGATTGGGTTCCCGATAAGTCCTGGTTGTAATTGTTCAAATTTATTGAAAGTGATTTATAAAGATTTTTATGTAGGCAAGCAACTGCTCTTTTTGAGTACATGACTTATTTAAAAATGAAACTTATGTATTCGGAGGCTATGATAAGCATCGAATGTAATAAAAAATTAGTACATTTTAATTATTTTTAAGTATATATTTTGAACAGTGCAGCGAACTCTCATTATATGCAAGAGTATGTTAGATATAAAACCAATTTCGTTTCGAGCTGCAAAGTTTTTTTGTTAAAACTAATGGCTGCCAGCGTGTTTCTATTAAGCTACTCGAGCTACTATTAGTATACTTGTTAGTATAGCGAACTATTAGTATTATTGTTTAGTATTCGCTATCATTGGAGTTTCGAACACTAAAGTTCTGAACAACAGCGTTTTTTACCGATCTACTGCATTATCTCAAAGATGCACGTACTAATTTCACAATGGGATCCCAACAACAGAGTTGATATTGTGTTTAGATTTTGTACACAATGAGAACAATTCCTCATTTGATTTGCGTGTTAGAGGATAATTCCATAACGTGTCGAATGATAGAGGTTTCATTAAATAGTTTGTGTGATTTTATGGTTTAAAAGTGGTGTGGCTACTGCCAGATATATCATATACATTTTACTTATGTTCGTTATAAGCTTTTCTTCGAAACTATTTTAAATTTGTGAAACTTACTGAGTGTATAATATTAAATTTTAATATTGCTTAAACATTTGAGTTCCTATTTTTCAACGGACTTAATATCCATAATTCGGTTCTAGCTATAGTCTATTTTAACATGGTAGATAGGGATTAATAGAATTTTTAAAGAATAACGAGGGTTACAATGGGAGGCGTTTTTTTACACACTGAACGTAGGTTGATACACACTGAGTTGAATGTGTAATGGGAAATACCTGGCTTCAAATCATATAAATCCTGGATTGAGGCATTGTGAATTACAGCTCAACTGCTTCCCTATTTTAAGTGTCAAGAAAATTAACCCTTTAAATGTAAATATCAGACAACTTCCAAAAAAAATAAAATACTTTCTATAGTTCCGACGTTCCGACTTGTTGTCCAACAAATCATAATTTAAGAACCATTCCCATTAAATCGTTCAGCTAACTCTACACTCCCATTTCAATAAACATCCATTTAAAAAAATCAATCATCATATTTGTCCCTTGAAGGTTCATTATGTGTATGTTCTATTGTATGTATCTACCTATCATGTTCTGGTTACATTTACATTTATTTGTTCCAATATCCTTTCAAATATTGAAAATCCTTTCTATAACTCCGACTTGTTGTATTAATCATACCCAACCAATCTACATCAAAACCCACCCCATTAAATATTTCAGCCAATACCAACGAAAACCCCGCACTCCCATTTATTTCAATAAACATCCATTCCGCTCATCCGCGAAGAATATATACTCTTGCCAATCACAAAACTCTTCCATCCTCACCGGCAACGGGAAAATCCCAGGTAGCAGGCGACAATATTTCTTCCCAGATTACATGACATCCCCCTCAAGAGGGCCGCTATAAATTAGTCCGTTTCAAGTCACCTTGGTGCTCAATAATTCACGGATCCCCCTCGGGGGTAGCCATGGTAATTACCAACAGAAATCTGTCGCGTTGCTGTACAATGAGGGGAAAGTCCCGCTGGTCCGGAAATAAATATTGCATCACTTGGGCTGATTAAGTTTAATGGAGTTGCTGAGATGATTTTCCGTTAGTTTTTTTAAGGGGTTTTTGGCTTGCGGGATCTGATAGTGGCAGTGCCAATGCCGTATCGATTGCGGCGTTGTTTATAGTCAATTAGGGGGATATATAAATTAGGATTTTCTTTTGTTCCGTTTATGGGAGGGGATATAAGTTAATGGAAATTTTTACTTGGGGAAAAGTAGTAAAAAATCTTATATTTGTTTATTAACTGGGACATTAATTGCAATTTTCATAAACAAGGTGCGTTGATTGCATAAAAATAACGATGTAAATGTTTCTTCATTTCATGTATTTGATTGAATATACGCGGTAAAGAAAATATCATATTTAATATTATATTATTTATTTTTAATAAATATGTATGGCTAATAGGATTACCTTTTCTTCGCACGGAGATAAATGAAACGATATACTATAGGAATTAAGAAAACAATTATTCTCTAAACGTAAATCTATAAATGCATATATTAATATAGATGTTCTACCCCGTTGTATTTTAATATGAAAATGAAACCATTTTTGGTGTAATATAACTTAAAAAATAAATATATATATATGTTCTTTCAATTTCTTTTTTGCTGAAACACTTATTATATTAAAGATTGACTTTGTTAGTGATTTAAATCAATACACATATAATATTAATTTAGTTTAAACTATTTTATTGTTGACAACCTTTTATGATTTTTTAACAATGTTTATACAATTTCTTTTTAAATGTACCCTTTAAAATGGCTAAAAAAACATTATAAATTCTTTTCCGAAATTAAACAGAATTAACTTATAGTATTTAACTTATAGTAAAAAAAGTTGTACTCTGAATAATTTGATATCTCTACATGCATTATAACGAAAAATCTGTTAACTCGACTGATAAGCTAAAACAAAAGTGTTTTTTTTTAAATATCTGAATCTTAATTTCTATTCTAAAAATTATCAATTGAATCCTAATTTATATTACATTTCTGTCATTGATATAATGTTTGCTCCTCATAAACGCAGGTAATGTAAATAAATTAATTAAAAAATAATTTATTAAATAAAAATAAATTATTAATAATTAATTAAAAATACATTATTCATAAATAAATAATAAGTAATTTTAATGAGTAATTAAAAATAAATTATCAATAAATAAGCAATAATTAATTTTAATATGTAATTAAAAATAAGTTATTAATACATAAGTAATACGTTATTGTAATAAGTAATTAAAAATAAATTAATAAATAATTAATAATTAATTGTATTAAGTAATTAAAAATACATTATTAATAAATAAGTATAATTTTTTAATAATTAATTTTTAATAATTAATTTTTAATAATTAATTTTTAATAATTAATTATTAATAATTAATTTTTAATAATTAATTATTAATAATTATTTATTAATAAGTAATTAATAATAAATAACTTACACGTCTAGGAGGATGGGGTACATTATACGTATAACCACTTCTTGTACTTCCAAATGTCCCGACGTTCTGTTCATTTCCCGATCCAGGCATTATACAGTTATCTCTGCTGTATCCCGAAACTCTGCTTGTAGCATAAGGTGCCGGCAAGTATGTCGGGTCTTGGCCTCCGTCGTACGTCACGGAAAGGGGGACATTCTCTGCTTTGATTGGATCCCTCCCGTCAGTATCTGTGTTGAAAAAACAAAGGATCATATATATACAAATATATTCATTCAAAATGTGTAATGTAGTCATGTGTAATAATAAAAATAAAAGGTTACTTGAAATGACTACTAAGATCAACATTAAGCCTAAAGTGACCGTTAATAAAGATAAGCATTGCGTAGTGTATTGAGTGTTAATAATTTTACCCGGAACGTAGCTTTTTTTCTGTCGTAAAAAAATTGTTGTTGGTTATTTTATGATATACACAAAACAATAATCTTTGCAGAGTATAAAGTTTTTTTTAGAATTGAAAAATATTAATTTTTAACTTAGATATAAAGAAAACATCAAACAAGGAAAAAAGTGCTTGGCGGCCATCTTTGATGCGCCATTTTGGATTGAAGTACACATGTGAAATAAGGGGACTTTTCAGAATTTTTTATACATGCAAAGTTGAACTAATTTTGAAAATTTCAACTAATTATGAATCAGTGTCATATAAAATCCTAAATTTACTGCTAATCCCCCTGATTAGGAACCGACGTCTTCAACTGTTCAGCATTAGCTGACAATACAGCCTTTATTTTAAAGTATCTTTGTTTTAATATTCAAACAACTTTATTTGAAAAACGTTGGCGTAATTTTATTTCATATTATATGCGTATTTTGGACTAAAAAACAATATCGTCATATTTGAAATAATATGTATTTTAAATAACATGTTATTGATAAGGTTTTAGCACGACGATGTGTTGTATTTATGCTTTGACACATTTAAAACCTGATAATATATTTAAAAAATATACGGAAGAAAAATATATCTAACTAATTTAATGAGTTTATTTTTTAGTATCATTTACACCTTAAAAACAACAGTACTTTTGATTTAGATATTTTATACATAATACACCCATTTTGCTACATATACGTAATTAGATTTCTCTTAAGCGTAAATTACAAATGTTAATCCGTAATTTTCCACTGTTTACCGTATAAACGCGCATATATGTTTCCATGTGTACATTCCTCCCCAAAAATATATACATCCCAAGCGAAATAACGACATCACTGTATAACAAAATCTATTTACTACATACACAAAGCAACCCCGTATATTTAATTGGTACACAGCAACTACCTAATCCGCCAGACTTCTTCCCCAAATAACGAAGACGTACGTCCCATGTGTCGGGGAAAACAAAGAAGTCTCCTTACCGTTGTGTGTCCGCTGCACTGTCCCCGAAGTCCGTCGTCTCGTAATGAAACAGACTGCACAGAGGACGACGACGAGGACGATGACGGAGCTGACCACTGGGACCGTGATTGTCAGATGACGGTAGAACGAACCACTCATATCACTCACTTTGGAAGGTCTGGGGGGATACTCTGGAAGAAGGAATGGACCACTTTATTTGTTTGATAAGATATATGACCAGTTTTTGTTCGGTTGTATGGTGTATAGTAAAATATGGTTACACTTGCATTGAAATGAATTAGTCAATGACATGTTTGTGGATATGCATAAGCGCTACTTCCATTTACACACTTATTTATCGAAACACATTATATTTCATTAGAAAAACTTATAAAATAGGACAGCCATGTCTTTAAACACCGTTACAAACTTATTTTTGGGTCCTTGTATCTATCTACAAGTATAGCTATGTATTTTTTTTATCGGGGTATAACTTAGAAGCCATCTCTTTAAATATATATATATATATATATATATATATATAAATTTATTAAAATATCATTTAAACTCTTATAACAGAGAAAAAAACAACTTTAAAATATGGCTAGTTTTCTTAACGGTCAGATGGTTAAAAAAATAATTTAAATAATTACACACATCAACAGGTATGTTTATAAAACCAAAACATTGTTATCGAACGATTGGAAAAGAATCTAAACCCTCTGAAGCACATGAACGCGATATTACGTCCAGAAAGATCCAATTATTCTAACAACGCACACAATTTTTATTTCATAAAACTTATCATTAAAAGATTTAAATATTTACTACTTTATATAAAAGTTAGAACCACACACACACATTTAATTGATACGAAACCAAGCTTCACGCGATTTTTAATATTTATTGCACATAATTTAGTTCTAGATTTATTGCGTATTTAGTTATATTAGTAAGGAATATATTTGTCAAAAAAATATTTGTCTATATCTAAAATATTTGTCAATCACTTAAATAACCAGTAAATACTCAGGAAAAAAGTTAACATAAAAACTTAACAAAACTTTGAAAACTAGCAAATAATTTTTTTTTTTTTTTTTTTTTAGATTTTAAGTTTCTTGCATAAACTTATTAAAATACGTATTGTCACGTCAATAACTTCAGTGCCTACGAATTGAAGATGTTCTGCAGGTTTTACATGACATTTAGAACAAAAACCATTAATAAATCTTTTAAAAAACTGTAATTTCCTGCATAAAACCTTTAATTTTAAATCTCTATTGTATATTTTATGCTTAGATTTTAGTTGGGTATCTAAATATTTAAAAACAAAGTTTCAGCTAACTAATTTCAAGCAATTTTTTTTTTAAAACAGCTTACCTCCTGATAGTGTTAAAGTTGCAAAAATATATTCGGCATCCGTTGATCCAGCATCATTTCTTGCAGTTATGAGCAATGAGTACCAAGAGCCTGGGACTAGATCCGTTATTGTAATGTTATTTTGCTCAGGTATGACATTGTTGCTAACTAAAGTCCAATCTTGCTGACCATTCGATCTGTATTGTATGACAAAGAAGCAAATTGGACAGCCTCCATTGTGCCAGCTGTTTAAATTTATATTCACAGCTGTTGAATTTACTGACAGGAAAAGCCGCTTTTCTGGAGCGATGGGTGCTGAAATAAAAGCTCTGATTAGTTTCAATACCATAAAAGTTTTTTTAAATCATATTAAAATTAGTATACATTGAATTAATGTATTCATTTGTAAGTACAATTTTTACCTGGAAAGTATGTGTGGCTTGCTTAAATTTAAATTACTGAACATATTTCAATTAATAATTGAAGTTTTGACTATGATTATTGGCAGGTGTACTTACAAAATAAAATGTGTTTAATAGGAAAATAATTGTCTCTCAAAGAAATAGAAAGGTTACATACTGTATAGTGATATCAAATTTTTCAAAAAATAAAGATTCCCATTTCAAATTGTAATAATTTGTTTGATAAATTATATTAAATAAAGTTTAAACAAATTTTAAAGGATTTAGCATTTGAAATAAATAAATATACTATTATACAAGATTATGCACGGATCATTGGTTTACCGGAAAGTAAGAAACATTAAACTTATTTTAACTTTTAATTATTAACAAAAAAAAATATATAATACATTCTTTTATTAAATTTTTATTTAAATAAATTAAACCCTGGTACAATATGTATAGTTATATTAACATAAATGTTTATTTTAAAATGGTGCAATGAGTTATGACAATAGATAAACATTAATAAATAATAAATATCCGTTATTTTCCGTTAATACAATTAGGGAAACCTGAGCCCCAGATTCTGAAAACATTATCAATATTGTTGGATAAAAAAAAATGTTGGACAACAATAATTTTTTTTTACTTCTAATGCTGTTAATTTTTTTTTCAAAGCATTAGAAGTAAAAGAACATTTGATTTTTACATGTCTATATATCATCTGCCTACGGACTTTTTGTCTGCAACATTTGTCATTTGAATTTTAGTCACTTGTGTTGTTAATATTTCTTTTACAAATGTATGAACATACTTTTAAATTAAGTTATAAGTTTTTTTTACGAATTAATGAACATGCAAATGCGAATAAATTTTAGGTTATAAACTTAAATAAGTATTATAAAAAGATTAAAACACCTTATACGTCTGTAGTATATACTTTGACGTTACTTAATCAATTTTTTTTAAATATTACACATTGTTGGACGAGTAGTGTTTTTAATAAAAGCATATTTTGGTTTTTAAAAACTAAAAAACACATAGATTTAAAATTATTATTTAAAAAAAAAAAAATTCAGAAAGATGTTTAAATTGGTATTTCTGAATTCATTAATACAAATATTATGATTTGGGGCTCGATTCTCCCTCACGGCATAAAATCGTTAGAAGATATGTTTTCTATCATTTACTATAAATTTATAGATAATTATGAAGTAACTAAATGACATAAAGTAACTGCATAAAGCCTACTGAATAGATTGACTTATTATTCGCTAGCATGAAAAATTCATTGAATAATTTAAAATTCTAGTAAACGCGACTTTGTGGTAGCATCATAAAACTTTAATGTCCGCTTTCATATCTCTAATTTGATAAAACGAATAGTTCATCAAATACCGCTCCTTCACGAAAACGTTTTCGTAATAGCAGACACCGACTTTACGTGGAACTGGTTATCTGAAATCAATAACAGTTTCCTCGAATAGACTGGATGGAAGTTAGATTGTTCGCAGTTGAGTAGATTAATTTAAAGTGATAAACGCAGAACATAATGTGTTATCGCATTTCCTTTGTGGGGTAATTTCGTATAAACAAAACTGGGATTCTGTGATTTCCTTAACAAACAGGAACATTTATAAAACGAAAACAATTGCACATAAAGCATGTATAAAACTTATCGAATATCCATGGTGTATTTTATTATGTTTGTAATAGATATAAATTGTATTTGAGAAAATTAGAATAAATATTTTAATTCTCTAAACATATATTATACATTTATAGAAATAGTTATTTGGATGTATGCTGCCTGTATAAATTCTGCTTTACTGTGTAAAAATTAAATTGGTGTTAATATTTCATAATAATTATTGAATTACAGTATATATTGAAAGCATTATCTTTGAGCGTCGTCTAGTAAATAATTAAAACTATATAGTCTGTAATCAATATTTTTTGATGAATTTATATAAGACTAATAAGCGATACATTTTTACCCTGTAAAAAAAAGATACTTAAAAATGACTACCTCAATCTAATCGTTTTTCTTTAAGTACAATTAGATCATAAAAGAGCGATGGTAAGTAACCGTACCATCTCAAAAATGAGCAATGTGATTTAATATTGCTGATATCAGCTTCTGTTCAAGCGGACTTAATAAAACCTGACAAAATTAAAATAGTTATTCAGAAGACGGTTTTCCACATAATTAAATGTCGATTGCTTAAATGAAAACTGAGTAATTACAACTCAAATATCTTACTTTCCATTCTTATCCACACATTTTTAACATTTCTTCTGTTTATAGCTTCTTAATGTCACCCTGGTAGTTTAACGGATAAGGAACTGGATTGCGGTGCATTAGGATCTGGGTTCGATCTCCGGTAAGTCTTGATTTTAATTGTTGATATTCATTGAAAGTGATTTAAAAAGGCAGCCTATGTAGGCTAGCTTCTGCTTTTTTTAAGCATTATGGTTATTTTTGAGTACAGGTCTTTTTCAAAATTGGGACATGAATTCGGATCTATGATAAATATCTAATGCAGTAAAAATGAGTAAATTTTACTTATTTTTAGTACCTATTTTTGAAAGTGTACGTTTTAACATACAATATTTAAAAAATAAATTGAGGGTGATAGCGAGTGAAAGTTGGTACCCTTCCAAAATCTTTTTCGGTGTCACTCGAATAAAAACAAGCTGATCAATCCTAAAGTTTAACAAAAACGTTAAGTCCATCATTACAATTCCTGTATATAAAAAGGTCATTTATATCGTATGACCAATTTGAATATTTGACATGGAGCCAGATGTTGTTTTATGTGTGATGTGTTATTTGCATTTGAATATATTGACATACATGTTCGATCTTTTGGAATCTGTTTTATGTGCAAAAGTTTAAGAAACTGCCACACATATCAAAGTAAGATTTAAGTATTTGGGAGATATACAGTTTGAAAAAAAATATATTTATGCATGTGATATTTTACACTAACTATATTTCAAAGAGGGTTTATTTAAAATAAAAATATTCGTTATTTCATAAATATCTAAAAAAATTTAAAAGAACAACTATCGTTGTATGCGTATACGCATCATTTCGATGAATATGGGATTTTAAACAACCTCTGTAAGGTAAACTAGAATTTATGGTGTGAATATTACGTTCACATTTTTTACAGTTTTTACAAGTTATAAAACTAGTTTTGAATAAACTGAGTCGGTTAAAACTACTTTTTCATGTCTAGACTTGTACGGAGGAATGCTGCAAATGTAGTAGTTGAGTAAGACATGCTGCCATGACAGCTTGCGTTGCGGAAACAGATAAAAAAGTGAATATTTTTAAATATTTTTTGGTACAGATATAATATAGGGCATTTGGCGCTCGAGTTGTTTTTCGCATGTTTTATAGGGGCGATAAATTTACAACTGACATTGTTGGTATTTTCCGATTCTTGTGGCGAGATTCAATCTGGCAACCCTATGACGTCATTGTACTGCGTAATCGTTTTTTTGCGTTACCGGAAATATTTTTAACGGTAATTTCGAATGAAAGCGGAAGAATACATCACAATAGTTAACAACAGTTGCATAAAACTTCATAATAAGTTCTACAATTTATCTGCGCAAATAAAAAAAAACGTTTTGGCGATTTTTTTTGTCGACAATAAAAAAAAACGCGGCAAATGTCCTATACCACATGTGTTCCTATTTTTTTAGTAAAATAAGAAACTTTTTATTTCCTTTTTGTCTATTTCTACAGTTTTTGTTTTCGAATAAGGAACATAATATTTCCTAATAAATATTTGTAGTTTTAGTCAATAAGTATATGTTTTTCTTTATAAAGGAAACACAGTTTTTATTTTCTGACTGCTGTTGAATACTCTTTTGTTTTCAAATACGGAATAAGCATGCGTGTTAAAAATAATTGTAGTTGTTGTTCATTTCAAGAAGTTTCAGTTAGTACTAATTGCAACTAGCCAATGCCAGTTTTAACTACAAAATATTTAGTTAAAGCTAAAATTATCCAACATGAATTGTAAATTCTAGTTTTACATTGTTAATATTTGTATTAACGAAGGGGCAATGATAGAACTAGTTCTAAATAGGAAATCCGGGAATTAACTGATTTCGGGTTTTCACGGTAACATATATACTACACAGTAGGAGTACACGATGAACCACTATATATGTAACTTGTTTAAAATACATGAACATTAGCAGCAATGTATTTTGCTAAGTTTTCAATGCATAATTTATACTAATAATTATCGTTCTTTATACTTCTTAGTGAAAAAAAAATCACATGTTATTTTTTAAAAATTTTATTTTGTTTAAAATAAGCTGTTATGTGTAGACTTGAATTTATTAAAATAAGTATTAATCTTTTGAAAAATAATAACTATTATTTAATATAACTTTTATAGAAGTCTGAAAATATTTTAGCAGGTTCTCGGCAACAGGATTAAATACTGCTGTTAATAAATGCATACCAAATAGTTAAGTATCACTGACGTATATATACATTATTCCTTACTAAAGTTGGCGCAATGCTGTAATGTTTACTGCTATTAGAATACTAATCGCAATAATCTGTAAATCTTTTAGTTGAAACAAAGGTTAAATACAGGTTCCAACAAAGGTTAAATACAGCTGGTGCTAAATTCATACCAAATAATTAAGTATCACCGACGTACCATTGCATTATTTCTTACTAAAGCGGGACCAATGATATAATATTTACTGTTGTTAGAATATGTAATTGTAATAATCTGAAAATCGTTTAGCTTTAACTTGTTCCCAGCAACAAGGTTAAACGCAGCTGGAAATAAATGCATACAAAATAATTACGTATCACTTAAGTACGTACACATGCATTATTCCTTACTAAAATAGGTCCAATAATATAAAATTTTAGGCTATTATAATATGTAATTGTAATAATCTAAAAATCCTTTAGCTTTAACATGTTCTAGAAAACAGGGCTAAATGCAGCTGGTAATAAAGCACATCAAATAATAAATATCACTGAAGTACAAATCCATTATTATTTACTAAGATGCGTCCAATGATAAAATATTTTCTGGTATTAGAATATTTAATTATGAATTTAGAATCATGCATTCATTAATATCTCTTTCAACTCACTTTTAGAAGTGAACTATTTTAAAATAAATTATATTTTCCCGTTCACAATGTAAATCAAATGAAAACCACACCCTTTGTACTTCCAACCCGTGACCTGATCATAAAATAAAACAAAATCCCATATCACCCTATTAGCACTCATTTCATTCCACTCGCCCCCTTTTCTGAATTCGATTTGATTCCGAATCTTGATAAAACTCTTCGGAGTGGTTAACACGTCAGCTATTAGCGCGTGATAAGAAATTGAGATCACGTAACGTCATTAATTTACTCGAAATGCCGTTTCTATTTCCACGTGACGAGCCAACTGGGAAATTAAAGAACGTGCAGCAATCACAAGACGACGGGTAAGGACCCCGGGACATGGAAAGTACTCGTTTCCACAGAGAAATCCGCTAATCTGGGCCTTTTGCTAATATTCAGTCTCCCTTTGAGTTGAATAGAAATGGTTTGCTTAGAGATATGGTGTATCGTATCTCATTGATGGATTGTTTGATTTTATGGTGCACGTGATGGAAAGAGGTGTGTGGGTATGGTCACTAATTTTAGGAATTATCATACTCAATGTATGAGCTAGATCACGCTGAAGTGTGAAACACAATACAATTAAATTGTACATACTCACTGGGAAAAAAACGTCTCCCTTTGAGTTGAAGAGAAATGGTTTGCTTAGAGATATGATGTATCCATTGATGGATTGTTTGATTTTATGGTTCACGTAATGGAAAGAGGTGTGTGGGTATGGTCAATAATTTTAGGATTTATCATACTCAATGTATGAGCTAGATCACGCTGAAGTGTAAAACACAATACAATTAAATTGTACATACACACTGGGAAAAAATGTCTCCCTTTGAGTTGAAAAGAAATGGTTTGCTTAGAGATATGATGGATCGTATCTCATTGATGGATTGTTTGATTTTATGGTGCACGTGATGGAAAGAGGTGTGTGGGAATGGTCACTAATTTTAAAAATTATCATACTCGATGTATGAGCTATCTCACGATTAAATGTGTAGAAATATTAAGGTGGACATACACAATAGGAAAAAACGTCTCCCTTTGAGTTGAATAGAATTGGTTTGCTTAGAGATATGATGGATCGTATCTCATTGATGGATTGTTTGATTTTATGATTCACGTGATGGAAAGAGGTGTGTGGGAATGGTCAGTAATTTTAAAGTTATCATACTCGTTGTATGAATTATCTGACGATTAAATGTGAAGAAAGATTAAAGTGAACATACACAATAGGAAAAAACGTCTGTCTTTGAGTTGAATAGAAATGGTTTGCTTAGAGATATGATGTATCGTATCTCATTGATGGATTGTTTGATTTGATGGTGCACGTGATGGAAAGAGGTGTGTGGGTATGGTCACTAATTTTAAAAAATATCATAATACATGTATCAGCCATCTCACGATTAAATGTGAAGACAGATTAAGGTGGACATATACAATAGGAAAAAAACGTCTCCCTTTGAGTTGAATAGAAATGGTTTGCTTAGATATATGATGTATCGTATCTCATTGATGGATTGTTTGATTTTATGATGCACGTCATGGAAAGAAGTGTGTGAGTATTGCCACACATTTTAGAAATTTTCATAATACATGTACGAGCTATCTCACGATTAAGTGTAAAGAACGATTAAGTTGCATATATACACATGAATAAAACGAAAATAGACCAAAAATTACAAATATTTTGTTTCTATAATATTTCCTAATTCATTACCTTTCAGATGATACCAAGATTGGATAAATATTCAAAGACTGTTTGTGGCAAAACAGGTAATTAAACGGTTTCGGACAGATGACACTTGACTAATGGCTTCTACATATCGTCTTCGGTTGATCTTTTCTGTATTTCCACTCTTCAAGGAACCTACACCGAATTTGTGAATATCCGTGTTTTCAAAAAGATTGTTAACTAGTCATCCGTCTAACAATTGCACGCCTCCTATTATAAGGCAAGTTGTACTTCAAAGCTCCTTGTGAACTCTTCAATCTACCTCTCGAAACAAAATCCCCCGTTAGGAATCCGTTTAGGAATTATTCCATAACCAGGAAAACTTTTCTATTATGAAGGTTAATGTCTTTAATAACACAAAGTTTTCAAAAAAATATACACATTCGCAATACCGGTTTTATTTAATATATTATTAAAACTAAAATACACCAAGAAAAGTTAATTCGTGAATATAAAATACTTGTTTTAACAGTAAATTTTATGGAAATGTTAACCTATTACCTTTATCTAAAATATCAAAGACTGGATTACACAACAAGAAAATCTCATAAAACATCAAACAAACAATGTGGATTGTGACCCCACACAAAATGAATTGGATCATTGATATTCAATAAAGAACTGGCAACAACTTCGGTGCATATAAATGAGTTATGTCCGAAAGATTTATGTTTCCGAAATTAATCATTTACTCGCATCGAAGGTAAGTAATCAATATCCATGAAAAGGACTCAGTAAGACTATACCATTATTTTATGCCGTATAATATATTTAAATACTAGGGAAAGATATGATTAACATGTATTTAACTTATCCAAATATTAAAATTAATATCTAATAGCTCGAAGGAGAATCAAATAAAATATATGAATCGGCATTTGTAAAAAGGTAAAATTTGTAAAATTGGCATTTGTACAAATTTTTAATGTTACAAAACTCAGATTTTACAGCAGATATTAAAAGATGTACCACTTCAATTGTTGTGTTCACAAACTAAAGAAACAAGTTCAGATAATTGATATTATATAACCACTTATATTTCAAGTCCAATTAATGAGTTTGTTTACTACCAGAGAGCTCCCCATAATATTAAAATTAAATCGCACATATATCTTTTTTCATAAATTTTCCATAGTATTACACAGAAATTAGTGGAAAATAATAGAAAATGTAATTTAATGAACACAAACTTTTTATTATTCGTTATAAAATTCAAAAATACTTAATCATATTTTCAAAGAAAAGTTATCGTTATGAAAAAGTTGAAAATGAGTGACAAATGGAAAAAATCAAAATCAATCTTCAGCTTCAATATCAGCACATGTTATCATTTTGCTTAGTTTCTGATATTAGACTGTCCATTTCTCCCATTTAGGTTACTTAATAGAATATGATTTTTACACAGTATGCGTGTTATGGTATTAAGGTACGCTTCCGCCAGTAACAGCATTTTTCATAAAAAAATTTACATATCCCCTTTTTACAAATTCAGATTCACATTGGATAACTTTTTGTATTAGCCTATAATTTAGGAAGCATTACATTGGGTTCTTACAACATAATTACTTTGAAATACAATTTATTAAAATTATTGTCAAATTATATATATATATTAACATTTAAGAGTGGGCTGGAACAACATATGTCCCATAGGGTATAGATATATATTAGCGGACTTGTGATACTTCCCGATCCATGCAATAAAGGCATAATTCTTAAGGGATACCCGAGCCCCAAATCCTAATTTGTTTATATGAATTCAGAAATACCATTTTTTTAAAATTATTAGAACATATTTTTCTGAACAATAATCAAACACAAAATATATTTGAACAATTTATTGTTTTTATTATTTTCGTTTTTTAAGCTTAAATAGACTTTTTGAAAAAACGCTACTCCTCCGTCAATTTTTAATGTTTTTAAAAAAATTTAATTGATTAAATAACTTCAAAGTATGTACTATAGACGTATGAATTAACTTTTTAAGGTTTGGGTTTTAATAGTTTTCAAAAACTTATTTTAATTTCAAAACCTAAAAAAAGTTTCAAATTTTTATGATACATAATTCGTAAAAAAATAATTTATAACTTAATTTAAAAAAAGCGATTCATGCGTTTATAAAACATATATTGGAGCTTCAAAAACTATTAAAAGCTTAGTTTTAAATTAATTAGTTACGAAGCCTTAGCATTTTAAACGTGACCAAAATGTAAAAAAATATATATATATTTTGAGTAAATGACGATTGTTGCAGACGAAAAGTGTGTTGAAAAATGGAATATGGAGAAAAGAAAGTTGATAAATGGAATATAAACATCTAAAAAAACATATGTTTTGTTATTTTTTTTTAAATTTTGTACACACTTTCTTAAGTATGTATATCATCGTTTTATGAAGAAAAAAATTAGTATTTTTTTCTGAATTTGGGGCTCAGTCTCCCTTAAAAGGCTTGTGTTCTGAAGTATGTGGCATATCATGTATTTGCATATGTTCGTACATGTGACGTTTCTCTAATGGTTTCTGCATATCAGGTTGTGCTTTTCGCTGTTTGACACGAATCTGCGTGCTTCGAAAAATATTAACATTAACGACCTCTACGTCATACAGTTACACGTCACATAATGAAATGCAAGTCTTCCTTTCACAAAGTTTGATTATTCTTTTCCCTGCCTTCCAAAGCGAAAATCTCTCCAACCCTACCTCCTAAGAAATAATTACACAGTCTGTGGAATTTTTTTTTTATGAAACCTTTCGAAAGGGTTTATAGTTATTTGTTTTACTTAGACCATTTTTAATGCAGAATTTGCAACATTTTGAATTTTTTAATGTACACTTATTGACCTATATAAATATATGAATAGTATTTTTAAATTTGTATATGTAATATATTAATTATTTTTATTTATTATAATTAAGTTTATGAAAGTAAGTATTCTAGGTTTCAATTAGTATTGTTGACGCTCGGTTGTCAAATATCGGCTGTAGAAAAATTGATTAGAGAAAAAAAGAATCGCATGAAAATCACCAAGCGTGTTTTATTTTGAACTGACTTCGAACAACTGCTTCCAACAACTGACGCTCGACTGCAATCGAGTCGGATAAATTAAATAATAGAAATTTACATAAAGCGCCCTCTGGGTCGCAAATAAAAATAATTTATGTTCATCCTCAACCAATAGCGAACAAGTATCAAAAGTAAGTATATTCTGTTTCAATTAGTAAAACATTCTGTCGTAATGGCTTCTTTTAGCCATTAGACATTTCTGTTATTTCCCCTGGATTTCCCGTGCTTTTTGACATTTGTCGTTTTCTCCTATTCCGTCGCAATCGACATGCAGCGCCCATCGTCTTGTTTTCGAATAGAACGCCATTTCAACAAAACCCCCCCTCCTTTCTCCAAACGAGTCCCCGGTTGTCCGACCCCTCTTCAACATTCCTGAGCTCTGAGTCACTACCCACGCCAACGGATGCCTCTTTCCAAGTCGAGTTCGAGTTCTTTCTCGAATCGTCTCGACCATTTTCCCCTTCCGCTACGTCACTCTTAGTCCCCCTCTCTTCCGGTTTACCCGTAGGTTATATAAGCGACCGCGCGTCCCCCGTACAGAGAGACTACTGCATTTGAGAGAATCAGTTCCACCGTCAAAAATGTAGCGACTTCATGTTGCTCGCGCTGCGAGCTTGCTTTCACGATGCACGTTTTCATGGACGCTAAACAACCACGCCGCACCTTTTTTTTCAAAATCTGATTCAATCCTAAACTTTACAACAGTGTTTCAAAATATGAATTGACTTTCTTTGCTGAGCACCAATTGATACGCATGTCCAATGGATTATTTTTACTGTTTGTCACATTTACGTCTGTGAGCGTCTTCACCTTTCCAGTCGGCCATTTTCCAATAGTCTGAAGTCTCGAATCCAAGGCAACATGCTGAATATGTGCCACAACTTCCTCGAGCTTTCATCTTCACGTTCCCGACAGCCAGCTGAATCTGATGTCGAAACTTCCCATTCTGGACAGCCAGGAGATACTGATGTCCAAGTCTAGTGAGCAGTCAGGTGACGCTAGACCCCCCCTTCAAGCCCGTGTGACCGACTCCAACTTCCCGACGCGCCCCAGAAAAACAAGGGACATTTCCCCGATTTCGAAGCAGGTTCGAAAAAGAGGAGGATCCCGTCAACGACAAGTATGCATGATAATCCGAGAATCAAGTGTGTTCAAGTTTGTGTTTATCTTCATTAGGCTATTATTTTTATCGTCGGCAAAAGTCCTACGATGTTTTCATATTTTGTTTTATATTTCCGGCCACTGCATGACAAGCCGAGGTTTTTCAAAGTGTCACACATGAGTGACTTATCAATGCATCGATTTAGCCTTTTATTTTTATTGCATCAAAGTCCCGCAAGAAAGTCATTGTTAGAAAGTCACTGTCGTGTGATAGTTTTTTTTATCAGTTCATCAATTATCGAATCGTCTACGCCCTCATCAATTTTGTGCAACGTGCGTGTTTTTTTTATATATATATCAAAGTGCCTGAATTCCCCATCATCCTTGCCTATCAGTATTTGCCAAGGAGAAGAGCGTCAGCATCGATGCTCTTACCAAGAACAATAAAAGTTATTCTATCTGGAACCACGTCGTCGGCTTCAATCACTTAAGTATCATTTTTATCTGATTTTTCTATTCTATTGTATACATGTCATCTCTTTCAGATAGTGACTCTAATATCCAACCTTCTATAATTGAAAGAATAGAACTTTAATAGATCCAGTAATTTAGCCCTAATTTGTCAATGTATAAGTCTTCGTACTAAAAGTAACCTTTAATTTAAATCAGATAATTTGTTCCAGGTTTATTTTGTGCAGAAAACATTGTGCTATTTACTTTTAATCAAATTTACCTTTTCATACAAATCTGGGGGAATTCTTATTCCCATGGGTTATCCAACAGATGTACTTCCACTTATTTAATTTACGATTCACGTGCCCCTTCTAGTACACTTCAGCCAAAGTTGTGCCCCATTTGTAACTTGATTGCTCCCCCCCCCAACAACGATAAGGCTTTTTTATGACACATTCCAATTAAAATATTAATAGAAATATGTTTATGAAAGTACGCATTATATGTCTCAGCAAGCATCAAAAGTAAATATTATCTTTTTCAATTAGTATAAAGCTCTTATTTAAAAGATTAGACTTCAAAATCTATTTTAATAGAAAACATTTCCCAAGCAATTGGAAATCCCCTTCTACTAAAAGCAAATACATTTAACTATGATCAGTAAAAAACCCATTTTAATCACCATCTTCACATCAACAAAATTATACATTTTATTATCCACCTCCCAATCCGTTTCCCATCGAATAACTATAAGAACCCAGTCCAGCAAATCGCATCCCCTTGCATTAAGAAAATGTCCCTCGAAGTTTTAACGATTCCGTGTTGCTTTAAAGGAAGGTCGTTAAGATCAAGAACGCGACTGGATGTTGAGCATCTTTCAGAGTGCGAGCACGATCCAGAGAACAACTCTAATTAGCCGAGGGCTTACAAGATGCCCGAGCGCATTCTTCAAGAAACGAGCCCTACTCTGTATAACGAGTAGAAGCCCTGCATCCCGAAATTTAAATGCAGGCCGATCTCCCCAGCAGTTTGTTTCTCGAATTCCTACTCAGTGAGCAAAGTAGGCGATTTCTGTGGATAGTCCGTGTGCTGCTGGAAGAATTCGAGGAATTTTGGAGATTTGCGTTGGGAAAGCTATATTTTAGGAAATACAGTGTGAATAGCATTTTGAATTGGGGTAATCTCTGAATAAGGACTTTCAGAGATCTAGGGAATTGGTATTAAAATGCTCTAGTACCAATTATTATAAATATTTATTTCAGTTAATGTATTCACTGAGTGTCTAGTTATATTCTGCATGTATATGATTGAATATGTTTAAATGTGCTTAAATTATAATTATATCATTCAGTTACTATAATACAACATAAACAATTTAAAACTACATTACCATATATATTTTAAAGGTTTTTGTTTCTCGAATTCCTACTCAGTGAGCAAAGTATGGGATTTCTGTGGATAGTCCGTGTGCTGCTGAAAGAATTCGAGGAATTTTGGAGATTTGCGTTGGGAAAGCTATATTTTAGGAAATACAGTAAGAATAGCATTTTGAATTGGGGTAATCTCTGAATAAGGACTTTCAATGAGATTTAGGGAATTGGCATTAAAATGCTCTAGTACCAATTATTATAAATATTTATTTCAGTTAATGTATTCACTGAGTTTCTAGTTATATTCTGCATGTATATGATTGAATATGTTTAAATGTGCTTAAATTTTAATTATATAATTCAGTTACTATAATACAACATAAACAATTTAAAACTACATTACCATATATATTTTAAAGGTTTTTGTTTCTCGAATTCCTACTCAGTGAGCAAAGTAGGCGATTTCTGTGGATAGTCCGTGTGCTGCTGGAAGAATTCGTGGAATTTTGGAGATTTGCGTTTTGAAAGCTATATTTTAGGAAATACAGTGTGAATAGCATTTTGGATTGCGGAATCTCTGAATAAGGACATTCAATGAGATCTAGGGAATTGGCATTAAAATGCTCTAGTACCAATTATTATAAATATTTATTTCAGTTAATGTATTCACTGAGTTTCTAGTTATATTCTGCATGTATATGATTGAATATGTTTAAATGTGCTTAAATTATAATTATATCATTCAGTTACTATAATACAACATAAACAATTTAAAACTATAAGGCGTATTGACTAAATAATTGCTCAAGGATAGAACATAAACATTTTAAATCACATATGCCTAACATACAATATCTCGGGGAGGGACAAACCTTACATACGCATCACCGTAAGAGGCAGTTACATGACTGAAGCTTTCCTGCGCAGCGGGAAAGACATAACATATGTAGATAACGTTACAATCGTAATAACGGGAACAATATATAGACACGTAACGGGAACATGAAAATATATACGGGTGACGGGGACATGATAATAGGACAAACATATAAGATAATAACATAAATGAATAACGCTGGTTACATCCTCCCCCTCTGGCTCCGACGTAGTCCCGACGAGGGGCCAGCACCAGTTCTTTTGGGTAAGTTTGGTGGCCGTCCTCGCTTTCGCAACGGATTGCAAGGACGTTCGATGGGGTCCTGGGTGTAGGCCTTCAGGGCAGAAGTGTGGTATACGCCCAGGGGCACTTGGGGATTGTCCATGCTGGCAATTTCGAATGTGGATGGTGATCTTTGTGTAAGGATGGAGTTTACTTCTTGAGCCGGTATGACCAGTTGTGCTTCGTCACTGTCCGAGTCTGGTGCATATCGGTAAAGCACACCTTGATTCATCAGGTAACCACGATCAGTCCAGTTGGCGAAGTCTACGTTTTTCTCATTGCTTTCGAAACAACGAATTATCTTCTCAACTTCTGGGTCTTTAAGTTGTTCTTCTCGGAGCTCTTTTGAAGTATGTGAGGGAACGTCGATGTGTATGCTACACAGTTCACATGAAGGTTCGGCATGCTGACAAGCTGGTCTTGACAACATATCAGCGACCACGTTGCATTTTCCTGGGATGTACTCTAACTTCAAATTGAAAGATTGAACTTCTAGAGCCCATCTTGCTAATCGTCCCGTAGGAGACTTCAAACTCATTAACCACTTAAGAGGTTGGTGGTCGGATGCAACAGTAATCTCTTGACCTTCAATGTAGGCACGATACTTCTTTAAAGCCCAAACTACAGCTAAAGCCTCGCGCTCTGTAGTCGAATAGTTTGTTTCGGCACTAGTGAGTAAGCGACTGGCATACTCGATAGGATGTTCATCAGATCCGGTGCCTTGTAAGAGAACTGCACCAAGGGCATAACCGCTGGCATCAGTTCGGAGAGTGTATGCTTGACTTGGATCACTTTGACGAAGGATCGGTGGACTAACCAAAAGTTCTTTCAGAGTCTTGAAAGAAGTTTCTTCCTCTGTTCCCCAATTCCAAATGACATTTTTCTTAGTAAGATTGCTAAGAGATCTTGCTACTTCTGAAAAGTTTGGAATATATCTTCGATACCAAGAACAGGTCTGTAGGAAGGATTGTACTTGTTTGACGTTCTTCGGAGTTGGTATCTTCAGGATAGCCTCAACCTTCTCTGGATCAACTTCGATTCCTTTGGTAGTTATCCAGTGACCTAGATACTTAACCTTTGGGCAGGCGAATTGACATTTCTCTCTATTTGCCCTCAAGTTGAACAGGGAAAGTCGTTGGAAAACTTTCTTGAGGTCTTTTAGGTGATCTTCAAAGGTAGCGGATAAGACAATGATATCGTCCAAGTAGACTAGTATCTTTACATCCGGCAGACCACTTTTAAATCTGTCCATCAGCCTCTGAAATGTAGCTGGTGCATTTCTCAACCCGAAAGGCATTCGGTTGAATCTAAACGTTCCGAACTGGGTTGTGAAAGCCGTCTTGTCTTTATCCTCGGGATGCACGCTCACCTGGTGATAACCTGACCGCAAATCAATAGTGGACATGTAAGTTACATGTCGGGCGTCATGGATAAGGTCATCGATCTGTGGTAGAGGGTAGTGGTCTGCAACTGTCACTGTATTCAAGCCGCGTAGTCAACACACAGTCTTGTTTTTCCATTTGGTTTGGGTACCAACACCACCGGAGCAGCAAAGGGCGACTCGCATTCTTCGATTATTTTCTTTTGCAAGAGGTCATCCAGTTTCTTTTTCAATATTTCCTTCTTCGCAGGAGAAACTCTGTAGGGTGGATAAGCGACTGGAGCATGCGTTCCCGTATTAATGCGGTGCTCTATGAAAGTCGTGCTCTCTCCCCCTGGTTTGAAGCTTTCCTCGAAATCCTGAAGCAAATTATTGACCTGGAGCCTTTGCTCGATGTTCAAGCTCTCGCCTTCTTCTTCACGGAGATTACAGCTGTTGATGGGAAGAGTTTCGACAGGTTGCTGAGACGTCAATGTGATGTCATTCCCAAAATAAACCTTTCGGCGAGGGTTGTCACAAAAGTTCCACCTTTTGTTTCTTATGTCGAGAACAATTTCCGACTTTTCTAGGAAGTCTGTTCCTAAGAGAGTTCGATTTCCTTTTGCATTTGGAAGGGCAAGGAGATCCAGAATGATTGTTTTGTTTTCAACCTCAATGGACACCGTGGCTGTGCAAGCCTCTTCAGTAGTTTGGTAACCGTTTGCCAAAGTCATGGTTACTGAAGTCTCCTGGAACTCCACTCCTTTTCTCTTCAGCAGGTTGTAGAGGATCTCACCAGCGACTGATCTGCTGGCACCTGTGTCTGCACAAACTCTGGCTCGTACACCGGAAATGCACACATCAATCAGTGCAATAGGGGACATCTTGGAATGACAACTGTACATGGTAAGTGAATTTGCAGGGAAATTCTCATTTCTCGCCGTTGGAGAGCATGTCGGACACTTTGCCTTTATGAAACCAGGTCTGGAACATCCATAGCAGTATATGGCAGGCTTGTTCTCTGGATTAGGATTTCTTTCATTTTGCCTTGGCTTTGGATTCTGCGCCACTTTTCTGAAGTTTCCAGTATTAAATCTTGGACTGGACCACTTCTTGGTATTCGACGTAGAGTCATTTCTGTTGTTTGAACGAACCGTCTCGTAGTCATCTAGCTTTTATACTAGATCTGTAGTCGTCTTTATTTGTGTTCAGTCATCGATGAAGTGCTCTTTGACTTCTTGTGGAACACGGCGTTTAATCTGGTCTGTAACCATTAGATCAGACAATTCTTCAAAAGTTGTTATCTCGAGACCTGTAATCCAACCTTGAAAGTAATTCCTAAGTTCGTAGGCGAAATCTGTCCAAGTGCCTTCTTGACATTTCGAATGTTTTGTGAACAATTGATGAAATTTCTCTGGAGTGAGTTTATAGCGCTTTAGAAGCAGCTGTTTCACTTTTTCATAATATTGTGCAACTTCTTAGACTTCTCTTGCAATGATCTGAGCAATATAATATGGCAGCAGACCAATCAGATGAGAGGCCCAGAAAGTCCTTGGAATCTCAGCTCTGTGAGCTTGTCGCTCGAAGAGAACGAGGTATAAGCTGATGTCATTCGTTACTGGATCGAATCTCTGGATCAGCGTCTGCAAGTCCAATCTTGGTTTGGCTGCTTGAAAACCATCGTTCTGGGTAAGAGGAACTTGGAATCGTGTTGCCTCATCCTGGAGTTTCAGCTTCTGAAGTTGGAATTCGTAATCGTCTTTTCTTTTCCGCTCTTCGTACTCCAGTTCCAGTCTTCTTTTTCTTTCTTCAGCTTCAAGGTCTTCTTTCCTTTTCTTATCTTCAATTTCAAGGTCTTCCTTCCTTTTCTTATCTTCAATTTCAAGGTCTTCCTTCCTTTTCTTATCTTCAATTTCAAGGTCTTCCTTCCTTTTCTTATCTTTAATTTCAAGGTCTTCCTCTTTTATTCTTTCAGCGATTATCTCTTCAAACCTTGCTTGGACAAACTCTAAATCGTCCTTATATGCTTCACTCTCTTGTATTCTCGTCTTCAGTTGAATAACTTTCAGACTATCAATACCATCCAAGTCCAGTTCAATTGCCAGCCGGACCAGGTCAATCTTCTTTCCTCGTGCGAGAAAAGCCATCGTGGGATTTAAGTCTAGTTCTTTGTGAGTTCAGATTATGGCAGTAGATAACAGGCACACAAAATAATTACCTCAAAGTCCTAGAGCTATTTCACAGTTCAATGCACTTAAACTCACTACAATTACCCTACCATGAAATATTAGCACTCGTCTATAATTATTTTTCAGAAAACCAATTAATATCAGTTAAAATAATATTAAATCATTTAAAATATTATAAATTTATTGTAAACCATTATAAAATCATTCTAACTATTCATTTATTCAAGCAAATAACACTATGCAGTATTAAATCTTTTCAAGTTTAGATGACACTGTATAACACCCGATCTCTAGTTAAAATGCACTATTTCTATGGTACCAATTCAATATTAGATTACCAGAATACCAAAATATATTTTAACATGATTGAACAAATTTATAAGAAGAATCACTTTTGTTTAAATTATTTAGAAATCTATGAAGTACTTAAATATAAAATCAAAACAATAGCATTAACAATTTCCATTTAATGAGGAATCAATTCAAGTGTTCTTTCAAAATAAATTTTAAAAACAACATTAAATAACTAATAATTAGTTAATGCCACTAATTAAATTAAATAAGCACTATCACAAATAAAACTTCCTGCCAATAAAATATCTACTATTCTAAATCACACACAAGAACACAAATTTTTGCATGTTAAACCACATTCTTTTATTTTTCCCGAAAAAGAACAAAATAAAATAGATAAAACCCACAATCAGAATTTTCAAGGCCAGCAATAATTTCAAATAAAAGAGAACAGAAATAAAACACTCTCAGTTACGTGGAGAGGAGGGGGGGAAAATTGCTTTTCTCCGAGCGTACGAATTTGAATTCGCAATGCGAATACGATTGTCAGAATCAGTGTTTACAAAACCAAGGTGTTTTTTTTTAAATTTCAAATTCAGTGAAAAACACAGCAAACCATTGCGGTTTAATTTTAAAAGACTAGTTAAATTTAAATCAATAGAGATAACACTCCAAACGAGACACAGCATACGTGTTATGCAAATTATCTCCTCACAGTAAACAGGATGTATACTGAAAAACGAAACTTTGCGTTTCGAAACTGAAACTTTGCGTTTCAAAACTTTAACCTAGCCTACAAATTAAAAAACTTGTAACACTGAAAAGAAAACAAAATAACACTTATCTTAAACATCCGATGATATTCCTTCTTGCTTGAAGAACAGAAATATAGTTCGTTTAGAAACGAACTTCAAAATGGCGGCCCTCGCTATTTTCATCAATCGGAACGAAAACCTAAAAAGCGAGCCATGCAATTGCTGTTCTTACGGTGTTGCCCCACGTTGGGTAGCCATTTATAAGGCGTATTGACTAAATAATTGCTCAAGGATAGAACATAAACATTTTTAATCACATATGCCTAACATACAATATCTCGGGGAGGGACAAACCTTACATACGCATCACCGTAAGAGGCAGTTACATGACTGAAGCTTTCCTGCGCAGCGGGAAAGACATAACATATGTAGAGGGCGTTACAATCGTAATAACGGGAACAATATATAGACACGTAACGGGAACATGAAAATATATACAGGTGACGGGGACATGATAATAGGACAAACATATAAGATAATAACATAAATGAATAACGCTGGTTACAAAACTACATTACCATATATATTTTAAAGGTTTTTGTTTCTCGAATTCCTACTCAGTGAGCAAAGTAGGCGATTTCTGTGGATAGTCCGTGTGCAGCTGGAAGAATTCGAGGAATTTTGGAGATTTGCGTTGGGAAAGATATATTTTAGGAAATACAGTGTGAATAGCATTTTGAATTGGGGTAATCTCTGAATAAGGACTTTCAATGGGATCTGGGAATTTGGTATTAAAACGCTCTAGTGCCAATTATTATAAATATTTATTTCAATTAATGTATTCACTGAGAGTGTATAATTAGTTATATTCTGCATGTATATGATTGAGCATCTTTAAATGTGCTTAAATTAATTATATCATTCAGTTACTATAATACAAAATTATCCATTTAAAACTACATTACCATATATATTTTAAATGTTTTTGTTTCTCGAATTTCAACTCAGTGAACAAAGTAGACGATTTCTGTGGATAGTCCGTGTGCTGCTGGAAGAATTCGTGGAATTTTGGAGATTTGCGTTTTGAAAGCTATATTTTAGGAAATACAGTGTGAATAGCATTTTGGATTGCGGTAATCTCTGAATAAGGACATTCAATGAGATCTAGGGAATTGGCATTAAATACTCTAGTACCAATTATCATAAGTATTTATTTCAGTTAATGTATTCACTTAGTGTCTAGTTATATGCTGCATGTATATGATTGAATATGTTTAAATGTGCTTAAATTATAATTATATCATTCAGTTACTAAAATGCAAAATTATCCATTTAAAATTACATTACCATATATATTTTAAAGGTTTTAGTTTCTCGAATTCCTACTCAGTGAACAAAGTAGACGATTTCTGTGGATAGTCCGTGTGTTGCTGGAAGAATTCGTGGAATTTTGGAGATTTACATTGGGAAAGCTATATTTTAGGAGATACAGTGTGAATAGCATTTTGAATTGGGGTAATCTCTGAATTAGGGCTTTTAATGAGATCTGGAAATTTGGTATTAAAATTCTCTAGTACCAATTACTATAAATATTTATTTCAATATTCACTGAGAGTGTCTAATTAGTTGTATTCCGCATTCACATGATCGAACATGTTTACATTAATTATATCATTCAGTTACTATAATGCAAAAGTATCTATTTAAATACTATATTACCATATATATTTTTAAAGATTTTTGCTGTTGTTTTGTATTCAATTAATCATTTTTTCGTGTTATTTGTCTTTGTTATCAAATAAAACATGATTAGCATTGTGTTTTAATAAATTTTAATACTTGTTAAACTACCGACCATACGCAAATAATTATTAATTAAAAATTGAGTAGTTAAATTGCATATAAATAACATTTGAAACAATTTTTAATTTAATAATCAATGAACGATATTGATGTTTGATTTTTTTGCATAACATAACACATTTATTGCCGAATTTTTAAGCTTAAATGTTGTTTCCTCATGATTGATAATATCTTCAAGCATTGATTGTGTTTTTGCTAACTAAAACTCGTGTGCAAAAAATATTTAAAATAATTTCGTTGTTATCTAGAATAAATTTGTCAGTGGGTATTTCTTTCAAAAGTCTTTAATTTCTATCAGAGAAAAATATGTAATTTTCAAAACAAGTAATTTTTTTCTTTTAAAAATAATGTCACATTTTAAATAAAAATAACGTGTCATCATTTTTTTAATATCCGTTCCACTTCATAATTTCCAACCAAAAAAGTGCAATACAGGCATTTATCCAGAAAATTAAACATTTTCTTTGACGCTTTCAAAATACTTTCCCAAACGGGTCCCTATGTTTAAAAAACATATTATTCTCAAATCCTAAGAAGCACAATAATTTGCTTGTTTCGGCTACAATGCCCTTGTCCCATTAAATATGATACATACATGAAAAATGATTTCACCGAACAAAAAGCAACAGCACTGGGGGCTTAGAATTCAAGAAATCTTTATATTTCTACACAAAAGTCCTTGCATTTGTTTCCGCTTTGGCTGAGACCCAATTTGTTTTCCACTCCAAAAAGTCGGAATTGTTAGAATCCTCCTCCTCCTCAGTTTCCAGTCCACTTTTTACATGCTTTTATTTTATCCTATACATCGCTTCCTTTCGCACCCATAACTTCTTTTGGCGTCTTTTTCGTCATGCCAAATCAATTCTATACTGCGAAAGTAATTGCCTGCAGCGATATATAATTTCTCTACCCCCCTCACCCCATCCCATCCCCACACATCAAAGATAAATATTACTTCCCCCTTAAAGTATTATTCATCAGATTCCGCCGCTTCAAATTAGTCTTGTAGTATAATCGAAAAACGAGAGATATCTCTTCCCCCAAATAAAACTCCTTCCATTCGCCCCATCACAAAAGCTTGTAATTAATTTAAAGATAAAGGGAAACTTCTGTGACAAATTGGCGAGTTTTATTTTGAATGCGCGGTCCTCATTATGCTGTCAAGTGCGGCTTTTCCGAATGAAAGATCAGTGGTCGTCATTGTTTAAAACGTTAATTAATTTCTACAGAGAGGGAGTAATGAGGACAGGACAACACGATCAAGGAGAATGCGACTTGGTGAGCGCGTTTGAGTAATGCGATTTATCGGTGTTTAAGGGAAAAGGAATTTTTTAAAAGAGAGCTTTTCACGTGTTTATAAATGTTTGATGCGACGATGGGCCTCTTCAAAAGAACATACTTTATTTGATAATTAAACGTAATTAAACGTTTCAAGAGTATGAAAAATGAATAACATAAGTTTAACATTCATTGGAAAAGTTTTTGGTATATTGTTGAAAATTTTATTTAATTTCAAGTATAAAAGTTATTGGAATATTGTTGAAAATGTTATTTAACTTCAAGTATAAATATTATCTGACGATTGGTGTGAAATAGTTTTATATTGTAATTATTTTAGACAGATGTGTAATAATTTTATTGTATATTAGACAATTCAGTAAATCATAATAAATTTTAATCTAGAATTAAATACTTAAAATATGTCTATATAAGACCATGGTATAAGATATATATTTATTTTAATTGTTGGATATTTGAAAATAAATTCATCTATATTGTAAATTTATACCGGTGTTTCACCATAATATGGGACAGCAAAAACGCGAATTTTGGTTCAACGTTTTACCATAAAATGGTGTAGCGAAAATACCGAGTGTTGGTGCAACGTCTCACCACTATATTGTATCCGTGGCAGCACTATATAATGGTGAAACTAAGCACCAAATAATGGTTGCAGCTAAATAGGTACCAAATATTTTGGTGCAAGGTCGTACTAATTTTTAATCTCTCTAGATAAGATGATAAGAGATAATGTCGTATTAATGTGAAATCTGTCTAGATAAGACCATGGCATAAGATATATATATTTATTTCAATTGTTGGACATTTGAAATTGGATACATCTATATTGTAAAATTTTACCGGTGTTTCACCATAATATGTGATAGCAAAAACGCGAATTTTGGTTCAAAGTTTTACTATAAAATGATGTAGCGAAAATACCAAGTTTTTGTGCAACGTTTCACCAATAAGTTGTATTCATGGTACACTATAAAATGGTAAAACTAAGTACCAAATAATATTTGCAGATAAATGGGTACCAAATATTTTTGCAAGGTTGTACTAATTTTTAAATGTGTAGGTAGACGTTATTTAACTTTTGATTAAAAAGTTTGTGCAGTGAAATGACCTAATGAGATACAAATTCAGATTGAAATTTTATGTGGTTGAACTTAACGGAATTACCAGAGAAATTGCAATCAGTGGCATTGATAATATAAAAATAGTGTAGAAAACCAACGGTTGATGATATAAAAGTCTAATTACATGTTCATCCAGCTAAATAATCCTAAATGTTGTGTGCTGAGTTTTGTTTTTGTATTTTTATAGTAATCTTACAGAAACATTTTAAAAAAAAGAAAGAAAAAAGAAACCCGGCTGCACTTATCCTACTTTAAACTATATAAAAATTAACAGTTTATATAAAACTGGCACAAATTTAATAAAAAATTGGCTTTTCCAAAAAAACTTACAAAAAAAATACTTCTAAGACAAACTAATACTTTTTTTCTTGTTTAACTAGTGTAAACCGTAATCCTGTTAATCTTATATATAAAGCAGAAATCTCCAAAATCTGTCCGGATGTGTGTTTGTTTGTTTGTTGGTTTGTCAGTATATTATAGGTTCCGTAACTACACAACGCAGAGCTTTGAAATTCACAGAATAGTTAGTTCAAAAAATAAGAATTTTAACGCGACTATTTTCAAGTCTCTACGATGTTCCATTCGAATGTTATGACATTTTTTAGCGTACGTCATCAAAGTTTCACGAAGTGGCAACAGTAAAATCAGTTAAAATCAACGGAGAAAAGCGAAAATATAATATAACAAAATTATAAACCAATTAGAATTCCGATATTTACACGGAATACTCCATAACTACAAAACGTAACTTTATAAAATTTATAGAATACTTTACTTGAAAAATTAGAAATTTTTTGTGATAATTTTTAAGTTTGTACGATGTTTCAATCGTATGTTATAACTATTTTAATGGATTCCATTGACTTAACATGGATGCAAATATCGTTTGCAATTTAAAATAAAATTGTTCGTTATTGGCAATATAAAAACGACGTCATAGGTTTTGTTTGATTTAATAATTATTGAAAAATGTATATACATTGGGCTTTTTGCTACAATACGGAACCATTCAAAAATTTAAACTTTAGAAAGCTTTAGAAATTAAAACAACAGAATTTTATCTTAAAGAAATGGTTTAGAATTGTATTAAAATGTTATAATTGTTTTATCTCTTTTGTTTTATACAGGTTTATTGTAAGTATATTTAATTATCTTAGATCGAACTTTAGAACAATTCATCCAAAATGCGAGTAATTTGTGTATGAACGTCCATTTTATTTATTTGAAAAATATTTTATGCAAGTATTTTTTTTTAAATGTACGAAGCTTGGTTTCATTGTGAATTTTCAACTCTATTAGACTTTTTAATGTTATTAAAGAATAAAATTTCACAGATACCAACTGATAATTTAGAAAATATTTTATTTAATGTGTCAATGAATATTTCCTTTTAAAACATTGAATGGCGATCATTAAATATTAAATGTAAAATTATTGAAAGTACATGGTGAGATTATAATATGCTGCACCGTGTGCTAAGCTATCGCGAAGTTATAACAGTGTATTCTTTGGACGAAGTGCGCCTTGGCTGTAATTTGCTGTGGAAACTTACTAAATATTTGTATGACAGGTATTTTTCGATGCGAATTCTAAAATAACAGTATCACAAAATCAAAATTTTAGGAAAAAGTGTTTAACAAAATGAGTAAATACCGAATTTTTAATACATTGATCCGTAAATAAAAAAAATGAACTTAAAATTAAAATAGGTGGTTATTCTTCTGTAATAATATTATTCAAGGGAATTCTTTAAAACATGGGCAGGGCGTAGTAAAAGAAAGTTGTGTAGTATTTCAAAACATACTATTTTTGGTTGAGTATTTATGCTGGGCTGTTAATTTTATTCTTACTTTGATAAAGAATTTGAGGCAGTTTATTTGCAAAAAACGTTTAGGTTTATTCTGGCTGCAATTTACATTCTTATGTTCTGCATTATTGAGGACAAAAATGCAAACTATTAATTAGATACACAAGTTGTTGGTCGAAGATATTGCAAAGATGTAGCCTAAACGATACAATGGAACGGGCATTTGGAAATAATCAAATCAAAATTGCAATACTGGGAACAGGGAAATTCGGAATGTTTGAAAGTTAAATCATTTAAGTTCTTTGTTAAATTTATTAATTTGGTCAGCTTTAAAAAATTATGTTATCTGTTTCTGCTGCTTTTTTCACTTCCATGCAGCTTCAGAACATTTCAATATCGAAATTGATTCAGAAGTTTAATTAAAATTCACGCTTGAAGTTATTCCTTTAAAACTGCAATTTAATGAAACCCTCCTTGATGAAATTATTTTTAAAAATAATATAAAAATGAAGATCATAGCGCTTAGTTTATTATTTAATTTAATATTTTTTTCATTAGATAAAAAAAATCATAGCTTTATGTAAATAATTATTCATATAAAATACCTGTTATAATGCACATTATCTTTCAATAATGATGACAACAGTAATTAAAATTTTATCGATTAAAGTAAGCACTGTAAACTAAAATATAATTATAGTCATTTCACAAATAAATTGCGGCATCCGTGTTAAAAAAAATCGGTTATGTACAGACCGCGCTGTATTGGGCCCCTACTCGGTACAAGGTTGAGAGGGGGAGAGAATAAATGGCCTACAATGATTGAAACGGCCTTCTTTCCTTTACACGATGGTATGTCATTTATCCATATAGGCTAATTCCACGTTGAATTAATGATAGCTGTACACTTATTTTCACCTGGTACAAACGCAAAAAGGGGAGGCTTAAAAATCGGCATGTACAAAACGTCTGACTTTCGTCTACACAATAGTATATTATTTTATACCCATCAACTTATTCCACTTGGAGTTAAGGATTTTAAAAACGTCGTTTTTTATTATGGTATTTAATGTAACTATGTATACCTATACCGAAAAGAAATTCATATTAATTTCTAAAAATATTTTTGTGCAGGAATGTTTAATTTTTAAAATTCCATACCTTATGAGAGATAAACTAGAAATTATTCGATTTTTATCGGTGTTTTAGCAACCAAGTAGTATAGAGATATTTTTACTTTTTTTTAACTTCTAATTTATTAAACATAAAAATATTTTAAATTATAAAAAAAAAAAGCTTTATCACTTTTTAAATAAGAATTCTAAAATGGTATATGCGATTATCCCAGGCAGGAGAGGAAATGTATATATTTTCAGTTATTTGTCGTTATTTTATTTATTTCCGTGCGAAGAACGGGTACTTTTGCTAGTCTATATATATAAAAGCGAAAGCCACTGACTCACTCACTGACTGACTGATTGATCACGAGATCTCCAGATCCAAAAGCCCTACAGTTCTAAAATTTAGAACACAGATACATCTTGGACCCTAGGGGTGCACTAAGAAAGGATTTTAAAAAATTCGAATTCGAACTGCCAAAATAACGATTTTTAAAAAACCTCTCCATAGGATTAACATGGAGAACATGTAACAATGTAAAATATAAAATTGAAACAATGGAAAATTTTAATAGTATGTAACCTATGAGGAGCAATTTGATTGGCTGATGACTAAATATCGCCAAATTGTTGCCAAATTAATAAAAAAATATCGCCAAATTAATAAAAACACCGCCAAAAAAATAAAAATTTCACCAAATGAATAAAAAATTTTACCAAATTAATACAATACCGCCAAATGAACTAATGTATGAATATTAATGTAAAAATAACATAAAAATGGCGAAATTAGTGTTAAAAAGTGATAAAATGTCAAAATGGTGAAAATATGATTGGACAACTGGATATTCCGTACTACAATTATGAAAGTTAAATTTGGCATAGAGGTACATTTTAAGCCAAAATTGCTCACGACAGAATTTTCTGGTAGTAGAATTAAAACTTCGAACTCTAACTGCCAAAAGTAAAAATCCTCGCCACTTATAACTAATTCTCTAACTTTTTGTATACCCAGGAAGATGAAATTTGACAGAGTTGTTACTTATATCTTGCATAGAAAAAAAGGGGGGGGGGATGATTTAACTGTGAAAACGAAAAGAAAACGAAAAATCCCACATATCATTCATGCTACGACCAAAAGTGCAAGCCAAACGAAAAATAAATTATCAAACTGAAGAAAAGTATACAGTATGAATAATATAATTGTTCAAGACAGGAAGCCCATCGCTAAATAAAAGTTTGTAATTTAGCCCCCGTGCACTCAGTTAGTTTTGTGTTGTCCATTATTTATTAGTTTACCTGCCGAGAGGCCAGTTATGTTACCACTCTACCTGTGAGTGAAGTTCTGTAATAAAGTTAATAAAGGCAAAGTAGCAAATCTTTCAGTTGAGTTCAAATTTTAAAACACTTTGTCGCCCTTGGATGTTAGTTCGCACCACGGGTCGCTCGGCTTCATGGGCCCGGTGATCGCCGGCGTCCTCTCTGTTGGGTTGGGTTGCCTTCACGGCTGTCGAAGCTTCAGTTTCTGTGAAACATCTCGCTGTATGCCTTCGGGCGGGCCAGTCGTACAAAGTGGACATAGAAAGGGTAAGGTATCGGGCAGTGGACAATAGGTACAAGCCACACTGTACCGTAATAATTGGTTCATAAATACTTTGAACCCCACGTGGTAGGAATGTCAGTGGGAGAGTGTATAAATGGTCAATCTGGTTGACGCGGCCTACCTTTCTCTACACAATGTTATGTTATTTATCCACGAAGGCTGATTTCCCGTAGAATTATTGGGGTTCCCTTAATGCGGTATAAAGATCAGAGGGGAAAATGGTTTAACAAACGACCTTATCGACGTGATTCACTTTCCTATACGACGGTAGATCATTTATCGCCAATAGCACGATTCCCCGGGGAGTAACAAGAACAAAATCGTCTGCAGTTAAGGGCGACATTCCCGTTGCGGGGTACAAAGGTCAGAGGGAGGAATGGGTTAATAATTGCCTTGGTCGATGCGGCCTACCTTTCTTTATATGATGGTATGCCTATACGATGAGTTATGTGGGCGGAATCGAAAACTGCTGTTGTGGACTCCTCCTCCACGTGGTGCAAGTGTCAGAGGGTGAATCAATTTGCGTCCATTGTCTGTAGGATATGGTTTCGATTTTTTTTAAAACAAAATTTAGTTTAGCAATGCAATAAAAATTTGATTCTGAATATTTTTTATTTTAAAAAGTTCAATATTAAAAAAGTGCGGGGGCAAAATCCGAAAAAAAGTGTTGTGGCTTCCCCCCCCCCCCCCCCCCTCTGCATATTGATAGGCCTTCAATAGAAAAAATATGAAAATCTTGAATTTGGCAGGTGAACCTTTTAAAATAATTTTCTTTTTTTTTTCTTTTTATATTCTCGCCAATTTTTGAAACTTAACGACAAATGTTGACATATGTGTCTAATAAAAGTTTTTCGGAGATAATTATTATTAACAATATATGAGTTAAAGGTTAAAATATGGATGTTAATCAACGGGAGTAAGGTATACATATATCCAAATTATTGTATAGTCAACTTCTCCATGTTATCAATCTTTCCAGTTCTTGCAGGATCTTGATAATAAAATTTCGTTGCAAATTGGAACTTTTAACACTGTGGTACCCCTTGATGGGTGAGAAATTAAGAAAATATTTATTTCGCTCCTAATATTGTATTTGTATCAATTTTGTAACTTATTTCCTTCCCGTGCGTAGAACGGGCATTTCAGCTAGTAAGGCTATATAATCCTAAATCTTTTTTTATAAAAAACCTCTCGCCTCTTTGTGTACGGTAAAATAAAACATTAACTGTGTATTATATTTGTAAAAAAAGTTTTTGTACTTAAAAAATATAGGATTAAACTGTAAGCATTTAGTTTTGCTTTTGAATAAATCAATCATTTTACAAACCTTTAGGGGGAATTAGATCTTCTTATATATCAACCGATTTTTACATGTATTTTCAATAGCTTCTTGTTCGTTTGCTGATACTTAAAAAAAGGTTAACATACACTTTTAAATACAGTTGGCAATTGTTTAATTTCATTAGGTTACCAAGATCAATAAAAATGACGAAAGGTCTTTAATATTTATACTATTTAATCATTGATATACTTCGATATTTAATTTTCGCAACGCTAAGCCAAAAAACAAGGAATAATATCATCTTGACAAACCAGCCGACAAGAAACGAACGCCTGACGGAACTGGAACTTATATACTCCTACATACTTCCCCATGTAAAGCCGCGCCCGTAAATCATATACCAGAACCCGAACTAAATTTCGCAAAAAAATGCAACTAGTATAGGTAGAACCGTCTTAGTGCGACCTTTAATTTAAAACTGGGATATGACGTTTTTTAATTTGCATAAAACTAGTCATTTTGTCACTTTTACAAATTATGAAATACACAATTTTAGCTCATGCTATAGCATTCAATGTCCGCAATTTATCAGCATTTATAAATTTTAATGTCAACCCGTTCATGTATCAAACCGAGCTAAAAAAAAATGCAGATCAGCTTTTATGCAGGATTGGGCAATCCAGTGCAGTTGGCGTGGTAATTTGATATCACAACTTTTTCAGCTCCGATTTAAATATATTTTTTTAAACAGGGAAAGGACGCTTAGCTTGTTTTACACTTTTAAAGTTTCTTTAGGGTATCGTTGATATACTCTGATTAAAATATTAATATTTTATTATAATTTCAGGACATATTGGTGCAGAGAAAAAAAACGAAGGTGATCCAAGTGGAGGGATATTGTAGAAAGCAGATAATAAAGTAGTATGTATCATAGAAATATACATGATCTTGGGAGACCCGAGCCTCAATTCATAATTTGTTTATTAAAGAATTCAGACATACCATTTTTTATATTATTATAACATCTTTTTCTAAACAATAATCAAAAACAAAAATATATTAAAAAAAATATTTTTGTTATTTTTCTTTTTTTTAAGCTTAAAAAGACTTGTTTTAAAAACACTACTCCTCTTTTATTTGTAATGTTTTTAAAATTTTTTAATTGATTAAATAACGTCAAAATACGTACTATAAACGTATGTATAGACTTTTGCAGATTTTTGTTTTAATTGTCTTCAAAAAATTATTTTGACTTCAAAACCCAAAAAATATTTAATTTTTTGAGTTTAATAATTTGTAAAAAAATAATTTATAACTTAATTTAAAAAAGCTAAACGTACGTTTATAAAAAAATATTAGAGCTTCAAAAAATATTGACAGTTTAGTTTTAAGTTAATTATTAAAAAAGCCTTAGCATTTTAAACGTGACCAAAATTAAAAAATATATATTTTGAGTAAATGACGATTGTTGCAGACGAAAAGTCTGTAGAGAGATGATATTTGGTACATAAACATCTAAAAAAACATATGTTATGTTTCTTTTACTGTTTCAAAATTTTGTACACACCTTCTTAAGTACGTTTACCATCGTTTTATGAAAGAATTGCAATATTTCCGGATTTTGGGGCTCGGGTCCCCCTTAAAGTTAATCTTTCTTCCTGACAGATTTTGAACTTATGCTGATATAACAAAATTATACAGATGTCATAACAGAAATTTCGATATCTTGTTTTCTATAAAAAAAAAGTGCCCTTTCATCAATTTTCCATCTACCCTTTAATTATAATATGTTGCTTTTATTACTTATCTGATATATTGTACGCATTTCTATTCATAGTTTCGTTAAAAATTTATATACATATCAGTATTACTATTTACGGTCTATTACAAGGACCACCATCCGACACTCTAGTACAATGTAGTTCGTTGAGTGCCTTGTTGCGTATCATGTTCCCCAGGGATATAGTAAATGAATTGTGCTCAGACTCTGAGGGATTTTCTCGTCGAACAATGTGATTTCGATGGACACTAGTCTCTGAGATTTGATTTCCGGCTGAGTCGTATCGAATAGAGGTCACCCAAGGATCGCGTGTTTTGCCGTTCTTAAAGTAAATATATCAAGGCAATGGCAATTTCATTCAACTAATATATGGGATTTTTGGAAGATTTCACAGTATTTACATTGGAAATTCATTTCCTTAACAAACAAAACGAATTGGAATTGTTAAAATTAGTTCAATAGTATATTTTATTGACGAAATGTTTGTAAGTTATTATGTGCACATACATTTAAAAACTTTTTTTAAAACGTATTATGCATTCACTTTGAGATAAACCTTAATATATTTAATATTATATTAAAAAATATGCAATAAAACAACACATATTTACCGTTTTCAGAAAGTATAACGTTTTTATTACTTAAATGTGCTGTGTAATAAGATCTTTAACAACCTCTGAAGATTTTATAGCAACAATTTCACAGTTATACCTCGACCAATTCACCCAAAATGATAATGCTTCAATGAACACATACAATAAAAAGAAATAACCACACACAATATACGTATAATAAAAAAAAATGCATTTAATCGAAGGACACTTAATTTTATATACATTTATATCTATATATATATAAAGTAATAAAATAATTATTATACAAATTAGTTGTAATTAATCATGATCATGCAAATTTTTTAAAGGCGTTGTTTTCGAAATGTGTCATAATATTCCCTGTAAACTTTGAAACACAGCAGAAAATAAAATTTTAATCATGTATTTTTAAACTGTCCAATTTCCGATGTATTCAAACGAGAAAATACTTATCATCAATTAAATCTAGTAGCATTTCCACCATCTTAAAATTTCACGAAAATGTTATTTTAATTTATATAACTATGCAATTTCCATCGTAATATTACGGGAGTATTTAATCAGTAAACTTATGATGAATTCCTAATAAAGTATTAACGTAACGTTACCCTAATTCAAAATCTAAATTTTGGGCTGTAATTTACTCTAGTGCTATTGTTTTTTTTTTGTATTTTTTTCAAAATGGGTTATATTGTGTGATCTTTTCTTTAATTTACATCTATATTTGTAAAAATACTATAAATGTTAAAATGTATTTTAAAAAATAGGCGCTAACCATTGATGTTCTAAGGCGCACTATAAATGCAGCAGGCGTCCCACACAACACCGGCCAAAACAGAAACCAATATTTTGAGGGGGGGGGGGGGGGCTTAGGGAAAGCAAAATCGTAGAACCGATTTCGTCTTCCTATAGAATTGTGCTGAACTTTGCCTCAATACCGAATTTTGACTACTGAAATGTACAGCTACAGCATATTGTAGATTAAATATCAGCTTTAAGAAAATACATTTTTTACGACTAGTAACTTAATAAAACATAATAAATTTTTAACATTTTTACTATTGAATCTGCTTTTCGCAAAACATAAAACATTGTTTGAGGATTACGAATAAGATTAGGAGTGGGTGAAGGGAATCCGAGGGAGAACCTAAAACCGTTTTTGTGGTGAATTTTCAGTATGATAAGGGTTTTGCGCATGCGTAAACGTTTCTTGTTGATGAACATACCCGTCTCTATAAAACCTCTAAAATATATGTGCAACCTATTTGGTATCAACAAATACTTTAATTATAATTTGTATAACAAATAATAACATGCGTATTTAATTTGAGTTAGTAATACAGTAACGAAGTAATTAGAATTCTAGTAGACCAAGTATATTTTTCTTTAATGGATATGGTACCACACCATAAATCATCACCCCTTCACTCTCAAAATTACAATCCTATGGATTCTATAATCAATTATATTCTACAATAAATTCCAACTTATTTATAACATTTTCCATCGCGTACCATGCTACTCAACTTGACTTTCCCCATGTACTTTCTACGAAATATGGTAAAGCTAATCCCAGCTGCCACATAAAACATATAATAAATGAAATATATGTATTTAATTTAATATTTACGAATAACGTCACGTGGAGTTTTGGGCCCGTTGACAAGTCTTTCAAAATTAATTCTCACCTTGGACTTCATTAATCTTAGATTTGTCTTAATTTAAGGTAGGCAACACTCCAAGGGATATGCTAAATTCTGAGAATATGACAAATCGGTTTTAAATATATAAAATATATACACAAAATTATATTTTAAATAAAGCATTGGTACGTTGTACCAACATTTATAATCTATAGCACTATAAGTTCATGTGGATATTTCAAAAGCGTACAATTATTTATATTGCATTTACAGCTAATGCAGAAATATATGGGGTTAATTGTGTAAAGTTGGGCCTTAAAACTCAATTGTTGACGTAGTCGAATTTCTTTCAGGGAACAAATTGTGAAATTACGATTGTTTTATAATAAAATTCACTTATTTATTGGAAACATAATCGTAGATTTTTATTTAATTTTGAAATTTATAAATACTTTTAATAGTTATTTTTTAAGGTAACATACTACGATTTACATATGAGGTAAATTAGGTCATCAGCTCGAATTGTGAATTTTTTTATATAAAAATGCATTATTAGAGACTTTAAGTCCAATTAGTAACTTGAACTAAATATAATAAATAACAACCTTTAAATCTAATCTTAAAAAAACGCAATATATTTGATTATTAGTCGACTGTTTTTATCCTAGAAACAAGCTGTAATCGACCATTCGCCATTTTGAGAACTCAGCAATTGCATTATTTATTTCCTTCGAAATAGAACACCTGTTAATGTTATTTTGATTTGTTTCGATTCAGGAACTAATGATGTATTTACATTATTTTTAATTGGTTTCACATACGATTTAAACATTATGTTTCACCTTGTAATAAAACAAGCAACGGCGTCAATTTTTTTCCAAAATATATTCTTTTGATGACAGTTTATTTTTTAAAAAAACAGGTATTTAACTTCGTTATATTAATATATAAACTTTCTTGAATGTATTGCAGTTATTGTGTGTCATTTTTAACGAATGTACTATTCTGTAGCAGAAATAATTCGAAATCCCACTTTTCTCTCTTGGTAAATGTATTAAAATGTTTTTTTTATGCAAAGCTCATGGATATTAGTAAATATTTCGACTTTTCTAATTTTTGCATAGATGTTTTCATACAGCAAACTACCGTAAGTTATTTTGTATATTCCTTGAATTGTTGTTCGTGAGTTAAATAACCCAAACTAAATTTTTTTGCTGACATTTACTCGATTAACAGAAGTATTTTTTTAGAAAAAGAACAAAATCAAAACATAAATATAACAATGTGTAATTTATTATTTAATTTTTAAATAATTTATCCCATGACCCAAATTCATCCACTTTACCCTACCAAGTGTACAAACGGGACCTTACCGAAAAAAAAATCGAAAAATTCCTTAATATTTAATTTTTTTTTGCAATATACAATAACATTTAGAAACTGAATATTTAGATTAATCAATGTCGCACTGGAGCTACACAATGGGATATTGACAATGTTTTTGGATCTATCTTCAAAACAGTGGAATTTTAACACTTATCAGGTGAAGGGGATAACTTTTAAACTTGAACCCCACTCTTCATACTCTTCAACATGACCAACATAACATTTACCCTTTAACTGTGACACTTTCGAGCCACAGGTGGAGGAGGGGGGGATTTTTTTAAATGCGTGCGGCCTTAAGCAAACTATTAGTTAGCGGCAGAACAGGTAATTACAGGTCCTTCGAAAAGGAGGCATTTGACTAATTATTTATACATATCGTCTTTGGTTAGGAATAGTGTTGAGCTTTTCTTTAAATTTCTTTACTTCTACAACTCAGTGACTCCATTGAATCTGCGAATTTGTATGCTTTAAGAAAGCATTGTAAACTAACCCTATATCAGACAGTTACACACCTCCTATTCTATGACTGTCGTACTTTCACAAAACTATCATAAAAATTTTTACGCTTTAACAAGTTTACTACAGCCAGTGAAACTTTTTTGTTATGGAGCCACACGTAAAAGATTAAAAGAAGTTTTTTCTAGCTATTCTTTTCGAAGAACCTAATTGTAGCACTGATAAATAGGAAAACGGGAGTCGTAACCATCTGATTATGAGCTTTTATCTCTTATAATCAGGCAACACGGGCATAATCACCATATGAGAGTATTTTACGAATTTTGGAAAACTAATTTTTTATAAATATTAAGGTTCATAATGTACTTATACATAAATGTACTTATATCTTGTCAAACATAATATATTTTCTCTTACGATTTTTTAATTGTCTTTTTTAATAATTTATATTTAAAAACGGATATTTAAATACAATTTTGCTATTTTTATTTACAAAATACAATTAGTTTGCAGTTAGAGCTCTCGATTATCATTTATCAATATAAACATTGCAGTTATTTTGACAAATTCTCAAAAAAAACAATGCCATTAAAAATTAATAAAGCTAGTTTGTGTAATTTTTTGATTTACAAAGAAACGCTAATGCTATCTTATTTGACTTTTAAATTGCGTCGAATTGTTACTTAACATGGCAAAAACAGATTTAAATATTAACGTTCCAAAATGAATTTACAAAATATACACACGGCGAAGACAAATCTTTTACACGAAGCGGGGGTTTTAAGTCCATGGAAAAGATCCATAATATTTCCATTAGGACTACAAAAAATTCTCGGGGGAGGCTTTCGTCATTTTTGTCTGCTCCAACCCCCCATCCCCTGGAGTTATTTTTAGGTGCGTTCTCTCACGAAATAATACGTTTCATATTTCTATTTCGAATAAGAAGACGACTGGAAAATAATTCCAATGCTATCATACCAGGAAATTGTTTTACATAAAAGATAATGCATTTCAGAGAGGCTTTTTTCTCTCTATCTCTTAAGCACTGACGGGGAATCACTTTAAGAAATTGTTTCTTGAAAAGCGGGACGATGTGATCAAATTCTGATTAAACTGAGATTCTAGTCGTTTTTTTTTATTGTTGGAGAAAGACCCCCGTGGCAATTCGATCCATCGTCCTTTGTACATAGATATACGGCAGTTGCGCTATAATAGTCGACTCTGATGTTTTTCATTACGAAGCCAAGCAAAAGATGGATGCGTTTTCTTTTAAAGAATGCTAAAATTGCTTTTGAACTTCATTCTAAAGGTATGCATTCCGGTTTGCTTCATTGGAGGGGAAGTATTCGGAACAATACGTTTTATAGATGAGTAGGTGCATTTGGATACAAAGGAATGTTATTGTGTAATATTTGTTTAAGTTGTACTCGTTTAAAAGTCGTCGTTTCGAAAATAAACATGTTTGCTTTAATTGTTTGTTTTACGGTTTTATACTAGAATATCCAGTTTTTATTATTACTTGACATGTTATTTAATTTTATCATAACACAATACTTAAAATGTACAAATCTATTTTTTTTATAATATAAGCATAACCACACATATCTATTGTGCGCGCTGAAGCTGCAGTAACTAAGATATTGTGTTAATATAATACATAATTTGAAAATGAGAAAAATATAAATAGTATTTTATATTTAAGAATATTGTGAATAAGCCAAACAATCCAAATTGAAATTACGATAAAAATGGATTCAGTCATTTTATGTGGGGTAAGTTCAATAAACGCTGCCCTGAGTGTGAGCAAAATCACAAACTTGTGGGGGGGGGGGCACTTTGTGAGGTATGGCAATGAATTCTAAGCATTGTGGAAGGACAACTTGCTTTGCAATAAGAGGCGAGTAACTGTTTGCCGGACGGATCATTAGCAATTCTTCCCTCAAAACAAGTAGATTCTCAGATGGGGATAGGGTTAAGAGGAGTTGAAAAACTGAAAAGCCAAGCTGAAGACGATATGTATAAACATTAGTCAAGCGTCACATGTCCAACAATATGTAATTACTATATATATATATATATATATATATATATATATATATATATATATATATATATATATATATATATATATATATATATATATATATATATATATATATATATATATATATATATATATATATATATATATATATATATATATATATATATATATATATATATATATATATATATATATATATATATATATATATATATATATATATATATATATATATATATATATATATATATATATATATACAACCCTTGGAACCCCTTGACAAAGAAATTAGTCGGTTTTCCTTGCTGACTTTTATTATTTTACTTGTGTAACCAGCGTTATTCATTTATGTTATTATCTTATATGTTTGTCCTATTATCATGTCCCCGTCACCTGTATATATTTTCATGTTCCCGTTACGTGTCTATATATTGTTCCCGTTATTACGATTGTAACGCCCTCTACATATGTTATGTCTTTCCCGCTGCGCAGGAAAGCTTCAGTCATGTAACTGCCTCTTACGGTGATGCGTATTTAAGGTTTCGTTCCTCCCCGAGATTATTGTAATGTTAGGCATATGTGATTAACGATGTTTATGTTCAATCGTTGAGCAGTTATTTAGTCAATACGCCTTATAAATGGCTCCCCAACGCGGCGCAACACCGTAGGAACAGCAATTCCATGGCTCACTTTTTAGATTCTTCGTTCCGATTGATGAAAATGGCTAGAGCCGCCATTTTGAAGTTCGTTTCTAAACGAAGGAATTCTGTTCTTCAGGCAAGAAGGAATGTCATCGGATGTTTAAAATAAGTGTTATTTTGTTTTCTGTTCAGTGTTACAATTTTTTTTAATTTGTAGGCTAGGTTAAAGTTTTGAAACGCAAGGTTTCAGTTCGAAACGCAAAGTTTCGGTTTTCGGTAGACGTCCTGTTTACTGTGAGGAGACAATTTTGCATAACACGTATGATGTGTCTCGTTTGGAGTGTTATCTCTATTGATTTAAATTTAACTAGTCTTTTAAAATTAAACCGCAATGGTTTGCTGTGTTTTTCACTGAATTTGAAATTAAAAAAACCACCTTGGTTTTGTAAACACTGATTCTGACAATCGTATTCGCATTGCGAATTCAAATTCGTACGCTCGGAGAAAAGCAATTTTTCCCCCCTCCTCTCCACGTAACTGAGAGTGTTTTATTTCTGTTCTCTTTTATTTGAAATTATTGCTGGCCTTGAAAATTCTGATTGTGGGTTTTATTTATTTTATTTTGTTCTTTTTCGGGAAAAATAAAAGAATGTGATTTGACATGCAAACATAAGAAATAAATGTGTTCTTGAGAGTGATTCAGATTAGTAGATATTTTTATTCGCAGGAAGTTTTATTTGTGATAGTGCTTATTTAATTTAATTAGTGCCATAACTAATTATTAGTTATTTAATGTTGTTTTTAAAATTTATTTTGAAAGAACACTTGAATTGATTCCTCATTAAATGGAAATTGTTAATGCTATTGTTTTGATTTTATATTTAAGTACTTCATAGATTTCTAAATAATTTAAACAAAAGTGATTCTTCTTATAAATTTGTTCAATCATGTTAAAATATATTTTGGTATTCTGGTAATCTAATATTGAAATGGTACCATAGAAATAGTGCATTTTAACTAGAGATCGGGTGTTATACAGTGTCATCTACACTTGAAAAGATTTAATACTGCATAGTCTTATTTGCTTGAATAAATGAATAGTTGGAATGATTTTATAATGGTTTACAATAAATTTATAATAGTTTAAATAATTTAATATTATTTTAACTGATATTAATTGGTTTTCTGAAAAATAATTATAGACTATTTGAGTGCTAATATTTCATGGTAGGGTAATTGTAGTGAGTTTAAGTGCATTGAACTGTGAAATAGCTCTAGGACTTTGAGGTAATTATTTTGTGTGCCTGTTATCTACTGCCATAATCTGAACTCACAAGGAACTATTCTGAAATCCCACGATGGCTTTTCTCGCACGAGGAAAGAAGATTGACCTGGTCCGGCTGGCAATTGACCTGGACTTGGATGGTATTGATAATCTCAAAGTTATTCAACTGAAGACGAGAATTCAAGAGAGTGAAGCATATAAGGACGATTTAGAGTTTGTCCAAGCAAGGTTTGAAGAGATAATCGCTGAAAGAATAAAAGAGGAAGACCTTGAAATTGAAGATAAGAAAAGGAAGGAAGACCTTGAAGATAAGAAAAGGAAGGAAGACCTTGAAGATAAGAAAAGGAAGGAAGACCTTGAAGATAAGAAAAGGAAAGAAGACTTTGAAGCTGAAGAAAGAAAAAGAAGATTGGAACTGGAGTACGAAGAGCGGAAAAGAAAAGACGATTACGAATTCCAACTTCAGAAGCTGAAACTCCAGGATGAGGCAACACGATCCCAAGTTCCTCTTACCCAGAACGATGGTTTTCAAGCAGCCAAACCAAGATTGGACTTGCAGACGCTGATCCAGAGATTCGATTCAGTGACGAATGACATCAGCTTATACCTCGTTCTCTTCGAGCGACAAGCTCACAGAGCTGAGATTCCAAGGACTTTCTGGGCCTCTCATCTGATTGGGTTGCTGCCATATGATATTGCTCAGATAATTGCAAGAGAAGTCGAAGAAGTTGAACAAGATTATGAAAAAGTGAAACAGCTGCTTCTAAAGCGCTATAAGCGCACTCCAGAAAAATTTCGTCAATTGTTCACAAAACATTCGAAATGTCAAGAAGGCACTTGGACAGATTTCGCCTATGAACTCAGGAATTACTTTCAAGGTTGGATTACAGGTCTCGAGATAACAACTTTTGAAGAATTGTCTGATCTGATGGTTACAGACCAGATTAAACGCCGTGTTCCACAAGAAGTCAAAGAGCACTTCATCGATGACTGAACACAAATAAAGACTACTACAGATCTAGTACAAAAGCTAGATGACTACGAGACGGTTCGTCCAAACAACAGAAATGACTCTACGTCGAATACCAAGAAGTGGTCCAGTCCAAGATTTAATACTGGAAACTTGAGAAAAGTGGCGCAGAATCCAAAGCCAAGGCAAAATGAAAGAAATCCTAATCCAGAGAACAAGCCTGCCATATACTGCTATGGATGTTCCAGACCTGGTTTCATAAAGGCAAAGTGTCCGACATGCTCTCCAATGGCGAGAAATGAGAATTTCCCTGCGAATTCACTTACCATGTACACTTGCCATTCCAAGATGTCCCCTATTGCACTGATTGATGTGTGCATTTCCGGTGTACGAGCCAGAGTTTGTGCAGACACAGGTGCCAGCAGATCAGTCGCTGGTGATATCCTCTACAACCTGCTGAAGAGAAAAGGAGTGGAGTTCCAGGAGACTTCAGTAACCATGACTTTGGCAAACGGTTACCAAACTACTGAAGAGGCTTGCACAGCCACGGTGTCCATTGAGGTTGAAAACAAAACAATCATTCTGGATCTCCTTGCCCTTCCAAATGCAAAAGGAAATCGAACTCTCTTAGGAACAGACTTCCTAGAAAAGTCGGAAATTGTTCTCGACATAAGAAACAAAAGGGGGAACTTTTGTGACAACCCTCGCCGAAAGGTTTATTTTGGGAATGACATCACATCGACGTCTCAGCAACCTGTCGAAACTCTTCCCATCAACAGCTGTAATCTCCGTGAAGAAGAAGGCGAGAGCTTGAACATCGAGCAAAGGCTCCAGGTCAATAATTTGCTTCAGGATTTCGAGGAAAGCTTCAAACCAGGGGGAGAGAGCACTCCCTTCATAGAGCATCGCATTAATACGGGAACGCATGCTCCAGTCGCTTATCCACCATACAGAGTTTCTCCTGCGAAGAAGGAAATATTGAAGAAAGAACTGGATGACCTCTTGCAAAAGAAAATAATCGAAGGATGTGAGTCGCCCTGTGCTACTCCTCAATACGTTCCAGGTGATAAAGTGTATATGACCCTGCATCCCGTCAGCAAAGCTGCCACTGGACAATCCAAAAGGTTTATGCCAAGACGAGATGGACCCTATGTCATCCGTACACAAATATCACCATCCACATTCGAAATTGCCAGCCTGGACAATCCCCAAGTGTCCCTGGGCGTGTACCACACTGCTGCCCTGAAGGCCTACACCCAGGACCCCATCGAACGTTCTTGCAATCCGTTTCGAAAGCGAGGACGGCCACCAAACTTACCCAAAAGAACTGGTGCTGGCCCCTCGTCGGGACTACGTCAGAGCCAGAGGGGGAGGATGTAACCAGCGTTATTCATTTATGTTATTATCTTATATGTTTGTCCTATTATCATGTCCCCGTCACCTGTATATATTTTCATGTTCCCGTTACGTGTCTATATATTGTTCCCGTTATTACGATTGTAACGCCCTCTACATATGTTATGTCTTTCCCGCTGCGCAGGAAAGCTTCAGTCATGTAACTGCCTCTTACGGTGATGCGTATTTAAGGTTTCGTTCCTCCCCGAGATTATTGTAATGTTAGGCATATGTGATTAAAGATGTTTATGTTCAATCGTTGAGCAGTTATTTAGTCAATACGCCTTATACTTGTAATTTAAATTTTGTCCATTTTTTTATATTTAGAATTTCGATGATTTGGCTTGTTTACAATATTCTTAAATGTAAAATACTATTTAATTGTTTTCATATTAAAATTTTAAATAAATTTTAGACGATTACTTTTATTTCTTGCTATAGAACGAAAAATATAGAAAAATCATATTAAATATTTTAAAAGTTTGAATTATCCAATAAAAATGAGGCATATTTTATAGTATACAAATCCTAATAAAATATTATGCTACAATATCTTTCTGATGGAAAAAAATTCTACTTTCTTAACAGATTTGTGCAATGGAAATATACCCTACAACTTTTATGTTCTTAAAAAAATAGTTTTTTTTGTGATAATTACAAGGACATTTTTAAATGTATTGTTTTTATTTTGTTTAGAGCCATTTGACTGTAATACAAATGCAGTATTTTATTATAATTTTCACAAGTTCCAGAATGCCATTGAAAAAAAATATTCCAGAAACCTTTTCTTATTTACAATGACAAACTACTTCATCGTTCATATTCGCTTTACTTCAGAACCATTTCAAGGTATTTTATTTCTAATACTTCATCGTTCATATTCGCTTTACTTCAGAACCATTTCAAGGGATTTTATTTCTACTATTTCATCGTTCATATTCGTTTTACTTCAGAACCATTTCAATGTATTTTATTTCTACTACTTCATCGTTCATATTCGCTTTACTTCAGAACTATTTCAATGTATTTTATTTCTACTACTTCATCTTTCATATTAGCTTTACTTCAGAACCATTTCAAGGGATTTTATTTCTAGAAGTACCCATATTAATGTTAATTATGTTTTATGTTTTCTTAAAAACAAAACTCCCAAAAATGTGTACTACGTGAATACATTTTTTTTATTTAAATAAAAGAAGGTGTAAGATACAGCACCACATTCTTTTTTTAAATTTAATTTTTATTATTTCTTGAGACTGCTTTTATTTTTATGTTAAAAGCGAGAAACTGAAAATGACAAAATATATTTTCACTGCCGTGTCGCGAATTATATTATATTGTAGAATATGTTAAATTCGGATGCATGCAAATGTCTTTTTGATGATCTTTCCGAAAATGCTTAAAATCTAATTTATTATGATTCCTTATGTACGTTATTCTTTCAAATTATGTTCAAAAATCGATAGTAGGGGAATAGGATAAATCATATTTTAGTAGGTAAAATCAAATGTGAGTGAAATTTTGTCGTTCATGTATCAAATATCACTTATTTAAATGTATCTCTTTTATTTAGAATCTTTAAATATATCAACTTAGACAGACTCCAAAAATATGCTGGTAATATATACAATAAAGGTTTCCGAACACTCTTTTTACTTTAAAAAATTAGAAGTTTTTTAAGTAAGATAATTAACCAATTATCGATAATTGATCCCTGTTGAAATTTTTTTGTAGACACGTATTTTTAAAACTTGAATAATAATAATTGAAAATTTTTTAATACTTTAATAAATTTACTTTATAAATTTGTGAATACTTTTTAATAAATTTACTTGATAGATTTGTGAATACTTTTGATAAATGTGTGAATATTTTTTATAAATGTGTGAATACTTTTGATAAATTTATGAATACGTTTGTTAAATGTGTAAATAATTTTGATAAATTTGTGAACACTTTTGATAAATTTGTGAATACTGTTGATAATTTTGTAAATACTTTTGAAAAATTAATGAACACGTTTGATAAAATTGTGAATACTTTTGATAAATTTGTAAATACGTTTGATAAATGTGTGAATAGTTTTGATAGATTAGTGAATATTTTTTATAGAATTACTTAATAATTCTGTAAATACTTTTGATAATGTGTGAATGCTTTTGATAGGTTTACTTGACAAATTTATGAATAATTTTGATAAATTTACTTGATGAATTTGTGAATACTTTCCTATTATTTTTTTTATTTGTAGTAAATGTAAACAATGTATTCCCAAAAGCATTTTTAATGAGTTTTTTGTTGAATCTGCATGTATATGTCTAATTTTTAACATGGAATCTTTTTTTTTAATGTGAGCTGTTATCCGAATTTACATTGACTTTGAAAGCTCAAAATGTTGCGTTATTCGTATATTATTCATATTTAAGATTAGTGCAACTTTGTTTTTCCAAAAAGTTTACGCCAATCGCTACAAAAAGTATTTTAATTATGGAATGATATAAATAGCTAAAATCTTAATTTAGGTTACAATTACGAATTTTATGTCACAAGTTTTTCTTTACGAAACATCGAAACATTGTTTTGTACTTTTTGATGATTTTAAATCCTTTTAGACGATTTATGTCGTTAAAAAAGTAGTTACTTGTCGTCGGAAAGCCCATCTGGTTGGTTAAGTATTTTGCTTTAAATTAGAACACAATTTCTATCAATGTATTTAACATTTTTAGCACATACTTTTTACAAATTGTTTTTTAAATTACGTAGATTTCTCATAAAATACTTCCTACTTTTGAAACATTTTATGCATATTTTTTTACAAATATTAAACCTTAAAAAAACAGTAGTATTTAATTAATACGAACTTGTTTTGTATTTTGTTTTCGAATTTAATATTATAAAAACTGTCTGATTATCAATGGGTAAATGAAAATATAAAATCAATATATATTTGAATCACTGAGAATAGAATACAATTTAAGCTTTGAATAAACCTAAAATTCAGGTAAACTTAATTCTATATCAAATGACTCCATGTTATAGTGTTTTCAATTTTCCCAGCCAAATCTATTTATTATTGGCTTCTTTAAGTTACGCTTTCTTTATTTGTCTTTTTTACCATGTGTTAATACCAACCTCTTGAACAGTCATTGCGTTGCTTATCTACAATGCACTGCATATAATAACCCGCAGTTAATTGGTTATAATAGGGTAACCACATTTGGTAGGGAGTTACTTTATTGTAAGTTCTGAAGAAATGATTGCATTATTTAGATTTTACATTAATAATTTGAAAATTTGTGCGGTCTTTAAACGAATTAAAAGAAAATATTATTAAAATTGTTTTTTTTAAATTAGATTCAGTTCATGTGTTTACTTTTTATGCTAATATGCAAATATATTTACTTTTAAATAACTTTAACTTCGACATTGTTACACTAATATTTAATTTTAATATGTGAATGGTAAATATATATATATATATATATATATATATATATATATATATATATATATATATATATATATATATATATATATATATATATATATATATATATATATAAATAATATTGTTATATATATCACACAAGTAAATACATATAATGTATATGTTTTGCACATAGTGTTTATACAGTATGTTATTTATTATATTTGACTTAATACTAATCTAAATTGATTGTAATTGGTTTTACTAACATAGCAATATACAGAACGGCTGATAGGTATTTCTAACAGAATCAACCGTTGCAAAGAAAATACCGGCTTTTAAAAGTGTAAACTATAAATGTATAATATGTGAACAATATTGATTCAAAGAAACTAATATAAAATCATTGTAATTGGTTTTAATAACATAGAACTTTAATGAACGCCTGAGAGATATTTATAACAGAATATCCCGTTAAAAAGAAACAACCAGCTATTAAAACTGTCAATTATAAATTTATAACTTTTAAAAAACGTTGAAGAACATTTCTTCAATTAAATTCATATATTATATTATGCATTAAAAATCAAACATTTTATTTTTAAACACTTAACTCTCTATGATAAGATAAATTAAATATCTATATGAGTTTTTATCGTTAAAATATTATACTAACATTCTTTTGAAACACAAATACTTTTCTTTATATCGACATCCTTAGCTAATTAAAAATATTGTTTTCTTCATTTTCAACGGAAGTAAAAACTAAGAAAGTAATACATAAATCAACACATAATCGAGTCAAGTATAATGTATCAAACATACAATCTCAAACATTTAAGTGCCTTCTCTGGATCGTAAATGTTAGAAATATATTTTGAACAATTTATATCCTTTCTGAGTAATCTTTATAACATAAATAACGTTATCAGGACCCGATTTAGAACCCCGCATTGAGTAAATACGTGCGATTGTTTTTACTTGTAACAAGAATAAACCTTCCGATAATACAATATTTATCGTAACGGGAATAAAGGATTGAGATTGTCCATTGTGTATAAATAAATTCAGTGTGATGTTCCTTGTAAATTATATTATCTTCTAAAATGATACGTAGGTTGTTTATAAATAATTCAAAATATCTGTACAGATCTGCTATAATAAAAGATAATCTTAATTCATAAAAAAAATCACAGAAATTATTTACAAATATATGCATATTTTATAAATATAGCCATTAAATTAGATTTTATTTTAAAGGACTTATTTTCTAAAAAACGATATTGCACAAAATATGTTGTATTAATACACATATAGTTAGTTTCTTTGTGTACATGCACTGTATAAAATAGGTATTCAAAAATAAGTAAAATTTACTAATTTTTAATGCATTCGATGCGTAATCATGGCCCCGAATACATAAGTTTCAATTTTGAAACATACTTGTACTCAAAAATGAGTACACTGAATAAAAAGAGCAGATGCTAGTCTACATCGGATGCCTTCATACTTACAATTTCAAGACTTACCAGGAATCGAACACAGCTCTGCGGACACGGCTATTCACAGTCTTATCCGTTAAGCTACCAGGACGACGTGAATATGTTATAAACAGAAAAAATATTAAAAAGATGTGCCAAACGAATGGGAAGTAAGGTAATTGAGTTGTAATAACTCATTTTCTGTTTAGGAAATCCACATCAAATAATGTGGAAAACCATCTTCTGAACAACTATTTTCAGTTTGTCAGGTCGCTTTTTAAAAATGGCTTGAACAAAAGCTAAGATTAACAATATTAAATCACACTGCTTATTTTTGCGAAAGTACGATTACTTAAATTTGAGTACGCCATTGCTCATTTACGATGCAATTGAACTTAAAAAAACGAGTATGCCCATGTATTCATTTTAAGCACCTTTTTGTTACAGTGTGGAAGACGAGTATATAGAATAGATGAGTATATGAAAAGCGGACAAAAACAAAATTTTAGGTTTTAGTTATAAAATCGAAAAAACAAAGGCACATGTTTTATTCGTATGTACTTTTTAAAAACAATTCGTACCTTGAAATTTTTCAAACAATTCTTAAGCAAACAAAAACATGCATGCAAATACCGCAAACTGAAACCAAGTCATTACTTAAAAAAAGTTTGCGTTGTTTTAATGCATAACTTGTTTCGTAATTTCAAATGTTTAAAAAAGAAGCTCCCATGAATACATATCCTGGCAATTTGGTATAAATTATTATATAACGAGTTAAAGAAGGCAACGGGTCATTTGTCTTTCTTGGAAAACTTTCATAATTGTATAGCGGCGAGCTTACAACAGCTGGCGTATCTCTCATAATTATGATACTTTTGTTAGATATTTTCTTTTTGAACTTTTCTTAGGAGATATCAACCGAACATATTGTTAGAGAGATTATAGTTTTCATTTAACTATAACTTTCGGATAAAATAATAGCATGAGAAATATGTCCTTTTATTAAAGTAAATAAAGTATCCTTAGGTTATGCGTGTTTGGTTATGGAAAATAAAGTGTGTATTATTATGAATTAATTCGTCTAACGCTTAAAATGTGCCATAAGAAATATGAAAGAAAAATTGGTATTGTTATAGATTTTTTAGGCAATATTAATCGCCGACTACTTATTTATAATAGGAAACTATTTTTTCAATCTTTATTTTATAATGATTAAGGGGGACCCGAGCCCCAAAATCCGGAAAAATTGCAATTTTTTTTTTCTTCGTAAAACGATGCTAAACATACTTAAGAAGGTGTGTACAAAATTTCAAAACGGTAAAAGAAACACAACATATGTTTGTTTAGATGTTTATATACCCTTTATCATCTCTCTACATACTTTTCGTCTGCAACAATCGTCATTTACTCAAAATATTTTTTTTTAATTTTGGTCCCGTTTAAAATGCTAAGGCTTTGTTAATCATTAACTTAAAACTAAACTGTTAATAGTTTTTGAAGCTCTAATATTTGTTTTATAAACGTATGTATAGCTTTTTTAAATTAAGTTATAAATTATTTTTTTACAAATTATTAAACTTAAAAAGTTGAATATTTTTTTGGTTTTGAACTTAAAATAAATTTTTGAATACAATTAAAACACAAATCTGCAAAAATCTATACATACGTTAATAGTATGTACCTTGACGTTATTCAATCAATTAAAATTTTTTTAAAACATTAAAAATTAAAAGAGGAGTAGTGTTTTTAAAAAAAGTCATTTTAAGCTTAAAAAATACAAAAAATAACAAAAATAATTTTTTTAAATATATTTTTGTTTTTGATTATTGTTTAGAAAAAGATGATATAATAATATAAAAAAAATGGTATGTCTAAATTCATTAATAAACAAATTAGGATTTGGGGCTCGGGTTTCCCTTAAAAATTCTTATATTGGATTTTAAAAAAATAAATAATAAGTAACACTTAATTTATATTGATAATTTCTACTTTTTTTCAAATTGTGATCATATGAACGAATTCATATTTTTTTAAATACATTTTACATTTTTAAACTACATTACTGTGATAGGACTGTGAACGTATTGAAGCATACTTAAGAGAGACCAGAGCCCCAAATCCTAATTTGTTTATTAATGAATTCATATATACCATTTTTTATATTATTAGATAAAAAAATTCTGAACAATAATCAAAACCCAAAATAAATTTGTAAAGTATATTTTTGTTATTTTTTGCGTTTTTTAAGTTTAAATAGACTTTTTTTAAAAAAACACTACTACTCCTTCAATCTTTAATGTTTTCAAATTTTTTAATTGATTAAATTACGTCAAGGTATGTATTACATACGTATGAATAGACTTTTGCAGATATGGGTTTTAATATTTTTCAAAAACTTATTTTAAGTTCAAAACCTAAAAAATATTCACATTTTTTTATGTTTAATAAATCGTAAAAAAATAGTTTTTACTTAATTTGAAAAAGCTATTCATACGTTTATATAACACATATGAGATCTTCAAAAACTATCAACAGTTTAGTTTTAAGTTAATTAGTTACAATGCCTTAGCATTTTAAACGTGACAAAAATGTAACAAAAAATATTTTGAGTAAATGACGATTGTTGCAGACGAAAAGTGTGTAGAAATATGATAAATGGTATATAAACATCTAAAAAAACATATGTTCTGTTTCTTTTATTGTTTTGAAATTTTGCACACACCTTCTTAAGTACGTTTGGCATCGTTTTATGAAGAAAAAAAAATTAGCAATTATTTTTTATTGGAATTTGGGGCTCGTGTCCCCTTTATAACGATTAATTGTTGTCAAATTAACGTTTAAATGTAAGTTTTTTTTTAAAATTGTTGTACTTTGCTTAGATTGTACAAATTATTCTGAATAATGAACGATTTAACTCTATGAGGCTTATGAACGTCATATCACGTCCAGGGGGTCTCCAGTATTTTCATCAATACATCGAGCTTTTAAACTTATAAAAATACTCCTATGTATTTTTTAATTTAATTTTTTAGGTATAATTTAAAAGCGACATCTTTAAAATAATTAAAAATCCATTAAAAATTTATAAGTGTACGCCTGGAAAATATATTTAAATTTCCAAAAATTGAGTACAACTTTACAATTGCTAAAATAGCGTAAGTGTCATTTTGTTAAAACCGGGAGTTGGATATCCGGTTTATTATCATAAAATATGTGGTTATAATTCGTATCATATCAAAACAACTTTTAATGCAAATTGATGGCTTTTTCCGTTGAGCTTATGCGGTTTTATTCACGGAGTAAAGAAGAAGGTGGAGGTGCGAACAAGTCTAAAACCGGTTTGCAATGTGAAGTAAGCAATCGCTCAAAAAGTAGGAACTGGTGAAGTATTTGGCGCTATTACAAAGCACTACTTTGTACCAGTACTTGGCGATAACTTAATTTGAAAATAATGCATTCCTCGTAGGAAAACTACTGCAAACTAGGTTTGTTTGTTCCTAGTTTGGGGTTGCTAACTTACGTCTAATGAAATATCGCCAAATCATCTCCACCTTTTTCTTTACTCCGTGGGTTTTATTCGTAATAACGACGTGTAACTATGCTTAAACATGTAATATTAGTAAAAATTACAAAACATCTCAGTATGATATACATTAAAACATTGCCGAATAACGTCACATATTTTGTAATCAAAGTCATATGACGAGTTCAACACCCGAGCTGACACTCGACGCAACCTCAGTAAACTTCAGGACATAGGGTCACATATACTGTGGATATTTGTACTCGCGAAAGGAATTAATTTTACAACGCTTACACTGTTAAAACACGTACTATATAATTAGTTTGGTTTGGTTAAATAACGTCCCACTAGAGCTGCACAGTGGGCTAATGGTGACGGTGCGGGGTCTCCCTCGAAGGAAAGACCAGGGAACACATACACATTCACACACACAGGCATTCATACATGCACCTCGTTATTTTAGAACCATGGTCAGATGACGAGGAAATACCTGAACTGGCACCCAACGCCTTCAATAGACGTCGGGACTTTGGACCCCGATCAAATTTATCTTGCACCAGTCCCGTATACACGTCGTTAATTTTTGAGGATGTTCTGGACGACTTTTCTAGTATTTTGTAGCGAAGCTGGCAACCCTCCGATCACAAGATCAGTACTTTTTTTACTTTTCTTTGTCAAGTCCATCGCCTAGGATCGAACCGGGAATCCTTGGATTCACAGCTGACACCTTTAACCGCTCGGCCACGGAGGCCCCTACTATATTATTCGATATTCATAAATGTAGCAAAAAAAAATAACACATGTTAAAATAACATGTTAACTTAATTCAACTGAAAATCAAAAACTGATAGAGTACACATATTTGAGTTAATATTTTAAAACTATAAATTGAATAAAAGCAGAACTTGAAAAACGAATTTCGCATTTCTATGATTTTAGTAAATGCTATCAATAAAAAATATTACTTAAACATATATTCTAGCCATATGCCATAGCCAATTTTCATGGGAAACGCAATAATTACAACAACAAAAAATAATAGAGGCTTTCAATGTTAATGTACTTTTAGAATCTTGTTCTCTGCACATAAATCTTGTCCATTATATATCTATCTATATTTCATTCCCCTATTCTTTACTCTCCTACACACAACCCAGGTAATGCTATTTGATGAATAGAACCTTTCAAACTCTTATATTTATGGAATATAAGCCCGTCAATAAACGAGTGAGCCCGCCTTTCCTTTTTTCGACCCCCTTTTTCCCGATTTTCCCCTGTTTGGGTGTAAATCTCTGTCCAAATCCCCTAAGTGACTCAGACGAAAATTGTTCTTCCGCTTGTCCAAGAATACAAGGGGGAAGGGGACTTAAGCCCTCCCCCCCCCCCTTTCCAAGTTAAAATAATAAGAAATGGGCCACGTGATGTATTGCTTTAGACGATTTTATTCTGGGCCAGATGTGAGGGACAAATCTGTTCGGAGAACATTCCCGGTTGTTAGGAATTTCACGTGATCTTTCCTTATCTGGGCAGAAGACGAAAGTGTGCTGGCTCAGCAGTCCTGGATTTAGGGAAAAACCCCGTAAATGTACTAGACGGATTTAAAGAAAACTATTAAACTTACGCAAGCAGAAAATATTACATTGCATTGTATTGGTAGACGCTTTGCCCCTATCCAGATATAATTTAGTATCGGGATTTGAAAGAGGGATTACATTTACCTTTGAAATATTTTTTGAAAATACAGTGACTTGTTATGACTGCGAACCGTAAATAGATATTTCGAGAAAGGAATCAGTTTTGTATTTTCGGCTAAATTTTTATTGCAATTTCAAGCAGTTAAAAAGAGTTTAATATGCTTTTTTCAGAGTTGGTTTCTTTAAAATCGTTTTTTTTTCAGAATCTTTCAATAGTTAAGCCCTTAAAATATTAAAAAAAATTTCTTTTGAAAAGTAAAACATATTGTTTTACTTTATGAATTATACAATCACATTTTTATGCACTTGTTGTCTATTCAGGTTTACCTGCAATACATACATATTTTAAATTCATATTTTTTAAAAACTTTTTTAGCTAATTTATTATGGTATTAACTTTTAAAAAATAATATTTATATTACAATAATTATTTTTTTTATTTTTTATGAAGTATAAACTTTTATTAAAAATATTAATTAAATATGATAATTTTTATATTTCCCTTACCATGTAGATCTTAACATCCTTAGAATTTCTAATTCAAACTGGAACAGATGATATAATTTTATCTAAAAACAGTTTATAGTATTGATGTCTTATTTGTCCCCGAAAAATTTACACAATAATTTACCTAACCCGCATAATTTATGTCATTTTGGTAATTTGAATCGAAATACTAACTTTAAAATTAAGAAATCACTAAATAATGCACAACCATTAATATAATTAAATCATAATATTTAATATTAATTATATAAAAAAGTTTAATACATTTACGATGATTCATGTTGTCTTATTTTTAGCACTTTTAAGTACTTATTTTAATACGGATATACTCGGTTTTATCCACAGAGATCGTATAGTATAATAGAGTGACCATCACGTGATCAGATAACGTTTTTAGATAGGAAAGGAATTAACCAACCTGAGCGCCGCCATATTTCTCCTGGAAAATAGTAATTTCATGTCAAGTGAATTAAACTTTTAGAAAAATTCACTTTTTTTGTCTTTTACTTACACTATTCATGAGACGTCATCAAAGAATTAAACAAAATAATGTGATTTAATTTCGTGTTTTATCATGTATAAAAATAACATCGTATGCTGATTCGTTAAACAAGTGTTATTTTATTCATATGTAAAATTGAAGATTTAAAATAAATTATTATTAAAATTGATAGTTTTTTAATATTCCATTCATTATTTTAAGTTATTTAGTTTTCTTATATTAATAATTGTTGTTTGATGTTTTGTTTGTTTTGAATAACAAATAAAATTTGTAAAATAAATTCAAATTAGCTGTGTCTACTAAATGTCCTCTTTGTTTCCATTCAGTATTACAATTACAGAAATATATACAATTACTGGGAGAAATAATACAAATTCCGAGACACTCGCGCATGCGCACATTCGTACTCTAGAAATGAGGCGTTTTTCTTGTTGGAACAGAAAAATTTACGTCTTTGTTGGTGTGGTTTTATAGGGGAGGAGTTGTAATGTTTTTTTAATAAAAAATTTAATTGTTTAGTACTCACGACTTCCGTCTGTTTTAGCTGATATATGTTCACTTTCATTTCCCCGTCCTGCGCTATTGAAAGCTACCAAATAAAAGGAATAGGTCGACCCGCACTGAAGATCGTGCAGAGTGTATGCTGTTCTGTCGCCGGTGAGATGGGTCTCCTGCCAATGACTGGTGTCCATTCTGTGATGCAATATATAACCTGCAATGGCAAAATACATTAACCTAGTGATTAAAAATATAACCTGCAATGACAAAATGCATTAACCTCGTAATTAAAAATATGACCTGCAATTCCAAAATGTATTAACCTTGTGATTAAAAATATAACCCGCAATGACAAAATACATTAACTTTGTGATTCAAAATATAACCTGCAATGCCAAAATGTATTAACCTTGGGATTCAAAATATAACCTGCAATGCCAAAATACATTAACCTTGTGATTCAAAATATAACCTGCAATGCAAAAATACATTAACCTTGTGATTCAAAATATAACCTGCAATGGCAATATGTATTACCTTTAAAATAAGGGATTAAAAATAAAATATAATAAAACCGCATGCTGATATCTAATAATATTTTTAAAGATTTATTATTTTATTTCTTGAAATTTAATGCCTAAAATGCAGAAAATGTTTAACATAACTTTATCAACTATTGTATTGTATAGTTTATATCCGTCCAATGGTTACAAACGATGACGGAAGTATTTGAAAATGTGCTACGATTTTACACTTTTTAATAAACTACGAAATTCTTCTTAAACGTTCTTATTAGAATTTACAAAATGACTAAATATCTTGTTATTTTTAGCAAAGTTATTTTAGTTATGGATGATTATTGAAAAAAAAAGCTTTATTTTTACGAAATTGTTTACCTACTTAATGAAACAATTCGAAAACTTTGGTCTTTGAGTATCTATTTTAAACAATTAGGTAAATAATTTTCAATTGTTCGTTTTAAATGCAGTTGAATGCATTCTTAAAGTAAACGTATTAAGTAGGTATTGTCTTTCAGAATGCATTTATTTAATAATTGTAGTACTTCAAATAATGCACCTTGTTAAAACGCAAATTTAATTACACGAATACCAAATGCATTTGATTTGATGCGCAATATTCTCGATAGCTCTAGTTACATGTATCATCACATAATCTAATTTAATATGTTTTTGTATTAACACCGAAATAAAAGAAAACAAATATTTGAAAAACTACAAAACTACAATTTAATTATATTCGGGAAATATGGGAATTTTTAATACATAAATATATCATATTTTACCTGAAATTGGCGCATTTGGATGATTTCTTGGCTCCCAAGAGAGCTTGAGAGTTTTTGCTGTCGCAAAATATGTTCGCATAGAAGGAGCGTTAGGGCGATCTGTAAACACACACACACATTTTATTACATATTTTGTATTACTCAATATCTATAAATCAATAGAAATTCACTTGCCAATTTACATTTTTGAAAAAAAAATATCCTGAATAGTTTTTAAAGAATATTATTTTAAAATAATTAAATATGGATAATTCGGTAATATTTTATAAATTTGGACTGGTTAAATAAACTTGTCTTTCTTTTAAAACAAAATATAAAAATTGGTATTTTACAAAGTTTCTTAAAATTGTAAATACATTTCAAAAAGTGTCATAAAATCTTTGCGGCACAAACTTTCAAATGGCATATTTTTATTTCGTGGTTTTATTAAAAAGAAGAACCATATTTCTCTATATGCATATGTGTATTAAGTTGTTAACATTTAGAGGTTTCCTATAATTATGGAAAATAATACCTTAGCTATAAAATAAATGAAAAATAATAAATAATTGAAAATAAAATAAATAAAAGATAATTAAACATAATAATAAATTATTTTGTCCAAAATTGGTGTATTTTTAAATGCACATCTGACTCTTCTGCAAACTCGATATCTATTTTTATTTCATAAGAAGATATATTTCTTAAAAGCAAGTTAATAAAAACTAGGAATTTATGTTTATCCGTAAAATCTCACCGAAACAATAAATCATGTCCGGTGACATTTTACCCCGCATTTTTTTTAAAGGAAATCAAATCAACTCCAATATTTTAGGGTGACTCTAGCTTACATCTCAGACTCTTCCCATCATGCAGTTGAACATGTGTATCTTTGAAGATTCTGCAGCAGTGAAATATTGATACACAACTCTAAAAGAGTAAGCTCTATGAATTTGTGTTCGGACTTTTGGAATAAATTATGTGGCAACCCTGAGAATCTAATGCAATTTCCTATGAAATAAATATTGAACGCACAATTTGCATCACATAAAGAGTCAAGTGAAGTAAGTCCCACATAACACGCACAAATCATAATTTTAATACGGTTATTATACCTAATGTAAACTAAAACATGATTGCACATGTGTACACACTAAAACAATGTACTTAAAAATGAGTGCGTGAACCTACTCGATTATCTTTGAGTACAATTGTATTGTAAATGAGCGATGATGTACTCAAATTTAAATAACCACATGTTCTCAAACATCAACAGTGTATTGTAATATTTCAAATATCAGTCTTTTTTCCAAGCCATCTTAACAAAGCGACCTTACTAAATTAAGAAAGTTGTACAGAAGATGGATTTTTTACATTATTTGATGTCGATTGCTTAAATAAAAAAATAGTTATTACAACTCAATTATCTTACTTCCCGTTTTTTGGCCCACCTTCTAACCATGTATTATGTTTATAACTTCTTCATCAAGTCGCCATGGTAGTTTAACGGATAAGGCTCTGGAATATTGAGCCTAAGACTCAGCGTTTTATTCCCGGTAATTATTGGTTTTTGGTTGTAATTGTCGATATTTATTGAAAAGGAATTATGAAGCCATCCTATTTAGGCTAACATCTACTCTTTTTATTCATTGTACTCTTTTTTGAGTACGTGTCTTTTTCAAATTTAAAATTTTGTATTCGGAGACATAATAAAAACCGAATGTACTCAAAAAATGAATAAATTTTATTGTTTTTAAGTACCTATTTTTAACATTCTAAGCTCTATGAATTAGTGTTCGGAATTTTTGAAATAAATTATATGGTAACCCAGATAATCTAATGCAACTTCCTTTGAGATAAATATTGAACGCGCAATTTACATTACGTAAAGAGTTAAATGAATTAAGTCCCAAATACGATGCACATATCATAATTTTTACAAGATTATTATATCTGATGTTTGATGTAAACTAAAACACGATTGCGCATGTCTGCTATTTTAAAATACACGACCTAAACATACTTCTAAAGTCAAGTTGCATTTTTGGCTCTTTTATGTATTTTTTCTATGGCTAGATATATGGACTTGTTTCACTCGTGAACGCAATGCAAGATTTGAACAGATGGCCTAGTTGAATAATTCAAGAAGTCCCTGCATTCAGTATTTGTCAGAGACCAGTTCCTGAATTCGATTGGAAGGAAAGCCTTCCTATTGTTTAGGACAAATAAGGAATAAATATCCAGTTTAATTTATGGCCAATCAAAACAAATATGTCGTTTATAGAAAAACATTCAATAGCTAAATTTAATTTTGAAGGTATGTCTAAATTTATTTTGAAAGTTCTAAAATATATAGAATATTACGTATAAGTTGTACAGAATATTTATAGCAATACATACCATCATGTGTGTTATAAAAAAAAGAACAAAGTTAACCCAATGCAGTTAACCATCTGATGGATAAGCGAAATACCGGATATGTAGGTTTGGTTTCACTGCAGGAGAGTTTAATTTATATTTTCGACACTTTTCTCTCTCTTTCTCTTTCTCTCTCTGTATATATATATATATATATATATATATATATATATATATATATATATATATATATATATATATATATATATATATATATATATATATATATATATATATATATATATATATATATATATATATATATATATATATATATATATATATATATATATATATATATATATATATATATATATAATTTATTTCACTAGAGAAGTATTTCAAAAGTCGTCCCAATGCTTAAAATTAGAAAAAAATATTTCAAAGTAGAGATTTTTTTATGAACTTTTAAATTACGAGTATTGCTGGAAAACTGGAGATATGCGAACGGATATATACGTTTGTATCCGTCAGGTGGTTTAAAGGCCGTATATATACGTTCAGAGATATTTAGGTTTTTCTATTATGTACCCAATATTTAAAATCATGAAAATACTTCATTTCACATACTGCTTAGTGAAACGATTAAATCTTGTATCAAATCTTGTCAATTAAAATATTTTACAGTTTACACTTCTATATTTTAATACTTTTATTTATATACTTACTTTAAAAACGGTTTAATTAAGACATGCTACATTAAAGTTCCAACTTCAGTAATAGTTAATAATGAAATCAAATAGGATAGACAGAAAAAGTTTTTGCTATTTAAAATAATAAAAAAATAAGGATAAATTAGTTTACTATATTTCATCTCTTTATTGAAATTGAATAATAATTAGGACTACTGATTTTCCAAACAAAATGTAATAATCGTTCAAAAAAGTAAGGAAAACAAAATCAAACAAGCACCTTTTTTTAGCCATTAATCAAATTCCTAAATATTTTTACAAGTGGAATTATACAAAAAAAATGTGTTTCTTGGAACATAAGAAATACTTAATATTCAGAACATTTATTTTCAATCCATCAGTGACAGGAAAAAACCACCCACCACTTGAAAGGTTATGTTCATAATTTATAAAGATATGTACCATTTTTGTTTATTCATGTGCAATCATAAACGCTGAGTAATCATTATTTAGGATTATCTTTTGACATTTTTAAAAGAAAATCAAATTTAGTTTATGAAATTACTCAGTCTAAATTTTAGCTTTTTGTGTAAATGCTTAAAAAGATAAAAATGGGAAGTAAAACAATGTGTTATGCTTAAAATTGTTAACATTTTGAAAACTGAGTTAATCCGAGTTTACAACAACCTGGAATTGTATATATATATATATATATATATATATATATATATATATATATATATATATATATATATATATATATATATATATATATATATATATATATATATATATATATATATATATATATATATATATATATATATATATATATATATATATATATATATATATATATATATATATATATATATATATATATATATATATATTTATATATATATATTTAAATATATATATATATATATATATATATATATATATATATATATATATATATATATATATATATATTTAATAACATCAATCATGAAACAAACACACAGAATAAATCATACATATTCCTGCGAAGCGCTTAAAGCTGCATTAACACAAGGAACTGCAATATTTATTTAAATCAATTTTGAGTGAAAAGTTCATCCAGCCGGGAGTCGAACCCGGGACCTCTTGTTAGTAGACACATACAGACACACTACATACAAGAGGTCCCGGGTTCGACTCCCGGCTGGATGAACTTTTCACTCAAAATTGATTTAAATAAATATTGCAGTTCCTTGTGTTAATGCAGCTTTAAGCGCTTCGCAGGAATATGTATGATTTATTATGTGTGTTTGTTTCATGATTGATGTTATTAAATATATTCACGGTTCCTTGTGTTAATGCAGCTGTAAGCGCTTCACGGGAGTTCGTGTTATGTAGTGTGTCTGTATGTGTCTACTCTTCCGATCTGTGTTCTGAGTGAAAGGTTTCTGAAGGTTGGTGTCGTCCGGATAGCTCAGTGGTAGAGCACTTGTGCGCTAAACAAGAGGTCCCGGGTTCGACTCCCGGCTGGATGAACTTTTCACTCAAAATTGATTTAAAATATATATATATATATATATATATATATATATATATATAAATATATATATATATATATATATATAGAGAGAGAGATAATATATATATATACATGGTGCGTTCCATAAGTAATGCGACCAATTTTTTCTTGACGCGACTATACAATGCAGTGCCCTCTAATCTGCTGGGCTAGGTGGAGGGGGTTATTAGCTTTATAATTCACCCATTCTCATTCGGTTTCAAGGCTCCAAGCTGATGGAAAGTCAGGGCGTTCGTTCTTTGAAGCCCGTTTTGAGCTTAGTGTAACACGGCGCGATGGATGGAACAACGTTACGCTATCAAATGTTGTGTTAAACTTGGGAAGTCCGCCACCGAAACGTTTCTATTAATTCAGCAGGCCTTTGGGAGTGATAACTTGTTCAAATCAGAAGTTCGCAGATGGCACAAGTCGTTCAAGGAGGCATGATCAAGACCATGATCAAAACCTAGTCCAATGTCTTCTTTGATGTCAAAGGCACGATTTAAAACATCCAGGTTCATGTTACATCGGCTCTAAAGGACCTTCCGGAGAAGGCCTTGAAACACCACCTCCATAAATGTATCAGCAAAAAAAGTCAGCATAGAACCTTCATAATTTTTTTGAAATTGAAGGCTTTATGCAGGAAAACTGCAGTTTTTTTGAAGATCTATAAATTTAAAGGTTTTTGTTTCAATATCCTTCATAAAAACTGTAAAAAACCTTCATAAAAACCTGCAAAAAACTTCAATTTTTAATCACGAAGGAAAAATGCAGATATCTTAAAGGTTTTATGCAGGAAAATTAAAAACCTCAAAAAAACTGCAGTTTTTTGTTTCATTATCCTTTATAAAACCATCAAAAAACCTTAAATTATACAATTTTGATGAAGGTTTCATGCTGACTTTTTTTGCTGAGTATTTTGAGGATTTTTAACTAATTGTACGAATACGTCCAATGCATTATTTTTTATGAATTTGGCCGCATTACTTATGGAACGCACCATGTATATATTATTTAAATTGTATGACTGGATAATTCATAAAATTTCAGTTTGAGAATGAAGAAATTGTATCATAAATATTTTTGCAGGCATGAATATGTATAAAATTACAAATTTTGTACTTTTGCAAAAAATAATGTATTTTTAAAAACTAATATACACTTACCGAATTCTAAAGTACGAACAATAGCTTCTTCAGACGGTGGACCGGCTCCTCTACTGTTGTAGGCCTGCACAACAATACTGTACTCCGTATATCGATTCAAATCACCGACTTCAAAGTTCTGAGAAGACCCCTTCTTGAATTCCACGGGTTTGAAAGTATATGGCTCTGGGCTTCTTTGCATTTTATACCCAACATAGAAGCCATCGATGCTATTTTGATCATCAGATGGTGTCTGCAATAAATATACAATATATTTATTATTAAAAAATCCGTTATTAAATTTAAAAAAACTTTACAACAAACATTTTACTCTTGTATATTGCCTGTATTAATTATTAATAAATAAATTAATAATTCTTAGTCGTATGTTCATTCGTTTTCAAGAAGAATACAAATATTTTGTTCTACCTAATATCGTAAATTATAATTATAATATAAATATAATTGTAAAATATAATAGCTTCGTACATGCTGGTGATCGAACTCAAGCACATAGGATGCTTGTTCATGTCCATAACCACTTTTAAATATAGATACTCAAAAATAAGAAAACGTTTTCATTTTTTAATACACTCGATGTTTATCATGGATCCGAATACATGGGTTTAATTTCTGAATTAAAATGAATACAATAAGTAAAATAAGTAGTTGCTTGCCTACATAAACTGCCTTTATTAATCAATTTAAATAAATATCAGTAATTACAACCACGACCTACGGGAATCGAACCCAGATCATCCAGTACCTCAATCCAGTTCCCATTAAACTACTACGGCGGCTAGAATAAGTTATAAACAGAAGATATGTTAAAAAATTGTGGAAAAAAATGAAAAGTAAGATAATTAAGTTGTATTAACTTTAACTATTGTATAAACAATCGACATAAAATAATGTAGAAAACCATCTTCTGAAAAACTATTATAAGTTTTGACAGGTTGCTTTTTTATTATGTCTAAAAAAAGCCGAGAGTATTGATATTAAATCACTGTTTATTTTTATACATAAACAAATCATATCGTACCTAAAATTGGCGCATTTGGTTGATTTATTGGCTGTCACGAAACCTTGAGACTATTATTGAAATTTGAGTACGTTATCACTCCTTTACTCAATTGTACTCAAAGAAAAACGAGTAGATTCAAGTACTAATTTGTAAGTAGTTTTTTTACTGTTTAGTAGTATTCTAACATTGTATGCTCAGTATCAACAATAACTAGACTTTTTAATAAAAAAATTATAAAATTCCGATCTTAAATAAAAAATTTAACATATTATGAAAAAAAATCACCTCTAGCCTGAAACAGCTAAAAACCATTTATCTTAAAACGTTCAAAGTGAAGGTGGGTTGACATTTTTTGCTTCAAAATTCTGAGAAAATAAACTATTTTTTTATGCGACGCCATGTTAAGAGTGTCTAATCAGCATTCTTGTCGTTTTTATGCTCTTGATTTACGATGTTTAAAAAACTGGTATTTCAGACAAGACGGTTTTTCCTTGTTGTTGTATGTAATCGTCTTTAATCTCATAAAAATTTCATTTCACCCGTGTATGATTTTTTTTAAGTAGGTATTCTCATTAATTTTTCGCTTGTACATAGAAAACGCGGCACAATTCCATGATTAATTAAAATTGTAATAAAAAAAGACATCATTTTAGATCGATTTATATATACTTTATTTGTCCAGTGGAATGATTTCTAAATGTAGTTATCTGATATTTTTAGTTAGTAATATTTATTTACTGCCATATGAGCTGGGTATATAATTTTAAAAATAATGTATAATATTAAAACTATTTAACCAAAACATTCTTAGGTATTTTGTTAGATTTTGAACCTTTAAATGATATCCTAATTTGTTTTGCATAAAACATTGTTATATATATTCAAGGTGGTTAGTATAAAATTTCAAAGAAATTGAAGAAATGTAACATATTTATATACAATTTATCATCTGCCTATCAACTTTTAAAAAAGTCTATAAACATACATAATTTATTTCTTTACAGAATTGAAATATTATTTAAACTAAAATTCATTTTTTGGTGAAAACAACTTTTTAAATATGTATACAACACTGTAAAAAAATACTTAAAAATTAATATCAGAACCTATTCGTGTTTCTTTAAGTATAATGGCATCGTAAATGAGCCATGAGGTACTCAAACTCAAGTAACCGTACTTTCTCAAAAATGAGCAGTGTGATTTAATATTGCTAATCTGAGCTTCTGTTCAAGCCGCCTTAGCAATGACACCTAACAAACACTAAAAATAGTTGTTGAGAATATGTTTTCCACATGATTTGGTGTCGATTACTTAAATGCAAACTGATTTATTACAATTCAATTATCTTATTTGCCATTATTTTGACATACCTTTTTAACGTTTCATCTGTTTATAACTTCTTCACGTTGACCTAATAGTTTAACGAATAAGGTCTTGACTGCTGTGCCTGAAGGTATGCGTTCGATTCCCGGTAAGTCTTAGTTGTAATTGCCGATAGTTATTGCAAGTTTTTTTATGTAGGTAGAATATGTATTCAAGCGTATGTTCGTTTTAACTTAATTTTGAGTGTATCACTTTTTCAAAAATAACACTTATGTATTAGGAGCCATGATAAGCATCGACTGTACTAAAAAAAGTTAATTTTACTTATTTTTGAGTAAAAATTTTTAAAGTTTTAACGATGCACATTTTAACAGTAAAATAAAACAAATAAGATTTTTATTAAATGTTAGATTGAATATTAAATTACTTAGTTTTGTATACTTTACTTTGAATTAAAAAACATATTTTTATAAGAACAATGAATTTATTCAGAAAATATTTTTAACATATAAAGCATTTTTTCGGAGTGTGGGGATCGGATCTCTCTTACCGTAATTTTTTAAAACTAATTAAATAATATAATTTCATCAACATATTTTTTTTATTTTTAATATACCAATATTTTTTTGCTTTAATGGCTATCATACCAAACTCTAAACCATCACCCCATCACTTTCAAAATCACAATCCCATGGATTTTTCAATCGCTCCACCCCACGATCCGAACATCACACCCGCATATATGCCCTCTTACAATTATAGAAGAAAAAAACTCGCCAAAAAAAACCCGAACCATCTAAAAAGCGCAAAACTGATGGCCCCATGAAGCGAAGGTCCCCAAATAGTTCGTCCTCAGAGTGCTTTATAGGATTTGTGATATTCCGGCAAAGCGCACTGGCGATGCTGCGAAAAGGTTTTTACTTTGTTTACTTCTTTGGAATCCGGAATGGTGGATGTTGGATTTTAAGCCAAGATCTCTCTCTGGCGCGGGTGATCTTCTTAATGGATACAAAATAGACGCTCCCGACGAAATGCCGGTGATGGGTCATGTATTTCTGTGTGGAAGACTGCTTTCAACACGTATGGGGAGATGGGGTGCATGTTTGGAAAGGTGATGTAAAGGGCCGCATCAAGGTTTGGGTTTGGTGCGAAAGAACCAAGGTATTTTAGGAAAGACAATTTTGCAGAAATGTATTCTTTTCTGTATATATATATATATATATATTCACACAACTTAGAATTATGAATTTTCAAACGTTTATTACGGCTTTCTGCAAACTTGAACATTTGGAGGCACCTTCTTTTTACAGCAAACCCCTCAATTAAAATTTTATTTTTATTTGTTATCATTCATTACATTTGCTACATTTCTATTCTAATTTAACAAAAGTGTAATACTTAGTTTAGTATTTTTTTGTTTTACAGTATATATATATATATATATATATATATATATATATATATATATATATATATATATATATATATATATATATATATATATATATATATATATATATATACTGTAAAACAAAAAAATACTAAACTAAGTATTACACTTTTGTTAAATTAAAATAGAAATGTAGCAAATGTAATGAATGATAACAAATAAAAATAAAATTTTAATTGAGGGGTTTGCTGTAAAAAGAAGGTGCCTCCAAATGTTCAAGTTTGCAGAAAGCCGTAATAAACGTTTGAAAATTCATAATTCTAAGTTGTGTGAATATATTCTTTTTGATCAATCTTCTTAATTGTTCCTACCTAATATGACAGTATTTTCACTCAAAAATATATCTTCCAGATGACGTATGGATTGTTGGAGCTACCTTTCCCTGTCAACCAAATTTATGCTCAAATTATTAAATTTATTTAATAAAATTTACTAAAATATTATTTTATTTAAAGAAAACTTTAATTGAAATATAGCATATAACTTGGCTTTAAAAACAGAAAATTATATTTTAAATCATCACACTCCCCTTCTGTAACATCCGTCTCATCTGTTGCGTTGTCATCTATTGAGTAACGTTAGAACTACCGATTGGAGCTGCATCTTTCTGGCACCAAAGGAACACGTTTTTTTGCCACAAGATAGTATATAACTCCAAATTCCCCTAGGTTGGAGCTTCATCCTTTTTGCAGCAAACCTTTGAATTCTTAAAGTAAACATTATACTAACAAGTATTTCATATAAAAAGTTTTTAAAAAATAATCAAAACCATACACTTATTTATATGCAACATTAAATAAGTGTATGAATGAATATATTTTTTAAATAATTCATAGTAAAATTTTGTCTTATTTTATGCCGACTAAAATTTAATGCTGGCAAATTGATGTCATGTAATGTGTAAAAAGTTATTTACCCCAAGTTAAAATAATTTACTCAAACTTCATAGTGCGACTTCAAAATAAATTACTTGTGGAGTATTGTGCGTCTATTGTTAAAACACAATTTTTGTTTTCAGAGATTTATTATTTATAATTTTCTTATAAATTCTTTAACTTTGATAACTAATAGTTCTGGAAACAATAGACTTCCCAAACAAAATAAAAAAATATGTACTTCGATTTTAAAGACTTAATCAACATTGATGATACATTTGAAAAATTTTTAAAAAAGCGTTTGAACATAAATACATAACAAATTTACAGATTTACAAACAGAGAAATGCTAATAAGTCAAATTAAAGCAGCGACTTCGCTATATCCCGATCAAAAACTAATCAAATGTGATTGGTCTACGAACACTTTCCTTTTTTATAAACAACACTTCTATTTGTCCAAATTTTAAGAATTGTTGTTATGGATGACTCTTTTGATACATAAAAAAATCAACCACAATAAGTTTGATTCAATTATATTTGTAATTGCATTCATATTTTGAAAAGATGCTTGATTTCTGTACACATAAAAGCAATTACTCAAACCTTTTCAAAATCTAATACAATGTGCATTTATTTTGCAATCCCAGACTAATTTATCCAAACATTCCTTCTCCATTTTATCAAACCACAACGCTAATTTATCAACAGCACATTTTTCTATGCACTTCCTCGAGACAAAATCAATTCTTCAATAATCAATTTACTGAGTATCACTTTTGCAAGTTTTGATGAGTTAGAGTAATTGGAATTTCATGTACGCGTTCTACCTATTTTACCTCTGCTGAGCGAGATCAATTTTTATATCAAGTTTCTAGTTGCACAACTCCGTGAGGGTAAGCCCCCTATTTAGCTGCTGGCGTAAATGAAAAGTTAAATTTAGCTAATTAAGGACAGTAGCCCTGGAGCTAATATTTTTTTCCAGGAAAGAAGATATGCTACTAAAAAGATTGTGTTAAAGGAAAATTTGTTCTTTAGAAGTTTGATAATAACTAACACTAGGTAAATAATGTAGGTAATTATAAGATGTTTTCCAAGCTTCCTAATGTAATGATCTTTGGAATATTAGGATACTTCATTATATTTCAAAAGAAAATGCGACCCTCCAATCCGCTAACTTGAATGTGTGTTCGTGGAAATGTGCTTTGTAATAAAATTAAGGGTGTATGTGTGTGATTGTTTATATCTCGGAAAGAAAGAAACGATACAGGAGGATGAAATTTGGTAAAATCACAAGGTTTGAACTCAGAAAAAAAGGTATTAATTCGAGTTTTTTACTGTTTACTTAGAGGATGAGTCTTAAATGTGTTTCTTCTGTATTTTTCTAATATACATAAATGTTAACCTTTTGTTAATATTTTTATTAATTAATTAATAAATAATATTTGTGTGCCTTATTAGAACATCTCTTTCTGAGTAATAATCAAAGGATTTTTTTTTTACTTTTGCAGTCTCAATATGCTTTTAAAAATTAAATTCACTACTCCTCCTTCATATTTTGATATTTAAAAAAAATATTTATAAAAAAAATATATATATACAAAAGATGTATCAAGATATATTTAAAAAAATGGCGATTGTTTTTAAAAGTTTATTTTAGTTAAAAAAATATTAACCTTTTGTTTGATCATTAATTCGTAAAAAAAATTATAATTTTTATTTAAAAAGCTATCCATACGTTTATGAAACAACTGTTATAGTTTCCTGCTTATTTTCTATGCTAATTTTACTGTACGTTTGACTTACTTTAATAAAACTTGATTTACTTTAATAAAGCTTGACTAGCTTTAAAGAGTATTTGAAAATGAGGTTTACCAATTTGTCTTAAGTATAATATAATAACATGCACGATTTTTGAAACGTAACTTTTTAATTGTTGTATAAATTATGTTTGTAACTTGAATGGTTGAAATTTTCATTATAATTATACGTCATATTATTTCTGTAGTATAGATCCTCTTTACGCCGCTTAGACGCGATGAATCTTAATGGATGAGGTATCAAAAGAAATATAATGACATTAACCAGGGACAAATTCTACCTTCATATCATGAACATCAACGATAATTTTCAAAAATGTCTTTAAAAAATTAATTTTAAAGTTGTTTTTTAAACAAGTTGTTGATATGCCGCGATTTATAAGCAGACAGTTAAACTTGTTTCTATACTTTTGGCTCTAACGAATGGGTGTGGTGTGTATGCGTAATAGCGAAAGGGGTTGACCATACGATAATTATCGCACTCTCATGCTACTCTTGATATATTAGAATAAATATAATAATTTTTAATAATATGTATTGTTAATTTAGATAATTGACTTAAGCAATATTTAAATTTAAAAAAAGTCATTTTTATAAGGTAAAGTGAAGTTCAATAAAGGATATTTTAATCTAGGGATTTCCCACCATTGGCTCTAAAATAAAATAATTAATAAACATTTTTATTTTCAAAATAACATTGAAAAAGAGGATTTAAATTTATATAGTATCTACAATTTCTTAAATAATGTATTTAAAGTAACATTTAATACTTAAACTGAATTCGACTTTACAGATTTTGATGTTCGAAAGTAGACCTTTTAAAATTTTTAAAATCCATTACCAAGAACGTTTAAAAAGGAAACGTTTTCGAACTTTTCAAAATACCCCAGCACTGTTAACTCTTAAACAGTCGTACTTTAATGGCCCCCACTCAATCTTCCATTTAATCTTTCGCCATTAGCGTACGTCACCCCGACAATCCATCATGCACCCAATACAAAGCTTTTAGTAAAACACACAACTTCCAAATATAATACTTCCACAAAAACTGCCCAAAAAGTCCATACATTAAGCTGCTAATTACCAAGAGCCACTAGAATTAACACGGGGAACTCCCAGCACGTTTGTCAATATTAACAGGCCTATCGTCTCCTCCTCTTTGATATTTAATATGCTTAAAGTATTAAGTCATTGCAGTCACTGGTTTAATCCTTTTTGCACGAGGTATCTTTACAAAAGAATTATTCGGATTTATTATCTGACTACTCGGCAGATATGTGCGTGCAAATTCCGTTTTTTTTGTTCGATTGGGTGTGGTGAAGGGAGTTATGCAAATTGATTCGAATGCTTGAATCGGTTTTATTGGTATTGATGTGGCGGTCAATTATTAGCTTTTCTCGCTTAGTTAGGTTGGTTAATGGAATATTTGAAACGTAAAGGGATTACACTTATGAATTAGTTTTAATATTTAATTAATGGTATTGTAATTTAATTATACTAATGACGGTATTTGAAAATTCTCATGAGTTTGAGTTTGCGGGTAATTAAATATTGATTGGATTTTAATAACTTTAATTGAGAATAAAAATAAAATATTCCAATGATATATCTGGTTTAGCGCAGATATATGAAAAATGACCATTTAAAGACATTTGAAAATGCGTAATGTTATTATACCTCCTTTGAATAGTAGCAGTAGGTATATATTCATTACCCACACCAATACAAATAAAGCCCATTGTGATTGTTTTATATTTATATATGAACAGTTAGCTGCAATTGTTTCCTGTACCTCATAATGCAAATTAAATGTTTACTCACAAACAAGTAATATATACTCATTTTTAAGTACATTCCAGTCTTATCGTGGCTCCGTATGCATGATTTTCATTTTAAAAAAATACATGTACTCAAAAATGAGTACAACGAATAAAAATATCAGTTACTTGCCTTTATGGGTTGCCTTCATAAATCACTTTCAATAACTATCGACAATTACAACCAAGAATCACTAATAATCGAACCCATATTATCATGTACCGCCAGATTAGCAGTCCAGATATTGATCAGTTAAACTGCCAGGGCAATGTGAAGAAATTATAAACAGAAGAAATCTTAAAAATATGTGCCAAAAGAATGGTAACGTAAGATTATTGAGTTGTAATAACTCAGTTACCATTCAAACAATCGACATCAAATAATGTGGAAAACCATATTCTGAATAACTATTTTAAGTGTGGCAGGTCGTTTTGTCTTATATATTGGCTTATATCTTTTACTGAAGCTGATAATACAGATATTAATTTACACTGATCAATTATAAGAAAGTACGGTTATTTAAATTGGAGTACGTCATCACTGTACTTAAAGAAAAATAAGTGGGTTCAAGTACTCATTTTTAAGTAAATTTTTTATAGCGCAACATGTGGAAAAATCACTTAGATTACTTTATTTATATCTAGATCTACAAGGGTCACGTGTAGGATTTTTTTAAAATTATTAAAAAAATATATATATTTTCTACTAAAAAAATAATACTAGAAATTATTAGAAGTATGTAATAATTTACGCAATGTAATAATGTTATATAAAATTTACTACAAAACACATTCAATTCGTTTTCTGCGAAATAATTTTATTTAGGTTTTATACAAATCAGGAAGCTTTATCCCTGCATATATCGACCCTTAATCGTATCCAGGCTCAAATTCTATTTTTTCATGTAAAATATCAAATTAAATTGAAAAATCGCTAGAGTGCGGTTATGAATAATTACAGGATTATAATTTTTCTCTCTAAACTGGTTGGATCTCTTGCATGGATATAAATTATCCAATCAAATACCGTAAAAAGTGACCTCACAGCTAAATTTATTAAGTTGTGTAACATTGCTTGAAATCAATTAGTATGATTCATGCATAACGTATTGAAAACGGATTATATCTTTATAACGTATTTGTAATACTATACGTCGTTTCATGATCTGTTCTAACAGGTTATCCATCAATGATGCATATACAAATATATAATTTTAATATTCTTACCTGCCAGGTAACGTTAACAGATTTTGAAGAAATCGGAGTTGCTTTGACAGACTGGGGTGGACTTGAAGGAGCTAAGATAAAAATACAACACTGTCATTTTAAATTTTTCCTTTAAGTATCGTGTATTATTTATTTATCTTAGGTTGTTTTTATAATTTAAAATTTATATTAAAATGTTCAAAAGTGTATAATTATACAAAATATAACATTGATCACTGCTTTTAAAATTTGTTGTTATTTGTGTAACCACATAATGATGAAAAACATGCTAGTTTAAATTATATATACCTTCATTAAAATTAACTCTCATAACTATATAACTGTTAACTGATCAAATTAAGATCCGCCTTTAGTAACCCCAATAATATGAATATTAGTAAAATGATGTGTAGCCATTTCAACATTATAAATTTTACAAATTAAAAATATTTCGTAATTATTACAAATATTTATACTAATATTAGTTTTGTAATAATATACTGTTAATAATACTGTTTAACAGCATACTATTAATAAAATTTTTAAACCAACTGATAAAGACTTTAGGAATCTTTCAAGATCATTTTGTAGTTACTAATACCGATATTCAAACTCTGTAGCAGCGATACAAATTACGCAAGGCCCAGTATGCCTTTTATAGGCCAGCGGTTAAAATTATACATTTCATAGAAATTATTGGCGCTGATCTTGAATTATATTGCTTATAAATATAAGCAATATGATATAAAATATTCAACTTATCTTGTAATAAAATCCTGCATAAATGTATTTTGTAAATTGGCGTTCTTTAAAAAAATATTTATAAAAAAAAATCAATTCAGCATTAAAAATTAAACTACAAATTGCAATACATTTCCAGAAAACTAAGCAAAAATAATGTTTCCAAGTTACCAGGAGCGAAGAAAACAATAAAATATAATTCCGTTATTAAGATTTCCAGTGAATACAGTAATGATTATGAATGGGACGCTAACCAAGAGCACTCTTTGTAATTTAAGATATTCGACTTAAAACAAGAGTTGAAAGAAACAGGTAATGAATTATATTGCTTATAAATATAAGCTTTAATATATAAAATATTATAAACGTATCTTGTAATCAAATCCTGCATCAATGTATTTGTAAATTGGCGCTCTTTAAAAAATTAAAAATCAATTCAGCATTAAAAATTAAACTACAAATTTCAATACATTTCCAGAAAATTAAAGAAAAATATTGTTTCCTAGTTACCACGAGCGCAGAAAACAATAAAATACAATTCCGTTATTAAGATTTTCCGTTATTATAATTCCGTTATTAAGATTTTCCGTTATTATAATTCCGTTATTAAGATTTCCAGTGAATACAGTAATTATTATGAATGGGACGCTAACCAAGAGCACTCTTTGTAATTTAAGATATTCGACTTAAAACAAGAGTTAAAAAAACGGGTAATGAATTATATTGCTTATATATATAAGCTTTAAGATATAAAATATTATAAATGCATTTTGTAAATTGGCGTTCTTTAAAAAATTATATAAAAAAAATTAATTCAGCAATAAAATTTAAACTACAAATTATAATACATTTCCAGAAAACTAAAGAAATATAATGTTTCCTAGTTACCAGGAGCGCAGAAAACAATAAAATGTAATTCCGTTATTAAGATTTCCAGAGTGAATACAGTAATGATTATGAATGGGACGCTAACCAAGAGCACTCTTTGCAGTTTAAGATATTTGACTTAAAACAAGAGTTGAAAGGAACGGGTAATGCTTATAAATATAAGCTTTATGATATAAAATATTCAACTTATCTTGTAATCAAATCATGCATACATGTATTTTGTAAATTGGCGTTCTTTAAAAAAATATTTATAAAAAAAAATCAATTCAGCATTACAAGTTAAACTACAAATTACAATACATTTCAGGAAAACTAAGGAAAAATAACGTTTCCTAGTTACCACGAGCGCAGAAAACAATAAAATACAATTCCGTTATTAAGATTTTCAGTGAATACAGTAATGATTATGAATGGGACGCTAACCAAGAGCACTCTTTGTAATTTAAGATATTCGACTTAAAACAAGAGCTGAAAGGGACGGGTAATGAATTATATTGCTTATAAATATAAACTTTAATATATAAAATGTTAAACTTATATTGTAATAAAATCATGCATATATGTATTTTGTAAATTGGCGTTCTTAAAAAAATTATTTAAAAAAAAATCAATTCAGCATTAAAAATTAAACTACAAATTACAATACATTTCCAGAAAACTAAGCAAAAATAATGTTTCCTAGTTACCACGAGCGCAGAAAACAATAAAATATAATTCCGTTATTAAGATTTCCAGTGAATACAGTAATGATTATGAATGGGACGCTAACCAAGAACACTCTTTGTAATTTAAGATATTCGACTTAAAACAAGAGTTGAAAGGAACGGGTAACAATGCACGGAACGCTTCCGAGGCGAACGAATGACATTTAATGCATAGTCATTAGTGTAAGTGCCGGGAATAATTGTGCTCCGCTTCAAAGGAAGGATTTGTTTTAACAAATAAAATTAGACTTATAATACTTATTTCACACGACCGGTTGCCCTCTAGTAATTGCAGTGCACCGAAATTTGAATTATACATGCAATTATAAGTTTACATTGCCGCAGTAATCTTCAAACAGCAGTTTAATGGTAAAAAATATGAGATTGTTGCGTGATGTTAAGTTAGGGAACTTGATTTAAAATAATAAAAAAATAATTTAATGAAAATTTATAATAATATCCGATTGTGTTAATAATCGTAATAAAAATGGTTGTGAAGAAACATTAAGCGTTAAATGCTCTGTTTGCATTTTCTAATTTAGTAGAATGATCTCTTATTTACCAAGTAAATTCCTTGACATTAGTTTTCTCACAAGAAAGAGTTAATATATAATTTAATACATACATATTTGTATTAAGGCTTATGAATAGCTTAATAAAGCAATGATAAATGTGATAATGAAAATAAATATGCATAGTAATGTTTGGATGTACCTGACAATTTTATATTTTAAGGTAATTTAAAATAGGATGGTTTAACATTAAATAAATCATGGCGTTAAAATACGAAGGTCCAATTTTGTTGAAATATATATCAATGAGAATAAGCTGTACATAAAGCTTTATATAAGGCTGTAAATTCACTGTACAAATTCGTGTGTAAATATTCCTTACACACTATTATACATCAAAATAGTGTATTTACTTATAAGTAAGAAACTTCGTTGTTATATGCACAATTAATAGTTTCCCATCCTTTTTAGATAAATATATATATGAAAGAACTATGCCCTGGAAATGCTGCGTATAATTTTAAAATAAAATGTGATAGGAATAGAAAAAAAATAATATCATAACATAATTTCTAAGGTTATTATTTTACGTTATATACAGAATAATCAATTTTTAAATTCGAAAGATTTTTATGCGTTTTATTTAAAAAAATATAATTAAATTAATTAAATATAATTAAAAATGTTCAAATTATTTTTATTTTAATGTTATAACTCTCATACAACATGAAACATTTGACCGTGCAACGCATAATGTCAATTACGTACAACTATGTGAATTTCAAATAATGTTTCATTTTGCTTTATTCATGTACGACGTTTCAATGAGTGTATAAATTATATATAACTGTATTTAATATATATATATATATATATATATATATATATATATATATATATATATATATATATATATATATATATATATATATATATATATATATATATATATATATATATATATAAACATAATGGATATCATTGAATTGAACTATATTTATGTTTCCGTACGTTAAAAGCCAAATATGGATTTAATAGGAAATCTAGTCATTTCTCCTTTGATGGTCACATGCAATCCAATCAAGCATAATCCTCGATCGATACATTGTATCCCACAGGTGATGGAATAAAGTCACATAAAAGAGACTGAAAGTTACTCAAAGAAATAGGCAATAAATGTTTATTATATTGCGTAAAAATGTTTTTAAGGATGAAATTGTTTGTTCGAATTTTTTTAAAAGTATTCAATTTGCGTTAAATGATAATATTTCCCATAAAAAAATTTATTTAATTTTCACACATAAACAAAATGTTTTACTATTATTTTTGTTTTAAAATTAAAATTAAATCCATTCAATCATAAGACCAAATCATTTATAAATAAAACTTATTGAATTGTTTGGTTGAATTTGTCGTAGTTATGCATAACATATTTAACCATTTGCGACAATATTAGGGTTGGATTTTTTTTGCGTATCTACTTCAAATTAATAATGCATTAATGCTACATAAAAGCATATTGATGATAATTTAGAAGGGACGATCCAAGGAAAGATCCGTGAACTCATAATTTTAAACCACCAACTTTTATTTAAAAAAAGCGCTTGCATTTAGTTGGCTGCATAAAACTTGAATTATCAATGACAGTAGTATATAACCTACCCTTCAAAAGTAATTTATTAAATTGAATATTTATTTACTATAACTACTTTATTTCATTCCAATTTTGTTCTCGAAAAAAATTAATTGTAGTATGTTACTCTTTTGTCACTGAGGTTTTAGTAGTTCATAAACTTTCCAAACTCATCAATAAAAAAGGCTACACATTTCTACATTTCAACTGTTTAGTTTCAAAACCAGGTGTATCCATTTTTTATAAATTTTACAGGATACGCCAAACACGATAGACAACCACGTACGTTTGGATCTAAACTCATGATTTATAATGCGTTTTATACTGGATTCATACACTTTTTGTCAATACCGTTTTGCAATATGATTAATGAATGCATTGAGAGGTTTAGTAAAATATAAAAGAAGAATCGAAACAATGTGGATATATCTTGTTTTGAAACTAGACCACACATTTAAGGGATACCCGAGCACCAAATCCTTATTTGTTTATTAATGAATTTATAAATATTTTTTTTTATATTATTAGAAAAAAAAAATTCTAAACAATAATCAAACACAAAAATATATTTAAAAAAAATAATTTTGCTACTTTTTTCCTATTTTTAAGCTTAAATATACTTTTTTTAAAAAACACTACTCCTCCTTCAATGTTTAATGTTTTTACTTTTTTTTATTGATTAAATGACGTCATAAGTATGCACTACAGTCGTATGAATAGACTTTTACAGATTTGAGTTTTAAATGTTTTCAAAAACTTACCTTAAGTTCAAAACCTAAACAATATAAAAAATTTTACGTTTAATAAATCGTAAAAAAATAATTTATATCTTAATTTAAATAAGCTATTTATACGTTTATAAAACAAATATTAGAGCTTCAAAAACTCTTAGTAGTTTAGTTTTAAGTTAATTAGGTACACATCCATAGTATTTTAAACGTGACCAAAATGTAAAAAAAATATAGTTTGAATAAATGACGATGGTTGCAGACGAAAAGTGTGTAGAAAGATGATCAATTTTATATAAACATCTAAAACAACATAGGTTCAGTTTCTTTTATTGTTTTAAAATTGTATGCACACCTTCTTACGTTTAGGATCGTTTTATGAAGAAAAACAAATTAGCAATTTTTCAAGATTTTAGTGCTCGAATCCACCTTAAACATGACAAAAATGTAAAAAAAAAATATACATTTTGAGTAAATGACGATTGTTGCAGACGAAAAGTGTGAAGAAAGATGATAAATGGTATATAAACATATAAAAATGCATATGTTCTGTTTCTTTTATTGTTTTAAAATTTTATACACACCTTCTTAAGGGGGTCCGATACCCAAAATTCGCAAAAAAAGCCATTTTTTTATATTTAAAAAATAATATTCAAACTTATCTTAATAACTCACAAAAAACTGCTTCAAAAAATTCCTTTTACTTTTTTAGTTACGAATGTTTTAATGATGTGTTTCTATAACATAGTTGTATCATATGTAAACTTTAAAAGCAAATATCTCTGTTTGTGGTTTTGAAATTTAATGAACACTAACAATGCTAAGGCATTTTTACTATTATACTTAAAATCATAATTTTTGTGTGTATAGCAAGATAAATATATTTTAAATAGATGTATGCATTCAGATTTCCAATTTTTACCATAATTTGTTTTTTAAAACCACTTAAAATGGAATTTTATTTTTTTTTTCGTCATTTTTTTCCAAAATTTCTAATATATTTTATTTTTTTAAAGTGATGTATCTGAATCAAAATTTGAATGCATACATCTATTTACATATTATTCAAGATCTTAAATAAAAAAAATTGCTTCAAAATATTGAAAAACAAAAAAGGAGTAAAAATTTTAAAATTGTTAAAAAATTTACTAAAATTTTAATTTAAAAATAAATGTGCAATTTAAAAAAAATTGAGCGTCTTAAAATGGTTTTTTATGCATATTTAGAAAGATAAAAAAAATTGGATTGTACAAGTATAAAAATAAAAAAAAAATGTCGAAGGTATCGGACCCCCTTAAGTATGTATAGCATCGTTTTATAAAGAAAAACAAATTGCAATTTTTGGGGGAATTTGGGGCTTGGGTCTCCCTTAATAAGTAACTGATTCCCAAATTCCAAAAAAAAATGCAATTTTTGTGGAGAATTTGGGACGCGGGTCTCCCTCATTAAGTAACTGATTCCCAAATTCCAAAAAAAATTGCTATTTTTGTGGAGAATTTGGGATGCGGGTCTCCCTTATTAAGTAACTAATTCCCAAATTCCAAAAAAATTGCAATTTGTTTTGGAATCTGGGGCTCGGGTATCCCTTATTAAGTAACTGATTCCCAAATTCCAAAAGTATTTTTTTTGTTTGGAATCTGGGACTCGGGTCTCCCTTAATAAGTAACTGATTCCTCGTGTGTCTAGATTCCGAGGAGCGGGTGCGAAGGTCTGTCTCTACCTACGTTCTTCCAGTGTAGTGATCGCCACTTCTGCTCCGAACTGACTCTCCCCCAACACGTTCTCGCACTTCACTCTGAAGAAGTAGCGGGTCTTTGGTCGGAGGCCTCGGATAATGAGTGTCGTCTCGCTGCCTGGCACGTGCAGGGGTCCTCCCACAGTCTGACCTGAACACACAACAATGCAATAGTACCCATACAGATATATTACTGACATTATTCATTAGTACTAATATTAAAAATAGTTTTGATACAATAAATAGTATTGATGCTAAAAAAAGTCCTGATACTAAAAATAGTCTTGCTGCAAAAAATAGTCATGGTACAAAAATTAGGCCTGATACTAAAAATAGTCTCGAAACTAAAAATAGTCTCGAAACTAAAAATAGTCATGGTACTAAAATTAGTCCTGATACTAAAAATAGTCTCGAAACTAAAAATAGTTCTGATATTAAAATAGTCTTAATACTAAAAACAGACTAGATATTAAAAATAGCCATGGTACTAAAAATAGTTTTAAAATAGTACTGATACCAAAAATGGTCTTAACATAGCCCTGACATCAAATTGTCCTGATACTAAACATAGTCTTGATACTAAAAATAATATTGATACTGAAAATTGTCTTGATGCTAAAAACAGTTTTGATACTAAAATAGTGATGCTACTTTAAACATATTTTTGCTACTAAAAACAGTTCTGATATTAAAACTGGTATTGATACTAAAAACAGACTAGATATTACAAATAGCCATGATACTAAAAATAGTCTTAAATTAGTACTGATACCAAAAATGGTCTTAAAATAGCCCTGACATTAAATTGTCTTGATACTAAACATAGTCTTGATACTAAAAATAATATTGATACTGAAAATTGTCTTGATAGTAAAAATAGTATTGATACTAAAATAGTTATGTTACTTTAAACATATTTTTGCTACTAAAAACAGTTCTGATGTTAAAACTGGTATTGATACTAAAGGTATACCTTATATAATAAATATAGTTCTAATATATAAGAAATAGTCATGGTATTAAAAATATTTTTGCTACTAAAAACAGTTCTGATGTTAAAACTGGTATTGATACTAAAGGTATACCTTATATAATAAATATAGTTCTAATATATAAGAAATAGTCATGGTATTAAAAATATTTTTGCTACTAAAAATATACCTGTTTTTAAATTTGTATTGATGCTAAAAATATACTGTTCCTAAGATAAATCTTGAAACTAAACATATTTTTGCTACTAAAAATATACCTGTTTTTAAATTTGTATTGATGGTAAAAATACACTGTTCCTAAGATTAATATTAAAACTAAACATAAGCTTGCTAATAAAAATTGTTTTGATATTATAATTGTTATGGATACTATACATTTTTAATGGTAATATAAGTAGTATTAAAGCAATAAATTGTATTTAAAACTATAATCATTCTAACATTAATAAACTCATTGGCAGCTGTAAGTTGTAATAATATTATAATTAGTAATAACACTAAAAAGTTGTATTAATAATTTATATATTGATGATACAATAAATAATATTATAAATAAACATAGTCCTAATAGTATAGGTCGAACAATAATATAAATCGTCTTGTTTATATGTAGTAAAATACTATAAATATTTCTGATTATACGAATAACATTATAAACAGTAATAATAAGTATGGTTAAAAATATAACTTGTTCTGATAATGTAGAAGTCCCGATTCAGTAAGTAGTTTAATAACTAAAAATAGTCCAAATATTTTAAATATTTGTGGAAATATAAGTAGTATTAAACTATAAATAGTCTTAATATTTTAAGTAGTATTAAAATCGTAAAATTGCTGAAATTTGCTCAAAATAGCAACTTACAGATGAATGTTTTTGAAATATGATCACTAATTATACCATATTTAAAGTTTTAGATTTCTATATATGATGATATTAGATGAGTTGGGTATTGTCAATATTTAATTATAATATATAAAAATCATTTAAAATAAAATATTAACTTACCGTCTGTTTGTCTCCACATTATCGTAAATCTCGTTATTTGAAAGTTCCCATCAAAAGGTCTTTGCCATGTCAAACGAACGCTTCTACTTGCTACATCGTGGATTTCTAAATTCTGAGGTGCGTCTGGGATATCTAAATATAAAAAAACACAAAATAACTAAAAGAAGAAATCAAATCGAATTATCGAATCGCATTTAAAGTAGCGAAACCATTAAAACATTTAAGTTACTATTCATAATTACCAAAAAAAAAAAAAAATGCTAGAAATATTTTTTTAACACTACACTATTTTGTAAAAGCTAGAATATTAAAATATATTTATAAAATTAAATAGTATTAAACATAATATATTTTTAGAAATGTTAAGGAGTGATATAGTAATAAATAAATTCATCCATAGCTAAATAATTGGCCCCACGTCGCTGGCTGGGTGCGATACTGTAAGTAGTTATGATACTATAAGTAGTCATGATACCATAAGTAGTCATGATACTATAAGTAGTCCTGATACTATAAGTAGGCCTGATACTATAAGTAGTACTGATTACTATACCTTATTCCTGATACTATGAGTATTCCTGATACAATAAGTAGTCATGATACTATACTGTATTTCTAAAACAATACAGTAGTCCTGATAATATAAGTAGTCATGATACTATAAGTAATCCTGATAATATAAGTAGTTATGATACTATAAGTAATCCTGATACTAAACTGTAGTCCTTATATTATAAGTAGTCCTGATATTATAAGTAGTTCTAATATTATAAGTAGTCCTACTATTGTAAGTAGTCCTGATATTATAAGTAGTCATGATAATATAAGTAGTCCTGATACTTTACAGTATTACTGATACTGTAAGTTGCCATGATACTATAAGTACTCCTGATAATTTACAGTAGTCCTGATATTAATAGTAGTCTTGATAATGTAAGTAGTCCTGATAATATACAGTAGTCCTGATAATATACAGTAGTCCTGATATTAATAGTAGTCCTGATATTATAAGTAGTCCTGATAATATACAGTAGTACTGATATTACAAGTAGTCCTGATATTACAAGTAGTCCTGATACTATAAGTAGTCCTGATAATATACAGTATTCCTGATACTATAAGTAGTCCTGATATTATAAGTAGTCCTGATACTATAAGTAGTCCTGATAATATACAGTAGTACTGATATTACAAGTAGTCCTGATACTATAAGTAGTCCTGATAATATACAGTAGTCCTGATATTATAAGTAGTCCTGATATTATAAGTAGTCCTGCTAATATAAGTATTCCTGATATCATATCGTATTTCTAATACTATACAGTATTCCTGATAGTGTAAGTTGTCTTGATACTATACAGTAGTCCTGATACTATAAGTAGTCCTGATAATATACAGTAGTCCTGATATTATAAGTAGTCCTGATATTATAAGTAGTCCTGCTAATATAAGTATTCCTGATATCATATCGTATTTCTAATACTATACAGTATTCCTGATAGTGTAAGTTGTCTTGATACTATACAGTAGTCCTGATACTATAAGTAGTCCTGATAATATACAGTAGTCCTGATATTATAAGTAGTCCTGATATTATAAGTAGTCCTGATAATATAAGTATTCCTGATATCATATCGTATTTCTAATACTATACAGTATTCCTGATAGTGTAAGTTGTCTTGATACTATACAGTAGTCCTGATAATATTTGATGTATACAAATTAAAATCGATACGACATCCAAACCTAGAACATTATCAATCAGATTGGACCAAAACCACTTGCCCTTTATCGTGACTATATTAAAAAAAAAATGTTTTCTTATGCAATATTTCTACAAGTTTTAAATTAATTTCATAATCTAAATAATATTCAATAATTACTAGACTCATGAGAAAATCTTGTGGTTTAATGGTACTTATATATAATTTTCAGGCTTTTATGCGCATACATTTACGTTCCAAATAAAAACTTTTATTAATATAGTAAATTAATTTATTCATACTTCTTAAATCCGTGTTATTTGCACGTTAACAATTATTACAAGTTACTTCTCCCTAAGTTAATTCAATTACTTGAAAATATTTTTTTTCTAAAAAAAGTCTTTAAAAAACCTTTTGCTGAATGCATTTGCAAAAGTATGTAATTGTATTGTAGCATTAGTAGGGTCAAATATAATTTCAATGACGAAACTCAAAATTATAATTGAAAAATGAAACACAATTTGATTAACAAAAGTGTGTTATTTTTGATAACAACAAATAGCACTTTAAAGTTTTTAGAGGCACCTGCGCATATTATTTAATTAAATTAGGTACAACTCGCTTTGTCTACTTATGTAATTCCTTACAATGAGAATTTTCGCAACATTCGAAATTCGAAGGAATTATTTTTCAGAAACAAAACAAAGCATTTTCCAGTCAAATTCGTGATGAAAGTTTCTTAATTAAATACACCACTCTAAATGTTACACAAAAGTATGAAAGTTAGGAAATCGTAATTGTTTGAAACTATTAAATGTAAAACAAAATACGTTTAAGTATATTTATAAAAGTGTATTTGTTTAACTTCTTTGCCCCAATAAAACACTTACTTTTGTATTATAAAAACATTTTTTTTTATGAAAACAGTTTTTATGTTTATTTGTGCTGTATGTTTCGTATATTTTTTTATTAAATAAATGTCTAAAATGATTTTTTTTTATTTATTTAAGTTTGGTTTGTTTAAAAAACGTCGCACTAGAGCTGCACGTTGGCACGTTCGGGGCCTTTCTTAAAGGAAAGAACCGGGATCAATGCCTTGTATTTTTCAACCATGGTCAAATGACGAAGACAGCACAGGAGCTGGTACCCGACTCAAACTTAATATACTCAGGACATTGGAGCACTATGGGATTTAATATACGCCAGTCCCGTGTACACGTCGTAACAATTGAAGGTAATTTCGCAAGACGTATTGTTACTTCGAAGATAATTTGGCAACTCTTTGATCAAAATGTTACTGCATTTTTTTTGTCAAATCTCCGGTATCTCTGCATTTGAACTCGCTAACCTCTGGTTGACAGCCGACGATGGTCATCTTTAAAGTATGTAATATTTTATTAAACATATTACAAAGATAATGGACATTTATTTTAAAGAAGCAAATACCAACTTTTATTGCACATATAAACATATTGGAATCATTACTCTAAGAATTCATATCTACATAGTACACACATTTACTGTATTAGAATAAAAATGTGTAGTTTTTTAATATAAATATGGTATTATATTCAGAAAGATTACCTATTACATATGGCATATTTATTTATGTAAAATAAATCGCAATTTATTTTCAATTGCAAATTGGTATAGTCAATATTGAAGCTCGCTCGCTTTGTTGAATAATCGATTCTTTCAAAACCGTCATTACGCGGCAATTTCACCGATAACAATTTCAGTTGATTTAGAATGAAAAATGTCAGATTAAATCTTAGTATTTCGAAAAATAAAATGAAAAATGAGAAATTATATTTATAAAATGTAGATAAGAGAAAGGAATACAGCATTTCGGACTAATGTAGGTGAGAAATTTAAGCTCACAAATGTAAACCCTCAACAAAGAATGTATATAACATTTGCAATAAAAACCGCTCTCAGGAATGAACTTAAAAATATATTTATTCATGCTAATTTTCAATATGAAGATTTAAATATTGAGGCGGAAACGTTTAAAATCTACAAATTTTCGTAAGGCAGGATTAGCGGTTATTTTCAGATAATTCAAAGCTCTCATACAACGCCAGAGGGTGCTGGCATTCGTAAAGACGAGTCTTTAAAAGGTGTCAGGGATATAAATATATATATATATATATATATATATATATATATATATATATATATATATATATATATATATATATATATATATATATATATATATATATATATATATATCATGGATAAAGGGTAAATTGAATGTGTAAATTGTACATTATATGAACAGTCTACTTTCAAAACCAGATATATCCACTTTTTTTGCAAAATCGTTTTTTAATATTTGTCGCAAATTCTCAATGTTTGACATTGCATAACAAAGCGGTATTGACCCAAGAGTGTCTGAATCCAGTCTAAAACTGTATTGAAGTCGAGGATTTGTATCCAAATGTAAGTGTATGTTAGTCGTTTTTAGCGTATTGTGTAAAATTTATGAAGATATATCTTGTTTTGAATCTAGAAGGCTGAAATGGAATTGCGACGGTTACATAGATATCATGGTAAAACATTATCCAATTTACCATACTATTTTCTTATATATTTATATTATTTTACTACAAATAAAGCATATTATTTTAAACACAAACTATCTTACTATCTTTTTATATAATGATAATTTAAAATACACAAAATTGATAATCCCTTAACTTCAACATTGTAAAATATATTTCATGTCATTTCCAATTTTATTATTAAATGGCGAGTACCAATATTTGTATCGCATTGCACCGCCATAAAACTGATAAAAATCTTCGAAAATAGAAGCGTTAGTCCACGTTGAAATCTTCAAAAGACGTTACTCCCCTCCCAGTTTACTACTATGATTCCATCCAACGAAGTTAAACTTAGACAAACAGTTTTACTTCGAACCCATTTCCTCCAGTTAGAAGGTTTCTTTTATACCAGAATATCCAGGAACGCCCAGGGGCTTGCGGGGAAAGCAAATCCTACCAGTACGCGTATCGGAGATATTTTATGACTTAAGACTTTAAAATCCTTACCAACCATAAAACACGGTTTTCTACTCCGGTTATCAAATGAAATGGCACCAACTAAAAGGAAAACTCGGATATAAAAAGGAGGCAAAGGTAAAGTAAAGGAATGGGGTATAGTATCGAAATATTGATAGAGGGATATCCACTATGAGATCGAGGAATTGGAAAGCTAAAAAATAATGATAGAGTCGCATCTATTCAAGAAATGTATTGATTCTGGTTGGGTCGGATTGGAAGATGCTGCTGAGGTTCGGAATTTCCCGATATACGAATATTTCTATATTTCTTGCATTTATGAGTTACTCGCACGTAAATTGAAATCGGGGAATTTATTTTGTGAATAAACATATATCGTTGGGATCATCTTTCATATATATTTTTTGTGTTTTATTTCTGTGGTTAAAAAGAATTGTGGAATATATCAACTTTAAAAATATGGAATGTATTTTATTCCGTTGAGCAGGCATTTTCCTCTATTCGAAATGGCTGCCGTATTTTTTAATATTACAGAAGCTATTATCAAGTATTATATTATAGCGAATATGTATACATTATTTTTTTAATGTTTTAGTTATTTATTAAGTATGACTATGTATTATTAAAAAAATATAAAAAATATATGTTTTTGTGATTTAATATTTTTTAGGAAATATATATATATATATATCAAATTATATTAATTGATGCCCAAATGTATAATTATCGATAATTTCTTTGTTTCCTAAGTTTGTTCAACTTTGTCCTACATAAAGTTTTTTTGAATGTTAAAAAATAATTCATTTCTAATAGTTTTTTGTAAGCGTAAGTAGCTTGTTTATTTTCGTTTCTTATTTCGGTGTCATGTTTTTTAAGGGATAAATACAAAATGCAATTTTTAAGGAAATCCATTTTTCCGAATGACAAAAAGTGTTCAGGTCAATTATTGGTAAATAGAATCTACATTGGTAAAAAAAAAGTTCGAAATCACCGATATATCCACAAATGAGATTGGCCTTTTTGAAAAAGCCATCAATTCTATTTAAAAATAAATCATTGACCTTTTTATGTTATAAATTTCAATATTTTCCATTATTTTAAATAAACAGTGAAAATAACTCAAAATTGGTAATAGTTGACACACAGTGACCCATTGTTTACCACATACCAAACTATCTACTGCTACAATACATTTTTTGGGATTTATATTAAAAGAAAGAAAACAACACAATATTTCCACAAAAAAGCAACATCTGGCGCATCATATTGAAACGAATAGTTGGTCCAATATTCATCGACATAATCTGTCGTTAGACAGAAGTATCGGGATTTTGGTGAATCAAGATTTTGCACCGGTAGCTCATAATCCATATAGTGGCAACGTCCGTTCCATTGAATCAAAAATCGACGCTATCGGTCTATGACCGAATGGCTTGTTCTCTTCGAGAAGAACTATTACCATTGGTATGATAATAATTGAGTAGCACAATTGCAAAAATTCGTTAAATCCAAATCGAGATTTTCACACCATTTTGATCGTTGAACCAACCTCTATAGTTCTGCGTCTAAAACTTGTTATGTTCTCACATACATGTACTTGGTGCACTTGGTAATGCTGTAAAACTCTTTAAAACCCTCTCTTTTTTCCCTATGTTTTTATCAATAATCAATAATGTTTCACTTTTTTATGTGTAAGAGAATGGCATTATATTTTCCAGTAAGGGAAATATTGCTCCGCTGCAAAACTTTAAAAATCGTTCAAACTGCAGAAAAATCTGCGAATGGAAAAACAATTGTATAATAAAACAAAAACTATACACACTTTAGTAAAAGTTCTTACGAAATCTGATTCAGAACAAAAGTTAAAATACCAAATAAAATATCATGCATCTATCTCGAATAATGAATTCTAGATGGGAATATCTAGATGGGACTTAACTAGTTTTGCAACTAGACGATTCGCATGTGGTAAAAGTATCGACATAAAAATGACTGAGATATGTAATGCGATATAATACAAAGTAGTATGAACCTTACACTACACAGTTTGGTCGAGTTCAAAATCTAATTGAATCGGAAGACTTAAAAAGTAGATATGTGCCACGTTAAGTATATAAAACGTATCCCCTTTTCACATCTGATTTAATAGTAAGGAGACTTGTTCAAAATACTATAGATAAATTTGTTTAATGTTTTATTTCACAGATATTTTACTAATGAAAAAAAATGGGCGCATCTTACGTATGACAATTTTTTAACTACACTGTTAAAATTTTCAGTTTAACAATGAACCGCATTTATCTGAAAAAAGGAGAGGTTTAACCGATAATTGGTTCAGCCTCTTTAACTCCAACATTAATTTTCTCTGTCGCAACATAAACAAGCCGAAAAATATTTTACAAAAAAGTTAACGACGAACAAGGGACTCCGTGTCCCAGTGGATAAGGGCATTCACATATGAATCAGAGGATTCCTAGTTCGAACCCGATCGGTGGATTTGATAAAGAAAAGTAAAAAAGTTGTGATCTTGCGACCAGCTTCGCTACAAAAAATACTAAAAAACTGGAATTTGTAGTTTTATGCAAAGTTATGAGTTTCGGTGAAACGTTTCACCACTAAATAGTATCCGTGTTAGCACTGTAAAATGGTGAAACTAAGCACGAAATGTTGGTTGTAACTAAATGGGTACCAAATTTTGATGCCACAGGTCGTACCTTACCCAAAACATTCATCACTAATTTTTATTGTATTTGTTTCAATACTTTTGCATATGCAATCAATTATATAATTGTATCTTACAATACACTGTTAAAAAAAATTACGACTTTGCATCAAGATTTGGTACCCATTTAGCTGCAACCATTATTTATTGCTTAGTTTCCCCATTTTATGGCTATCACGGAAACCATTTAGTGGTGAAACATTGCACCAAAATAGCTACCCCCATTAACCTTTAGATTAGATCAAATATTCTTATATCTTACCCTCCGATCACAAGATCAATACTTTTTTTCATATATTTGTCAGCGCACAGGCTCGAACTTGCAATTCTCTGATTACCAGCTGAACGCCTTTACCCACTGAGGAATCAAATTCTTTTAATAATATTTTTCTTAAAATAAAATGCAAAACGATTGACAAAGTGAACCTCTTTTAATATGTATAAAACTTATAACTTGGAAAAACATAATTATGAAGAATGTATTTAAATTTAATTTCTATAACCAAATAAACGCGTCAGTGACTAAAAATTAACTCGACACTAAGGATTTATTTTAGAAATATTGAACCCGTACTAATGCCATACATACAACGGTAATAATGCTTCAGTTTTTTTTAAAATGGTCTAGAAATAATTGTATTAAGTTAGCAGATATGATTGCCAAAGTAGCGTTGAAAATAAAACAAATGAATTCTAAACTGCGTCACGCTTTCTTGAAAAAAAAAATGCAAGAGTAAAGTTACAGTCACTGTTATTACAGTTTGATAAATAGTCGCCAACTATTCTATCCCCGGCACTTTTAAAGAAATCTGGGGAAGAAAAATTGAAATGGGAGAAAACTTTAAAAAGAAGGGGGGAAAAACCAAAATAAAATCTTAAACAATTCAAGTTGCAGGGGAAAGAAAGTGGTCAAAAGCAAAACTACTTTCTTTTATAGGGAAAAACAATCGAAGTTTCTATTCCAAATTGATTGCCTACCCACTGGCGGAAGACAAGCCATATGGTCAAAAGGATACAATTTCTTTACGAAACTTTAAAAACGCATAAATAAAATTACCAATAACCTATATGGACCTTAAAAGAATATAACATAAGTTTAAAAGTCTAGTATAGTTGAATTCAAAATATGTAAAATTGGTGTATAGAGGAATATAATATATACTGTTAAACATTGGTCCTTGATTAAAGACCCATTAAAGACCTTGCACCAAAATTTGGTACTTATTTAGCTGCAAGACATTTGGTTCTTAGTTTCACAATTTTACAGTGCCACCACGGATAGCATTTAGTGTTGGAACGCTGCACCAAAACTTCTATTTTCGCTGCACCATTTCATGGTGACACGTTGAACCATAATTCGAATTTTCGATACTCCTTATTATGGTGACACGCCGATATAATTTGTTGGATGTTCTGGACGATTTTCTAGTATTTTTGTAGCAAAGCTGACAACTTTCCGATCGTAATATTACTACTTTTTTAAAAATTTTATGTCAAGTCTACCGCATGGACTCGAACTAGCAATCTTCTGATTACCAGATTAACGCCTTTATCCACTGGACAACCGTGTCCCTAATGCAAGGGGATTCCCCAGTTCGCAGATTCATCGTAGGTTTCGGTTGCAGTTTAGTAGATTGCACCATTTTTTAGTAAAAACTGCGCTATTCTCGATAAAGGATTTTGGTTTCAACATAGGTTGCACAATAAAATGGTATAAGTTGCTGCAGAGCACCAAGATATGGTACAACGTTGAACTGAAAAATTTAAGAGTTTAGAAACATACCGTTTATACGCAAGATCAATGTTCTTAAATAATGCAATTCCATGTTTTAAATTATAAGTACTTAAAAAAATAAACGTTAAGTATAAAATTACTTTAGTTAATGACTATTGTTTTGTATGTCTTAAAAATAATTGAAATATGAAAATTTAAATTATTCACTGGATTTTTAAATTATTTACTGGAGTAATTAAAATAAAAATTATGAAATATAAACTTTAATATTTGCAGTAATTTTTACTTTTTTTAATAATATCAGGAGTAATATGAAGTATTCCTTGTGGTTAATTACTGCTTAAATATAAAATACTAAATCTCAAATAAAAATAGCTAGTTGATATAAAGTATTAGTTTTTGATACTTTTTAAAGTCAGAATTATTAAATTGGTTTAAAGAAATATTTACCCATAAAACATTATGCAAACAAAAATGGAAACTTTGTCATTTCTTATTATATATATATAATAAGATATATATTGGAAATAATTTTAAATACAAAAAGTTTCAAGTTATTCTTATTATATTTCTGTTTAATTTTTAGTGAAAGAAAAATTAAAAGGGAAAAAAATATATTCTTTAAAGTATAGATGGAAATAAATGAGAAACATAATATTTGGAGGAAAAAAATAATTTTCTTTGAAAACCCCCCAAAAAAAAAGTATTTACGAATAGGAAAAGAACATAAAATCAATTTATTAACAAAAAGTGGAAATGTGAAACCTATGAAAGGCTAAACTATCTCAAAGGGAAATTGAATATATGATAAAAAAAAGGAAAAGTTAATGTTCTGAAAATGGAAAATTAGAGAAGCACAGGAGTTAACGTTTTGTACAGAAGTTTCAAAAGAACAAAAAGAAAGCCTTAGACAAAGCTATAAATTCCATTGCAAAGTTTTCTTCATTTTTAACTTTTCTTTTAGCCATTGCGCAAAATAAATTATAGTGGAATTCGATCTTAACATTATCTTTTACATATATTTAGAGCAATTTTAATAATGAGACTCATTGAAAATAAATATAATATTTGTATATATAAATAATTTAGGTTTGAAAGAAAAACATTAATAGTATAACATTTATTACTTTAAATACCGACGGTAAATACTACTGATTAAATTAAGAATGACCAAAAATATATATGGATAACTTTACTTAAAAACTATAAAACATTAAAACAAATACATTAGATACAAATATTAGTAAAATAGTCTAATAAAAGAAAAAAAAAAGAAAAATAATATTCAAATTAGATGTAAAATGTTTCCACGACAAAAAAAAATAACGCAATTGTCCATTAAATCTTTATAAAACTATATAAAAGAGTTTAGAAAGCAATTATGTGCAAATCATGTATAAAAACAATAATAATGCAAACTAAAACTAAATTATTTTTTTAAAAAGCTACTTGCTAAATTTTGGTATTTTTTCCAATTGCTTCGCTTTTACTCACGAATAATTTAATATATTTCAAACCGTTTGATATCAAAATACGAAACAAAAACTGACTGAATCAGTACAAGTCAAGGCATAAATATTTTTTGTGTGTGCAGTCTATGGGGGTTCGATGGCTGTGTTTGCATATGCCCGTTTTTCCAGCGAAAATGGACATTAAAAAAAATTTAAAAATGAAAGCTAGATAATAAAAAAGAAATAATTGTAAGTTTATATAGATAAATACTACCAATTGGTGATGTGCTGAGTGGAAGCTCCTTACAAGAATATTAAATATTATTTGTTTTCTTATAAAGCTTTTTTTATTCTATTTTTTAACTATTAGCTAAACACACTTCTAAATCAGCACTTAACAAACTTATAATTTGGCTAAAACCCTATACAAGGAGAAATCGACTGAAAATGTCAAATATCCTTGCCTACCATGCCTGGTTCAGGGATTACTGTAATATTCCTTTATTCCTGTAATTTTCTGTAATATTCCTGTAATAATCTCCCAGTAACAGTTTGAAAATGAAAAACAAAAATAACCCAGTTGCACTTACCTCACTCCGTCCTATATAATATTCCACAATGTGTCATATGAAGTAAATGGTACGTTATATTTAGTGACAAAAATTAAGTTTGTTAACATGGAATTTGTGTTTATACATAAAATTAATGTGCTTAGTGATTGACAATTGATCACTTAATCAAGTTAGCAGCAGGAAAAATATGGTGTTTTCAAACTACTGTTAAATAATCTAATTTTTGGCAGCAGCAATTCTTTTTCGGGATATTTTATGTTGACAATGAGTTATTTGTCAAATTCTTTGAACAACTGTAACTGTTAAAACAGCATAGTTATCATGTTTTTTATATTAGAAAATGTTGTTCAAATACAGACCAAATACAAAATAACCTATTCTAACTAAAAAAAAAAAAAAAAACTCAAAGCATCTGGAGAGGCCAAACATGTCATTAGATCGAAACCAATAATTCAATTACTCTTTATTTTATGTTAGATAATAGAAAATAATCACCATGACTAAGAATAATGGAAGTCAATCTATCAAATTGTCTTTACAAAATACTGTGTCTGTATTCCCTCATTAGTTTGATGAATTACGGGTTTCTGATTACTTAAACTTATTTATATACAATAATAACAAAGAAAATTCGGATTACCTTGTACTGTAACTTGAATATTTATTGAGTCCTCCCCGTAGTTATTCGATGCAGTGCATGTAACGAGAGCAGAGTCCTTTCTTTCGGTTTTCTCGATTATTAGCGTGGATTTCTCTCCAATCAATACTGCCTCCGTTGTTTGGGAATAGCTAGATAAAATAGAAATACCATGGTTGATACAAAAATATATAAAATAAACCATCAGTTGATATATGGGGTTTTCAATTGAAGAATATACTCACCAAATGAATATATATTTTTTCCCTCTATAAATAAGAGAATGTAAACAACTTATATTTTAAATATTTAACCCAATAATACTTAAGAAAATTCGATTGCAAATATGTTTTCATATTTAGAAGTTCAAATAGTTTTTTAAATACACGTATTATTTATATTTAAAAATTAATTTAATAAACATTCAAAAAGATAAATTCATATAATCTAAAATATTTTTTAAATATTCTTATTCTTCACCGTGGCGCAATTTGGCGGTTTAAGTAAGAAATAATTTCTCCCAATTAAGGGGATGGATGTTTTTTTTTTTTTAAATCGCATATATGTTATTTTGAAGGTCAAGAATGCAAAATGATATTAATTTTATCATCTTAAGAACATTTTGCTGAAATGTTACAAATATGACCATATTTTAGTTCATTTGGGGACATTTGTATTCATTTGGCGACATTTGTATTCATTTGGCGACATTTCGGTGGTATATTGGCGGTATATTCGCATCAGTCAATCATAATGCATACTTCACTTAAAAGAAAATACATATCTTACTTTTCTTTCTTAAGACATAATTAACAAATTTGCCAAATTTGATATACCTGATCCAGCAGTATAATAATTAGTGGTGAGTGTGAAGTACGAATATTAACGTCAGAATTTTGCAAAATAATTTACATTTCCCGTTTAATGCATATGTAACAACCCCTTCGAATTTTATCTTCATGGGTGTATGCGAAGTATAATTAATGGTATTCGAATTTTATTTTAAACCCGTGTCAATAACGTGTATTACAGCTAGTAGTTCGAAAATAGCTTATGTTTTCTATTTCATGTATAATTGATTGTCAAATTACATAGTTCCGGGTACTTGTGAAGTAGTTTAACTAGCGATAATTGAGTGAGTCATAGAGGACAGGGCTTTCACATTTATATATAGAGATATCATGTTAATTTTAAATACATACCGTGGTTCTTTAGTTATATCCAATAGGACCCCATTCCTTCTCCACGTGAACGTCATAGGTTCATCGCCATCAGGTGAACAGTCAATTGATGCTCGTTCCCCTCTTCGTGTGCTTACTACCAAAAACTTTGTAAGAAAGTGAGGAGCACCTGCAAATACAGGTATACATTCAGGTTCTTATGTATATATTGTATATATTCAATTCATTTCTCAAACTGTTATGTAAAATTTTTAAAAAATATTTTGTCCATATCTAAATATATATATAAACAAGTTCTACGTATATGATTTGTAATACCGCATAAATTGTTTAAAAAATATTGAATATTGGTGTCTCGTATTGTAAATGAAGTATGGTATATAGAGTCAGCTAACTTTTTTTAATTTATACATTAACAGTTTTGTTATTTTTTTTAATTATTTACTTTGAAATAAGTTTTAAATATATTTATCCATGCTTACAATTCATAAAACATACGATTTTTTTAATTAATATATTATTTTTTAAACTAAGAAATTGTCCAAACTTTGACCGAGTTAAAGAAAGGCCAAGTATTGTCTGATGGAAAAAATATTTTTTGCTAACGTCCTATAATTGCCAAAGACAGGTTTTCCTCAATCTTCCATTTGAATGATTGTTATTATTATTATTTTAATTTTTAATTTAATTTTCATGCGGAGAAACAGATAAAAAAATATAATTTTCAGTAATTTGATTAGTTTGAACTAGATTAAAATAGTGTTCGATGACAAAATTGTTTTTTGCATTGACTTATAATTAATTATCAAATACTGGTTTTCCTCACTATTCCAGTTCAAATATTTTTTTTTAATTTTATTCAGTTTTCATTCGTAGAAATAGGGAACAAAAATTAAATTTTAAACACTTTGATCGAGATGAACAAGGGTCAACTATTGTCCGATAGCAAAATTATTTTTTGCATTCTTCTTCAAATTACCAAAGGCCAGTTTTCCTCACTATTCCATTTAACATTTTTTTTTATTTAATTTTCATTCGGAAAATGGTGTAAAAAAATTCAAAACTGTCATTGCCTTTGAGCAATCGTCAAAAATTGTCCGATGGCGACATTTTTGTCCGACTTCTACTTATGGGTGATTAACCTGGTTACTTACCAAATACAAGTTTGGTCGCACTATTACATTTCGATTTGATAACGTTTCAATTTTTCGACCCTCCCTAATATATATTATAAATCAATTAAAACAATAAACATTAATTAATAATAATAGTTTAAATAATTGAACACGAAACATTCAATACATCCTCCGAATAACATACATTTCCTACAATCCATATTCCATTGGAACTATCCAATTCCATATCCTCAACATAAATTAATTGGACTAAGCACATATTAAACCCCCCAACGGCGATCCTAACTCAATATAACTGCAAATCGAAAACTTATCTTCGAGGAGCCCCCTCAATAGACGCCTATGAAACGGCGTCATTTGTCGCAACCCAACCACCCGCGGCACTTCTCACAAGTAACCAGGTTACCCCCTTCCCCTCCCCACAAAGCGAAAATCGATGTAGTTTCAGACCTAATTGAAAGTGTCACTGGCCATAATAGGCTGTATTGAAGTGTCATGGAGTTGGAGTTCCCTACTATAATAGTCCGGCATAGTTTCGTGACTTACTGTGGACGGTGAGCCGGACAACGGCGCTGAGACCGGATCCGACGCCGTTATTGGCTTCGCAGAGGTAATATCCGGCGTCGTTGGGCTCCACGCTGCGAAAGTTGAGGGAGCCATTCACTAGGATGTGGATGTGGGAGCTGCTCACGATGGTCTTGAATTGGTCTGGGGGCTGACCTGTTGGGAAAAATATAAATTTTAATTCCCTTCATAATACATTTGTGTCAGTCTATATACTCGCTTTCCGCTTTTATTATATGGAAATTAAATATTAAATATTTTTTAGATTAGGTTTAGAATATTAAATACCATTATAATAGTGGGGTTTCAAAATTGAATTGTTTATTTCAAAAACCAGTTAACATAATTTTTCGGAAATTTAAATTTTTCTAGAATCGGTGTCTCATATTGTAAACAGTTATTTTTGTCTACAATCCATCTAAATTCCATTTCGTTTTATTATTTTTTTACGTTTATATATTTTTTACGTGAATATTGTGTTTAATGCAGAAACCAGAAAAGCGATATTAGATAGCATGTAGAGTGTAAATGCAAAATTGAATCGTCTGTTCACGGGTTTCTAAAATAAAAAAAAAATATCGGAATTTTTTTAATTTTCTCATACTAAAATCTTAAATGGAATCATAATCTTACGAGGAAAACGCATATTTTTGTTCACAAACATTTCATTTTGTTTCATGGATTATTTTTTACCGTGAATATTGTTTTTAGTGCAGAAATCAGACAAGCGTTATTAGATAGCATGTTGAGTGTAAATGCAAAATTGAATTGTGTTGACGGGTTTCTGAAAAAAAAATAGATTTTTTTACGGGATCAGAATCTCATATGAAAAACACATATTTTTGCGCACGATCTTGCCATCTGCAATTCCGTCAATTGCAAATTAACTTTTAAGATATGATGTTTTACAATATAATATTTTTTTATTGCAGAAACTCGCTAATTGGTATTTTTTTTTACTTAAGGAATATTATAACTTAGTTATAAACAACATCGACTTCGAGGAATTGTTAGCTAGTTCTGTAAAAATGTTTAAGTCAAAATCTTTAATGATATTGAAAATATAACGTTTTTCTTTGTCTTTCAAATTTTTAAAAAAAGTTCATTTTGCTGGTTTCTGAAATAAACAATTCAATTGTAAATAGGTGGAAAAATTAAGGACAAAAAGTTATATAAGCTTTATGTGTAAAAGTATACACGTTTAGCTTATTAAAACATATTGGTTATTTGACACTTTAACTTGAAAAACGGTGTCGGAAGTATGTTAGTACTCTCAAATAATATTTTACTAATTTTAGTCTTCAATTTGAAAAACAAAAAGTTTTCGATCTTGAGTTAGGGCTCCACACAATTTGAATCATCTGACTGTGAAAAAAGTACATATACTTCTGTGTATATCCAGTTTTCCAGCTATATACATTACTTAAAAAGTCATAAAAAAATAATTATTTAGGGAATTTATTTTGAAACTATTCTCTACTACAATTTTAAAGTACTTTGCAGAGAAGGATTTGGAAATAAATTGTAAAATTAACTTTGTTAAGCAAGAATGTGACGGAAATATTCCATTTAAACTCCCTGCACTGAAACCCAACTCATATATTCGAGATTGAGTTTATTCCTAAGAAAATTAGCCCAATTTTCAGTTTTCTTGAAATCGTAACTTTACTTGCAAATAATGTTTAAATATTTGTTACACGTCAAGTCGTTTCAAAGTACAATTTAATTTGGGCATTTCAAAAGACACGATTTTAAAGAAAATATTTACATATATATTATCAGGTCCTAAAAAAATTATTTAGCTTTAAAGAATCTTTAAATTTAATTATCTAATAGAATGGATTTGAAATAGTAAAAAAATAGTAATGACGGTATATATACAACAACATCAAAAAGCAGATACGATAGGAATAGAAAATAATTTTACAATTTTGTATTTTATTTAAGTTATATGATGAAAATACACGGAACTTGTTTCATATACTTCAATTAAATTTAAATTAAAAATACTGGTGTACCTTTATATTCCTTATTTTAATAATAATTATTTATTTTTATTTTACTGAGGATAATTTAGTAATAAATTGATTGGTAACGAACGTAAACCACTTAAATATTGACATATGTGCACAGTGTTTGTTCTAGACAATCACTTGTAGTGCTTAAAAAAATAAACATTTTGATATTTCAAAAAGTATGGGTATTTCAATTTTTTTTTTAATTTTCTCAAAAGAAACTTAGGTGAACTGAGTATCTTTATGTATTATTTGATACATTTGTTATTTAAATCGACCATTGTACAAACCCCAATAGCTGTGATACATGTAAGAAGGAAGACAAATATTCATAGATCAAATATAAATAGATCAAATATACATGATCAAATACCCATAGATCAATATCCTAAATCAATTATCCATATATCAAATATCTATAGATGAAATATTCATGATAAAATATGCATATATATATATATATATATATATATATATATATATATATATATATATATATATATATATATATATATATATATATATATATATATATATACATAAATCGAATATCTTGGATCAGTTATCCATAGATCATATATACATGGCCAAATACGTATATATCAAATACCCATAGATCAATATCCATTGATCAAATATTTATAGATCAAATATCCATTGATCAAATATTTATAGATCAAATATCCATAGATTAAATAAGCATATATAAAATATTTACATCGATCAAATATACATAGATCGAATATACATAGATCGAATATACATGATCAAATATCCATAAATCAAATATTCCATTCCAAAAGATCGCAAAAGTAGAAGTACCATACCGGCCATTCAGAGTGACACCACCACAGGTTCGTCATTTTAATTAACCACGCGAAAAGAATAAGAACTTTCGTTAATACTGTTATGTTAAGGATAATAAATTGACATTACTTGTGGCCATTTTCCATCGAACGTGAGGCTGTGGGACACCGTCTGCCTGGCAATCAATTTTAGCGGGTCGCCCGGAAACTGTGGAAATGTCGCTGGGTTCCAGCATCCACCTTGGCGGGACTAGGGAAGAAAATATATGATTTTGTAGTTACTTAGCTTTTAAAATAATTTATTTAGACTTAAAAGCTTTAAACTTTAAATGTCGAGTAAAATTAAAAATGCATACACAATCTTAAATTCATTTCTTCAGTAAACAAATTAAGATAATTAAGTGTTTAAGTTAGTCATCGAAATTGGAGTGGGACACTTTTAAAGTTAGTTTTTGAAGTGGTTTGGCAAGGAAATGACGATAAAAGTTAACTAACAAAACATATTTTAACAAATAATGTAACAACTACAAAACTCAAACTAAAAGTATTTGTTCAATAAAGGGGAATGTAAAATAATTAGGTTACAGCTAGATAGTACGTTTGCAAATAGAAATTTACATAATCCTGCAAATGGAGAAGGAATCTAATCATTAGGATTGCCGGAACAGCCACATTAGCGTATAATTAACAATTGAACAATATTGAACACACAACGTTTTAGTAACTTTCGAATAATATATTGAAAAGAATAAAACTAAATTTTCACATTAGAATTAATTCAAATAACAGTACAGTTTTACGTTTGCTATATTTTTCATTGGATATTTACATAAATGTGTTTTACATTCAACATAGTTCGGAGGTGTTTAACAATTTGGAAAAAATAGTAATACACAAATTAGTTCATTTCTAATAAGGTAATGGTTTACCATATACCTTTGGGTTTTATTTGGTTTACCATTTACCTAAATTAATTTAAATAAATAATGAAATTTTGCTAATATCATAGACATTACATATTTGCGAAGATTTGATAAAACAAATAACATGGGACTACAACTAAGCTAAATACTTGTTTCTTAAATACATCAAATATTTAAGACAAGAAAGTTTCTCATAACTACAAATGTGTTTAATACATTAATTGAATAATTGGAAATAAAATATTAAAATTCAATTAATAAATTGCATAATACTTATCGGGATTAAATAAATGTAACAAAATATAGTACTTCTTAATTCGCAAGAATATAAATTTTACTATAGAAATGTGTTCAATTAAAATATTTCTAAATCGTTTAATTTGTCATGAATCGTGGAAAGGTATATTCATTAATTATTCAAATGCCATGTCCTTTATAGGGAATCTATCTGAAGAGTCGAAATATGTATGTAAAGTTAAAAAGAAAGTAAAATTGTTTTTATTATTTGTTTATTTTGTTTAATGTGTAAGTTATTTTATTTTAATATATTTTTTTTAAGTATTACTATATTGTTTTTAATTATTAAATTTATTTTGCAATTATAAAATTATCGGTTTTTTAAATTTATAATTTAAAAAAATATGTTTAGTACTATTATTTTGATATGTTTAATAAATCACTGTTAAAAATAGATAATCAAATATAATTAAAAAATACTCATTTTTGAATAGATGATATGATTTTCATGGTTCCGAGTGAATAAGTTTCAAGTTTAAAAAATGCATGTATTCATGAGTATAATGAATAAAAAAAGCTTCTTTTCAATAAATGTCGACAATTACAACCGAGACTTACAGGGAAGAGAACCCAAATCCCCATGCACCGTAGTCCAGAACTTTATCCGTTACACTAACAGGGCGACTCGTAAAAGTTATTCACAAAATAAGTGTTAAAAAAAGTGTGCCAAAAGAATAGGAAGTCAGAAAATGAAGTTGTAATAACTCAGTTTCTATTTAAGAAATCGAAATAAAAAAATGTGGAAAACCATCTTATAAACAGCCATTTTTAGTTTGTCAGGTCGGTTTGTTAAGATGGATTGAACATAAACTGAGAATAGCAATATTTACTCACACTATTCATTTTTGAGAAAGTACGATTTTTATAATATGAGTACGGCATCTCTTATTTACGCTGAAATGTACTCAAATAAAAGTTTGAAGGTTAAGGAATTCATTTTTAAGAACCTATTCTTTACAGTGTTACGATACTTTATTATATAAAAAAAAACAGAAAAAAATATTTCCTTATTAATATATTGCATGATTTATAAAAAAAACATATTCTTTACAGATAGAATAGTACATACCTTTCACAGTTAAAGTTGCGCTGTAGGATCCTGATGCTACATCATTTGTCACTATGCATGTATAATTTCCATTATGTTTGTAAGTTAGATTTTTGAATGTAAGGGTAGATATAGAACCATCATCTTCCTGCATAATATTGACGTTCAGTTCCTGCGGTGTCAATGGTTCATCGTCCTTTAACCATCTCGTGGTTAGTGGTCCGTCACCACCGAGTACGATACATGTAACTGCTGTACGCATTCCTTCGTGTAAGTTGTCTCGGAAAATAAAGTTCGCAATTTTCGGTCCAGCTGGATAAAATAAACATTAAATAAGATTTATTGTAAAATAAACATGTTAATTTACGGGTAATATTAAGTTTTCAAGAATAAAACAAATTATACTAATTTTCAGTTTCCTCTATATGTCACCGCCAGATTGCGAAAATCAATAGTTCTACTGATTCCTTACATCAACATAATCACTAGTCAATCTGAAGATTTACTACTAGGCACTCGTGAAAGTGAAAGTGCATCACTCTCAGAATAAATTCTATCATTTTTGAGAATTCTACGATCGCTAATGATAGTTTCGTCGTATTTGACATTATTTTCACGTGAATTTTTGAATCACGTGAATCCGTGAATTTTTATGAATCACGTGAATGATTGAATCACGTGAATCATTGAATGAATCACGTGAATTTTTATGAAACAAGGATTCTCAAATAGTTACCAAAAGTAATTTACTCATATTTCCATTTGGTCCTTTCGTGGGTCATCATTTCATGTTTGGTTATTTTACTTATATTGTTAGAATCCAATCGAGCCTTTTGGTTGTGTGGATACGGCGTTGGAATAATATATTTTTAAATAATGCAAAATTTACTTAATTTGCCTTGTGATATAAAATAATAAAAGTTCATATTATTTTAATATTACTATTGAGCTCCGTCCCATACTCGCTAATACTCTCCAATGCTCGTATTTCACCGTTACTACGCTTGCTTTGCATGGTTGTATTACTTAGCCTGGCAAATCTTCCTTTTAAATTATCGTTCTTTAAAGACTCTTTCTAGAATTATCTTAATACTGCGGAAGCGCGGCTTAAATTCGTTCTGCGAAAAAATAAAATATCGAAGCTTCAAAATAGCGTGCATATTCGCCAAATGCAAATTGAGAAGTATGTTTGTAAACAAAGTTTTATGTCGCCAATCCACGGAAAGAAATACGGCGGTTTTTTATCACTGCGTAAGATAATTATATGTATAGATCAGACAATAGCTGTACATAATAATAAAATGTTTAAATAATGTTTACATGACAAACAATTTTATGTCATAAAATGTTGCCAATATTTTGTTTTACCTATCACATTTAAGTATGTTATAGATTGTAATTTAAAGATTCTATTGAATTCATAAGCTCACACTCAAGATAAATATGCACTTAACAAATATGTGCATCATTTTTAAATTAATGCCTGTTCGATTTCTATATATTTGAAAATCCCATACATTTAAATTAATGAGAGTTTATTTATAACAAAATTAGTTATATATCTTTTTCATTGCATAACTATTAAAAGTTTTACGGCAACATGTTCCTTTTCTTTCATTGACCCATTTACTGAAATAACTTTTCCGAGAGCAGTAAGTCTTTCCCTCTACTTTAACCAAGGACTTTTATGTACATTTTCCACTCCAACAAATTTACGACTTTTACATCAGTTTATGGTGTTCAACCGTAAATTTTGAGCGTAAACTTTTACTTGCAATTGTAAAGGGATCGTACATGCAGTGCATCTTATCACAATTTTTCTTTTAGGACAGGCCTGCGGTACGAATGAATATTGCCAATAAGATCTATCAAATCTGATTTTGGTTTATATGACACTGTAAAAGCATTTCTATGGGTTTTGTGGTTTGGTTAACTTATCAATAATTATTTATTTTATTTAATATTTCGAACAACTCTAAATTAGTTAAGTTTCATTTTAAACACAATCTGAAATAGTAAATTTATAATATATTGCTTTTCAGAAATATAATTATATGAATAATGTAAATTTATTTATTATACTTGGTTCATCGTATTTAAAAGTAGATGTTTGTGATATAATTTTGATGAATTCATATAAGTCAAATTCAAAATACTTAAGATCATTCATTATGTTTGTAGGTTTCTATGTATGTTTACTAAAGTTTTAAAAATTTATAATATTATATTTTCCTAATATAACAAGTTTTTTTAAACTAGCAATGTGAGGTTTTTTGTAAAGAAAGGAAACATTATGCAAATACAAAGAATGAAACGTTAAATTGATACCATGTAATATATAGTGGAAAATAATTTGTTTCTCTTAGTAATACTTTAATGATTCAAATACATGATAAAAATCACTTCGATTTAAAATAACATAAGCAGAATTATTTTTCAAATAAATATGTTTTTATTATATCATTTGTATTATAGTTGAGAACATTACATTAAATATTTTTTTTTAATATAAGTATTTAAAATGTTGAAAAGCAATATAAAAATTATAAAATCAGTTTGGTTTAAAATATTTATTTTTATTTTCATAGATATAATATTTGTATTACAGTGAAATACATTATTTTCGTAAATTCCAAATTTTTTTTAAGTACTTATAATTTTTTTAGACATAGATAAAACGTTTGTCTGTTATAAATGAATTATAATGTAATACAATACAATCATCTAAATTAGTAATTTTTATTGTTTTAGGCGTCTTCTCATGTAATTGTATTCATTAATCATGTGAAAAATAAAACTGTATTTTTAATAAAACAAAATACAATACTTCACAGACAAAATGAAAAATACTCCGGACCATTTTTATTTTATTAGTACTTTAAAATATTAATGCAATTTCTAACAATTTATTATCCATTAAGTCATAAAAAACGACCATAAAGTCCCAGATCTCAAATTCCATACCCACGCACCCCATCAAAGATCTACGAACAAACCTCCACAAAATGATCATCTTACGATGGCCCCCGAAACCATCGGTTCAAATTTTTATTCCCTCCAGAAACAATAAACAGGATATCGGAGACTAAAGCGAAGCCGGGCTCTTTGTATAAACCGAGAATCAATATAAAGAACACCATAAAGAACAGGTGGTCCCACACAAACCTCGTATAACGATGCGGAATGTTCTGGAAGCTGGCTGCATGCCCTGCCCGGATGTGACCTCACAGCTGTACTGACCATTGTCCTCGCCGGCTTTGACGTCCATAATCTGGAGGGTCCCATTTGGATAAACACGCTGGCGTTGGTTGACTGGCAAAGGTCTTCCTTCTGTAACAAAGAGGCAAGGGGTCGTTTGTATTGATGTTGTGGAAGTTTGGCGATGAGGGGCTGTTGGAGGTTTCATGTTTGGCCACATTTGGATTGATGTTGTTTGTGTTGGGAATGGGATATGCGGGAATTAAATGTTGCTGTTTTTTTTTAAATGTATGTGTGCCTGGTGGAAATTGAAAAATAAATAATTTGTTATATTTTTAATGACACAAGTTGTAGTATTAAATTTTTACAGATTGTAATATAAAACCCACTATTTTAATTTATTCAGAAGACTATTTACCACAGCTTGAATAAAACTATTATGTATCATATAAAATATTAATATCTATAAATAATTTTATAACATAAACATGTAGATTAAATTTTTGTAAGATAATTAATTAAGTATATTTAAATCTTAAACAAAATTAGTCGTTTGTATTGACGTCTGTGGAAGTTTGGCGAGAAATGCTATTGGAGGTTTCATGTTTGGCCACATTTGGATTGATGTTGTTTTGTGTTGGAAATGGGATATGAGGAAATTAAATGATGATGGATTTTTGAAATTTAGGAATATTTGTATGTGTGCCTTGTGGAAATTGAAAAATAAATAATTTGTTATATTTTTAATGACACAAGTTGTAGTATTAAATTTTTCCAGATTGTATTATAAAACCCACTATTTTTATTTATTCAGAAGCCTATTTACCACAGTTTGAATAAAACTCTTACGTATCAAATAAAATATTAAAATATATAAATAATTTTATAACCAAAACATTTAGATTAAATTTTTGTAAGACATTTACTTATGTATATTAAATATCTTAAACAAAATTAGTCGTGTGTATTGATGTTGTGGAAGTTTGGCGAGAAATGCTATTGTAGGTTTCATGTTTGGTCACATTTGGATTGATGTTGTTTTGTGTTGAAAATGGGATATGCGGGAATTAAATGTTGCTGGTTTTTTTAAATGTATGTGTGCCTTGTGGAAATTGAAAAATAAATAATTTGTTATATTTTTAATGACACAAGTTGTAAGATTAAACTTTTAGAGATTGTAATATAAAACTCACTATTTATATTTATTTAGAAGCATATTTACTACAGTTTGAATAACTATTATGTATCAAATAAAGTATTCAAATCTATAAATAATTTTATAGCATAAATATTTAGATTAAATTTTTGTAAGATAATTACTTAAGTATATTTAAATATCTTCAACAAAATTAGTCGTTTGTATTGGCGTCTGTGGAAGTTTGGCGAGAAATGCTATTGGAGGTTTCATGTTTGGCCACATTTGGATTGATGTTGTTTTGTGTTGGAAATGGGATATGAGGAAATTAAATTATGATGGATCTTTGAAATTTGGGGATATTTGTATGTGTGCCTTGTGGAAATTGAAAAATGAATAATTTGTTATATTTTAATGACACAAGTTGTAATATTAAATTTTTACAGATTGTAATATAAAACCACTATTTTTATTTATTCAGAAGCCTATTAACTACAGTTTGAATAAAACTATTATGTATCAAATAAAATATTAAAATATATAAATAATTTTATAACGTAAACATTTAGATACAATTTTTATAAGACAATTACTTAAGTATATTTAAATATCTTAAACAAAATTAGTCGTTTGTATTGACGTTGTGGAAGTTTGGCGAGAAATGCTATTGTAAGTTTCATGTTTGGCCACATTTGGATTGATGTTGTTTTGTGTTGGAAATGGGATATGCGGGAATTAAATGATGTTGGTTCTTTGAAATTTTGGGATATTTGTTTGTATGCCTTGTAGAAATTGAAAATTGAACTATCTGTTAATCTTTTTAAGGGAGACCCGAGTCCCCAATCCTAATGTGTTTAATAATAAAATCAGAAATACCATTTTTTCATATTATTGGATCATCTTTTTCTGAACAGTAATCAAGAACAAAAATATAATAAAAAAAAATGTTTTTGTTACTTTTTGTATTTTTTAAGCTTAAAAATACTTTTTTTTTTAAACACTACTCCTCTTTCAATTTTTAATGTTTTTATTTTTTCAATTGATTAAATAACGTCAAAGTACATACTATAAACGTATGAGTATACTTTTGCAGATTTGTGTTTTGTCTTCAAAAACTTATTTTAAGTTCAAAACCACCAAAAATATTCAATTTTTTTAAGTTTAATAAATTGTAAAAAAACAATTTATAGCTTAATTTAAAAAAGCTGTACATACTTTTATAACACAAATATTAAAGCTTCAAAAACTATTAACAGTTTAGTTTAAGTTAATTATTAACAAAGCCTAAGCATTTTAAACCTGACCAAAATTTAAAAAAAAATATTTTAAGTAAATGACGATTGTTGCAGACGACAAAAATGTAGAAAGATGATAAATGGTATATAAATATTTAAAACAACATATGTTCTGTTTCTTTTACTGTTTTGAAATTTTGTACACACCTTCTTAAGTACGTTTAGCATCGTTTTATGAAGAAAAAAAAATTAGCAATTTTTTCGGATTTTGGGGCTTGGGTCCCCCTTAATGACTTAAAACTACAAGTTGTAGTATATAACTTCTTGATAGTGTAATTCATAACTTATATTTTGATTTATTCGGAAGCGTATTTACCACAGTTTGAATAATACTATTATGTATCAAATAAAATGTCACAATACATAAATAATTCACTATGTACTAGATATATATAGCCCGACTTTTCCCATGATAATGTTGGACGATTTTTTTTATCATGGCCCCATTTGGTGGTTTTAGTGAGAAGTTATTTATGATGTTAAGGGTAGGAAAGGGCTGGGGATCGTTTCTTCGAAATATCAATCAGACAGTGACCTTCTTCTTGTTTTGATGGTCAAGTGTGAAAAATTCCATCAACATCAGAATAAAACTGTAAATTTTTATATAAAACAATCAAACCCAGGGGCTCTTTTTATATATATACAATTAAAAGACAATTACTTAAGCAGATTTAAATATATTAAACACATTTTTTGAAAACATATTTAAATTAAAAAATTATTATATAATCATATAAATAATACTTTAATAAAGTAAAATTAATTGATTAAACGTTAACCAAATCTTAAAATTACACTTCTTAAAAGTAAATTATATTTTATGTATTTTTGAAAAATGTTAATTAAAAATTATCTAGTTGAACTTTTTAATAAAAAATTAAGAGTAAAAGATATAAATGTAATATTTAAATAATAAAAAATATCTATAAAATAGGAATTGATGTTTATAAGAATTTTATTCAAAAACTGGTATACTATTTTTTATCTAGAACTATTTATCTATGCGGAAATAAATTGTCAAAAATGTGTTATTAATATTTATATAAATGATTGCTTTTACATTTGAAATTATGTATACACCTATATCATCTCTTTAATTGTTACTTATTTCTATGATCACGATATACTTAAAACAACTAAATTAATTTGCATTGTACATTTGTTACTATTTCAGGAACGATTTTGAGTGAATCAAAATGTTAACCGTAAGAAATTAACAAAGCTATAAAACTAAGTTCATAAACTATCCATGTTCCTTTAAAGTCCATAAATATATCGTGGACTAAAATGGACACCATTTGTGCCTGATACATAATGGTTACTGATAGCAATTCAGCAGGAACATAGCCGCATACATAGTACACATTAGGGGCAAGAAGAGGGTTCAAGAATGTATAGATATTGTAACAGGTTTCCGAAATGGCTGCATTCAGAATTATGTTATGTCTTTCTTTTTTGCAAATAACGATTATTTATATTGCTCTTTTCAACGATTTCTGTAAAATAAATGTTTACTTTATTTATTTATGGTCTTATGATGGCCCATATTGCAAGTTTGAATGTTTAAATGAATAAATCTATCATTTTGTTATATGAGTTTTTTTTATTTGTTAGTTTTTATTTTTATGAATGTTTAATAACCGAGATTTTTTTAAATACACCCCGATTTAAGGGGGTGTAGTTTAAATATTTTTAATTGTTTCTTAAAATTTGCAGATATCAATATGATTTTTTTCCGCATATGTGTTCACAGCTTTACCTAATCAAATGGTCAACTATTTTTTAAAAAATAATAGTTGTTTTAAAACTTAAAATAATACAAACAAGGGTCAATTTATTTTTTATATAAGTCAAAAGAATATTTTCTGAAATCTTTAATTTTACATTTTTATAAACAAAAGATCAATGTTAGCACATTGTCTTAACATATTTTTGTTATTAGCAAAACAATTGTTTCGAAAAATAATTGAAAAATAAATCGCCAATTTAGTTGAGAAAAAATCTTTTTTTAAAAATATCATCATATATATAAGCTATACATTTAATTACTAATCCATAAAACCAAATTAAAGTAATATGTTTAAAATTACAATGTAGCAAATTTAGAGCAGTTTCTTGAAATATATATGATATCCATTTAATCTTGATCAAAGGTTAAAAAAGTATATATATATATATATATATATATATATATATATATATATATATATATATATATATATATATATATATATATATATATATATATATATATATATATATATATATATATATATATATATATATATATATATATATATATATATATATATATATATATATATATATATATATATATATATATATATATATATATATGTATGTGTGTGTGTGTGTGTGTGTGTGTGTGTGTGTGTGTGTGTGTGTGTGTGTGTGTGTGTGTGTGCGGATAGTTAGCACTGTAGTTCACTGAAATAAACACGTTACTCTAGGTTAGATTTAATACGAAATATTTTTTTAACTGGGTAACATACAATAGTGAATAACAGAAATTGTCTATGAGGGAATGCGATTAAAAATAAGGTTAGTACTGTACATTTAAATAAGAGACATTACTCTAGGATAGAAATATTTTGAAATATTTCATTAACTGGGTTATATACTGTAGAACAGAACACAAAATTTTATGGGAAAATGCAATTAAAAGTTCTGCAGCTATTTTTTATGTTATCATAAATCACTTCTTGAGAAGAAAGTCGTCCTAATTACCTTTTGACATATTTAAACAGATTACTACCTTAATATTAAATAAATTGAAACTTACATAATAAATAAAGTTTTAAATATTGTTTCCTAGAATACTGTAACTATTCAATATATTGGCTAAGTTATATATGATCAGTGGTCTTTTAATTTCAAACTTAAAAAGTTACAAATAATATTCTAATACAAACATTTTCTGGCGCGAAACTATTCAATCATAAATATACAGTTAGTGTGTAATTAAAGGGCACAAAGTTAATTAGGGAAAATTTAATAAGTTTAAAGATGTTTCAAAAACATGCATAAAATATACCCCTTTTATATAACTAAGTACTAGCATGTAACAAGTTTGAAGTTATGCTAACTATATATTAAATAAAATTTATAAATATAAGGGTGCTGTGTAAAATAATAAAGTGTCTAGTGTTCTACATTTTTTAATATTCTGAAAACGTAACACTCAACGCAAATATTTGAGTAAATTTGTAGTTAGTTTTCTTTTAATTTTGTAGAAGAGCAAAGGCTAATTAATATAGATTTGCAAGAAACAAAAAGCTAAAAACACGCATGTTACACGTAACCTTAAAACCTTATTAGTAAAGAAGTTCTAATTTCCAACAAAAATTCTCCCTAGAGAATGCGATTTAGCATACGCGAATTAATTGTATACACCCTTGAGAATACACACACTGAATACATTTAACCGCAAAAGCCTTCCGCAATTAAGAGAATAATTGGAGTTGCAATAGGCTTTTTATTTTCCCCAAACTTATTTAGTTATTTATCACTTCCAAATGCAAACGGAAATTCCTTTGTTTTTCACAGACGGATTAAAGATGGCAATTAGTCGCTTCAAATACCTTTTGGAATTAAACAAAAAAAAATACTGGATAAATAAAGACAGAAGTCTGGATTCTGTATTTTAGTTAATTTGTTTGGATTCGTGCTGCGAATAAATCTAAGGCTCAGATCGCTGTTGGCATTTAAATTAGGACAAATTGTGGGGTTGGTATTCTGCATATTGTTTGCGGGAAACCCAAAAAGAATGTGGTTGTATTCCAGATTGATTAATTGTAATGATTTGTGGGTTCAAAGAAAGCTAAAAGAAGTACGGAATTTGTTAATTAATCTGTATGCAAGTTTGGTTGATACTGCCTTGATAATAATCGGGGTGTGAGGTATTGTTTTAGTCATTAGTTTTACATTAGTGGATGAACTAAGAGTTGTTATTTATCAGAAGAAAGTGGAAACTAAGTTAGTTTCAGTTAGTTATTCGCTTTAGGAGTGTGTTTCCTGATGTATTATTCAATGACACCTTTGAGGTTAGTTGGCATAAAGATAAGTGTGTGTGTTTCTTGATTGTTTGCATTATTTAAACAATTATTTAAAATTTCTCGAAACAAATTTTTTGAATTTTTTTATTATTCTCAATATTTACCAATTCATTCCTCTCATTAATGTAAAAAAAATAATGTTAAGTTAATGTTTTACATAATATTTTGTTCTTAATAATTATGTTTAAAATTGATTTTACTTTAAGATGATTTTAATATTAAAATACATTTGCATAATTCATACTAAAAATACATTGCTTCAAATTTTTTAATCTACACAATAATGTTGTATGATTAAATATAAACTTCCTTAAAGTATGTTTAATAAAACATGGAATCTAAGAATTTATTTTCATTGAAAAATAGTTTCATAGAAAACAATAATAATAAATATTTGTATGTTAAAAAAAATAATGTTTAGTTAATGTTTTACATAATATTTTATTTTTAATAATTATGTTTAAAACAAGATTTTACTTTAGATTACTTTAATATTAAAACACAATTTCATTATTGATACTAAAAATACCGTACTTCACTTTTTTTTAATCTGCACAATATTGCTGTATAGTTAAATATAAAGTTCCTTAAACTATTTTTAATAAAAAATGGATTCTCGGGATATTTATTTTCATTGAAAAAAAGTTACCTAGAAAAAACTAGAAAACAATAATAATAAATATTCGAACGTTAAAGCCTGTAAACAAATAATTCCATAACACCCATTCTTAAAATATTTCGTTTATTTTTAGATTTAAATTTCAAACTAATGATCTTAAGAATAAAAAGTAAAACAAAATAGTAAATCACAATAATTAAGAAACCCATTCAACTTCAATAACTTATTTTTACGTATAGTGAAAACCGAAATCAAAGTTCATTTTTATATAATCATACGTTCCCAAAATTTAGGAAAGTATATTCGAATACTAAAGCAAGATACCCTAAAATTGCATAGTAAAACTTCATTAATCTTAATATTTTGGAAAAGAAATCTCCTACTAACGGTGCAAACAACGCATTCTCCACTTTCGTAATTTTTTTTTAGTTTTCCTATCGCTTTTAAATATCGTGGCTGGAGCTTACTTCAGACATATAATGAAGATATATTAAGATTAATTTTTTTTTAGCTTTTATTTCGTAAATTTTCACGGTTGAGTTATTCTTGGTGCCCAGCACGGGAAAAGCTTAAAATTTTACATCAGTTGTTAAATGAGGGTTGAATGGTATCGCCTTTTGTGATCGTCTGAATAGACTGAATCTTCTTTAAGAAAGTGC